>JADLZK010007830.1:0-325000 GCA_015847255.1 Hyparrhenia diplandra
GCCGAAGACAGCAAAAAACGAGCTAGTAACACAAATTATCAGACAACTTAGAGACAACAAGATCATTTGTTTGCGCGTGCTCCATTTGCTCTCTGGCTAAAACATTGCACGTGCAATTTGCTGTACCGCTATTAACTTTTCTTTCCAAGTTTACCTCATCCTTTCTTTAGGCAAAAGGGTGCGTTTAAACCGAACTGACAGCAGATACACCAAAATTGGGTTCCCAGACAAGAAGAACGACACCTATAAAAGCTTTGCCCCTCCGACAGACTTCCTCATCATTCCGCAAGCAAGTCATCTTCTTCTTGCCCGTCCTCTCAACCAAGCAACGGACCAAGGCCAACGGGCAACCAGGCTTGGCATTTACATAACAGAGCACGAGGCCAGCACCAGGAACACCGTCCAAACTCGGGCAGACAGGCGATCGGCGATCAACAATGGGCTTCATCCATCCACAGGCGGACATCCAAGCAGACTAAGATCCTTCTAAGGCTCGCTTTGTCCCGCCTCGCCGCTACCCGCCGTCCACGCCTCGCTCGAAGGTCAATTTCCCGCAGCGATGTGGGACAGCTACTAGCACTCGGCCACCTCGATCGTGCTCTCCTCCGTGTATGGCCAGACTATCATCCCTAACGTACATCTAATGAAGCTTCATACCCTTTAAATGCAGGCTTACCAATGCTGCACCTTCTCTATCTCCATGCAGGCAGAGCTGCTCATAGAGGAGGATAACATGCTGGAGGCATTCGACATGATAGAGCTATACTGCAATCGCCTCATCCAGCACGCGAAGCAGTTAGACAAGCCCCAGTATGAATCTTCTCTACACCCTACACCCCTAACATCTGACCTTATCTTGTTCTCATATTTGGCACTATGTTTGCATGACCCTTTTCAAATTTAATATGGTAGTAGTGATGAATGTGGCGAGGACATTCAGGAGGCAGCTGCCGGGATCATGTTTGCAGCTGGGAGGTGCAGCAATATGCCGGAGCTGCTGGTTGCACGCACTATACTGGCAAATAAGTTTGGAGGCGACTTTGCAATGATGGCAACGGAGGGCAGTGGCGTCGTTGACCCCATGGTAACTAAACAATATCCTCTATATCCATTCATGGTCTCATCACATTCATTCGGAACTGGAAACATGTATAGCTGGAATTTACACGTTGGTTTATGCTACCCTTTCAGTTGGTCTGGAAACTATCTGGCAACAGAAGAAACATGGAGATGAAGGAAAAGGTGGTGAAAGAGATTGCTGCTGAGAACAATGTGCTACTGGACTTTTCTGAGTTCCAATAAGAAGGATGGCAGCAGCAACGTTCCGCACCATCACAAGCTCAACCACGAAGCTATATGCCAAATTGACACGGATCCATGTGACATTTCCAACTCTGATGGAGCAAACAATGGCCATCCGAAACAAAATAACATGAAAACTTCGGTGCACAAGAAGATGAACTTTCAGAGCATCCAGCTCAGATGCAACAATCCAGAGGAAATTCTATGTTTAGCTTCCAAAGTTAGCAAGTTATAGGCGTGTACATGTTAAATCTGTAACTGTAAAGCAACTAACAATGTCCAATTAATTGAGTCAGCAAAACCTTCCATTTCTTCATGAACAGCTACAGCAGTAGCCACCCGTTATATAATCTACATAATAAATACTGACCTTTCTTCTCAATCCATCAAGTCTTGCCACAGAGTTTACTTACAACCTAATACAGGTTCTTGACCATAGCAACCGTTAAACTATGTGGAAGATCTCCACTTCATGTGGTGTTTTGTGTTTTGAAAATTCTTTGTGAATATATATTTGTAAAATCTACTTTATTTTCTTATGATGTACATGTACTTGATGGGTTAATATGAGATCACTACAAATGATATTGAGAGGTCTCTTATGCACGAGAAAAAATCACATGCTACTAAAACATGTGATTTTAAACTTACTGTGTATTAAAATGAATGACCTAAATATCTAAGGTTTTAAAATCAAAAAGTTAGCAAGGGGAAAATAAAAATACAAAAGCACCCGCTAGCAGAGAGGGGCGGAGGACAGACCACCCTGGCATGCTTGTGTGGTGTGGAGGACAGAATAAGGCACAACAGCCTGACACCAGATCTTCTGAGACTGAGAGACACCAATGATGGAATAACATAGGACCTCTACTACAATAGTTTTCCCTCTATCCCCCACTTCCAAGACTCCTAATTGTCGCTCTCTCAAGAAACCAAGGAATCATAATTCATCATCTCTCAAAGAAACCAGGGAATCAATATTCATTAGCAACCGAGAGGCATCTACTGGGTAACTTGACACAAAACATGCATGTCAGGAGGAATCGCTTCATTCAGTCAGTCACCACATTGCCTAATGACAGTAGTTGTAGCCTACCTGCCTAGGGCTGCAAAATAAGGTACTACATAGGTAATCAGTAATCTAGTCTGAAGAAAGCCATAAGCTATTTAGTCTGGTTTTAGTTTTGTACCATCCATAAAAAAGGAAGAAGATGCAACTCTGGTTTTGAACTAAGTAAACTTTATTAAGTTTAACTAAGTTTTATAAAATATTAGCAAAAATTTGGGACTCCAAATAGGTATACTATATGAAAATATATTTCATGATGCTAACTATAATTATTTGGTATCATAAATATTACTATATTATTATTTTATATAGTTGGTCCAAGTTGAGATAGCTTGACTTGGCAGAAAACCAGAATTGCATCCTTGCATCCTTTTTTGGGACAGAGGAGTACCTGAGATCAGTGTCAGTGGGGAAATTTATCAAACAGCTGATGAGCACTGCAATTAGCCCCAGTGCCCCACTGCAACCGTGCCAATTTGGTACTGTGCTAACATAGTCGCGTCCAAAGTGCAAGCAAACAACCACGGCCAAATACCAGCGCCATCGGAAGAGTACTAGGGCAAGGCAATAACCTCAATCACTCAAGCAGATTGCTTTGCAGACGATAGCAAGAGATAATGACAGTAGAATTTAGTGATTTATTGCACAGAAGGTAGCTATATCATGATAATCATCCAGCAAAGGTGATAACACAGCAGTTTATAGTTTCATCACGACACAAAAGGAACGAATCCGGAAAGGGAAACTACGAGGAAGAAAAGGGCGCAGCACCTCGTCCATCACTGCACCTTCAACTCCATCACGCTCTTGGCCTTGGGGGCGTACATCGAGTAGACCACCGCTTGCCGCTTCGCAACCTCTAGCTGCTTCTTCCCCTCCGAGAACGCCGCCCCGGCGGCAAGCGCGTCGGTGAGGGCGCGGTTTTCGCGGAAGGCGTCCGCGGCGCGTCGCGCGCGTGTACTCGCGGATGTTGTAGTCGGAGAACTGCTTCGCCGTGCGAAGTAGGGACCGGAAGAGCGCCAGCACCTCTGCCCTCGTCGGGGCCGCCGCCGCCATCCTACCGTGCCGCGGTGCCGAAAGCGCTCGAGAAGGGGGAGGCGGAGGCGGAGAGGTCTGTTGCGAGTTGGTCTCTGTAGTTTAGCGTGTTCGTCCTCGTCGAGAAGCTCCACGAGTTGGTTTTAGGGCGCAGTCACGAAAGGGCCACGTTGGGCTGTTTTGTAACGGTGGCCCAAAACCCTGCTGGCTGGATCGTTTCTGGCTAATTGTTGCTGATTTGGGCGGTTGAAACGAGGTGAGTGCATTTTTCTACCGAGAAAGCAATGTTGTATTGCAGAGTGAGATGTGAGAATAATAGTGATTCTAAACGAGTTCTTCCTAACTTCTTTCTTCTGGTGAAAACAATCGCCACAGAACATACAAATGTACAATCGCCACAGAACCCTGCCGACGCCGGTATTTTTCTACCAAGAAAGCAATGTTGTATTGCAGAGTGAGATGTGAGAATAATAGCGATTCTAAACGAGTTCTTCCTAACTTCTTTCTTCTGGTTAAAACAGTCGCCACAGAACATACAAATGTGCATACGCACGTAGCATTAGCAAACATACTCTCCTGGTAGAATCCTAGGTGATAAGATCAGATTTATAAACGAGCCTGCGAAATCCTAGTTTCTGACGGTCCACTTCATAGTTTTGTGCCATAGACGAACTCATCACCCATCCTTGGGGTGGCAATCTCAACGGTGAAATCACTTGAAATCTGACGCAGCAGTAAGATTTACATATTTCCATTCATTACCATGGTTAGCTACATACATTTTCTGTTCTAAGTCGAGAGTACACCAGATTAAGAAAAAGCACAGTGTAGTTCACATGGGAATTGTCATACTCCACGGTAGCCATATTTAATCCCAGTCAGCATCAAAGAATCCAGCATCCTTCATTTCAGAATAGTACACGTTCTCTAGGAGCATGTCTTCCTCCTACACATACAAAATAAATCAGCGAAGGAAAATAATACTATTACAAGCCACAGACAAATATGCCAGGTCACAAGCAAAGGAACTAAAGGAATAAGCGCTACACTAAAGGAAGAAGCACTACACATAAGCAAAGTAACAGATCATAGGCAAGAAGGTACCTGGAAGAAGTCCGCTAAGAAAGTCACATATAGGAGGGGAAGGTAAAGAGAATGATAGCATACGGTTGTGAGATTATATAACCTACAACAAAAAGGGTCATCATCAAGTATTGCCCTTAAAGGTGAATAAGTTACCATAAACTTTGAAAATAGTGTTCTGTATGTACCATAAACCAAATCCAGCTCCACTTGCAACAAGGAAACATCCAAACAGTGATATGCCATTCAATAGCAACATCGCACATACATAGTTGTAGTACGCAGGTTTTGCTGCAGTAAAGCAAACCACGAGATTATGGTCATGAAACACCAGAGACCAGACAAAAGAAATTTGAAACATACAAAAACAGTAACCAATTACCAGGCAGCCTGTCTCTCCATCTTGAATGATACATGAAAACAATCAACCCATAGACTCCAGTAAGCACAAGTTTGTGGATAATCCATAGCCCCCATTTCCCACCAGTTCCTTGATCAGCGTCAATGAACAAAGGAACACCAAAGCCAAAAACATATATAGTCTGAATAAGGACAAAGTCAGTTTCATAGGTAAGATAGCATAGAAGGCTGCAAGGGAACTCTGCTGTCCACTTGCAGCATGATTTAACACATTGAAACAAGGAAAGGTGTGTCAGGTTAGTTTAAGTCGTGGAGGCTTGTCTTTCACTGAGCAGCCAAAAAAAAAAATATTTTGCAGTGACATGAGATGGGCATGCATGAACTATTATGGATAGAAAATCAGTAACAACTTGCACTAGCCAATCCACTGTTATGAAACAATGTAAATAAGAAACATATTATGTTATTCTAATAAAGTAACATTACGGACCAGATACACTTGTCAACTAACCTATAGATATCTAAGAAAGAATATATGACACAGCATCTCAAAAAATTCTAGTTGAATCCCAAAACCTTTAAGAACTAAAGAACCCTAATACCAATGACTTCTAAGAAAAGCTAATCACTGTTCACTATGCCTGAATTTTGGAGTAGAAGCATACCTTGAGCAACACGTCAGCAGCAACTACAGCTCCAGAGATAACAAATGTTCGTGCCAAAGATTCAAGACCACTGGCATCATTTCCATGAAGTAGAAAGGCTATGAGACTGACTTCCAAGAATAACATTCCTGATGTTGTAAACAGTGACAGTACATTCCAAGAAAATGCCCTGTCAGGCATACATTGCCATGCCTGCCATTTGGAGGGAAAATATGTTCCATACTTAGATAAGAGATACAGACAATACACAATACCAAAAAAAAAAAAAACGAAACTGAAAATTTGGATCCTTAAGGCAGGACCGTTCATTTGATTTTCCTTCTGTACTTCTGTACAGCAGGGTCATATCAAATCTAAATTATTCTACTTATATTAGTAGAAATACCAAGATGTGCACATGAAAATCTAAGCCTAATAACCAGACCAATGTGAAGTACTATTTGACATCAACACCCAGCTACTTAGTATTTATGTTCACCAAAAGTTCACTTAATTTTCCAGTCTTTTACCTACTTATTCTACTCAGCAATCGAATAATAGCAAAACATTCGAACATTACTGATTATCAGCCAAACCTGAAAATACAATTCAAAAGTTTCATAATCTGGTATAGATCTCTCATAGCTCATTGTCACCACCAAGTTCATCTCTCGTTAGCTCCAGTTGCCCCTACTTTTCAAGAAGGAATTCCCCCTTGACTTTCACTAGTCATAACTTAAACTCAACGCACATAACAGTACTTTTTTTTCCTCATGGAAAGCATTCCCCTAATAAGCATCAAATGACCAAATCAACAACTTAATCAAAGCACGGAGAGTTCCATAACAAGGCAATACGGGACTTAGCGATAAGCAACAACGGCAGCCAATCCGAACCTGCAGGAAGCACCAGAGGAGGTTGAGTAGGGCGACGGCCCAGAGGAGCGCGTAGTACGCGACTACGACGACGTGAGAACGGCCGTAGCTGAGCCTACGGAAGCTCCGCCGCGCCTGCCACGCCAGGAACCCCACGAAGGCCAGCGACGGCAGCATCACCGCCAGGCTGTACAGCACCCCGTGGCACTCCGACGCCCACCATAACGGCCCCAGCGACACCGCAGCGCCGCCCGACGACTCGTTGGCCTCCGGCGCCACCGCCAGCGCCATCCCACCGTCCGCGAGCAACGCCCGCATCACCGAAACCGGCCTGAACGCCGGGGAAAGGGGAAAGGCACGTGGGTCCGCGCTAGGGTTTGGGTCGGTGGAGGGATTCGGTTTGGGAGGTGGAATTGCACGGAGTTCGATTTGCTCGATTGCCGAATCGGTAAGATTCCGCTGGCTTGGGGTTGGGGACTGGGAAAGCCGGAGGCCGGGTGGGTCAAAACAAAAGGAGAGGCAAAGGAGGAACAAGACGGAATAATATGAAAATATAATTAATAAAAAACTTTAATGATACTTATTTGGTATCGTAAATGTGTACTACCTCAGATCCATTTTGCTATCCATCCAACTAGATATCATATATATTTATTATTATTTTATTTATATAAATTCTGTCACACTTTAGATGTTTTTATACTCTAAAAAAACTTGGAATGACTTATAATTTGGGATGAAGGAAAGTATGACTCTAGCCTAGCTTGGAACACATCGGTCAATTAAAACAATTATTTTTTTTTTGTTGAAATAGCGAGAGTTTGAAAGCCTTATGTTTGTTTTTCGTAATTAAATGATAGCTAGTGGACTAATGATTTCAATGAATTGTGATTGACTTAGGGTCCACATGAAGTGATGAGCAAGGGTAGAAGATGGTGGAGATGGAGATGAAGCCATATGAAGCAAAGGCACACACTTGGAGATAAGGAGATGATAAGCCTGAAGGCAAAGGTATTAGATAGGGGCTTTCATTTCATCCGCCAAGATGCAATACGGTGGGGTTTAGAATATATAGATAGGAGAACTCTACAACAAAGACGATTATCTAGTGCTACTAGGTTTAAACTAACTTTGCATATGCATTAAACTCAAGACGTGGTAAGGAAGCAAGTGAATTTTTTTTTGAAAAGCTAACGGAAATTGTGTTCAAGTTTGGATCACATTTGGAGTTAGTATATTTGAAAAGCATTCGAGAGAAGTGCTTGGTGTTGATTTTTCAGCACCAACGGAAATGTCCTGTCAACTACAAGGCCCTGTTGGTTCCAAGACTTTTTAGTCTCCAGGACTAATAAAAGTCTCTTTTAGTCACTAAGAAACCAAATAGGAAAGATTTTTTGGACTAAAAACATTAATTGGGACTAATTAGAAAAGACCCTCTTGGAGAGTATTTTTGGGACTTTTGGTCTTTTTGTCCCTGAACCAAACATGTAGGTACCCAAGTCAATCACTAAGCTAACACATATATAGACATGATTTAAGTAAAACGATAATTTGCACCAAACTATGACCCATGAAGAAGCTACAACTTTGGGAACGGTGGGTCTATGAAGATGGTCCTAGAAGTTATATTTAGGTTCAAATAATTGTGGTTTTCTGTAATTAATTCAGAGTAAACTCCTGTGCGGCACTAGTCGTTATCTAAAGAGAATGCACGCCACTAGTCATAAAAAAAGCTTGGGTTTCGCTCAAAAAAAAAATAAATAAATAAATAATAATAAAAAAAAAGCTTGGGTCGACCTTTTTATGAGCAACTTTATTCTTGACACTTGACTATGGCGAAGGTTAAAAGAAATACAGTCGGTATTACGGGCAAAGGTAAAACCGTACTAAATTGAGTACTATGATGCACATTACTCATATTATATAATGCTAGTTTAACTTTTCGTTAATTATTAGTCAAAAGAGACAAAGAGCGTGCCATGAAGTAGCTTGCCCAAGCTCAGAAGTCAGAATTCTGGCACATCCTTTATAGTTCATACTGTTATACTCATAGATAGAAAAGAGAATTTTTAAAAACAATATACATCTGCTAGAGAACATGCTGAGATACATCTGGCACAACATTCACTGAAATCACATCGAGGTTTTCACCAACCGAGTCCAATGCTGAACAGTTTCAGAGCTCCTATAACCAAGCTTGAGGATTCTGCCGTTAAAATGGCCAGAGGTCGCCCCATAGTGACCTACGGGCCTGAAAATGCAAAGTAGGGTTCTTGCTTCGGGTGACAACTACACGCTCGAATGCACCTTCAGATGCGTCCCGTTTGGTGGAACGGCATACATCCATTTGTACTTGCCTCCCTCTTCGAATGGGGCTGTATATAATGCGGCCCCAACCTCCTCCAAGGTCAGCACGAATCGTTTGGTCCTCCTCCTCTGCTTCTTCACTGTCATGGAACAAACTTAATTCATGTTCATTTGAACCATTTGGTACCAGACTGTCTCCACCATCGGCAGGAACCTCTTCATCTTCCTCGCTTGGAAATTGATCATCTGAGGAAAAAGCAGGAACCAGAAACATGATTTTCAGAAACCACAAGTACAAAGGACTCAATGAGTAATCATGAATATATGTTACCATAGTCAATGATAAGATCTTCTGGCTTGCTCTTGGCACGGCGTTCTTTAAATGTCTCAAAGTTCAAGCCATCAAGTGGCCAAGCTTCCCTATTACAGGAGGGAATCTTACTTACAGTCGAACATAAGCATGCAGGATCACATGGAAACTTAAACAAAATGCACTAAAACAAATGGATATTTAGTCAAGAAATAATCTGGAAAATATGAATTTCAAGCTCTTACTCTGGCCGTTTGCCTCTTCTTAAAGCAACATAGCAAAACTTTTCATCCTCAAAACCACGTAAAGGCGCACCTTTTGACCTCTGCAGAAAATATATAAAGAAAAGGGAGATAAAGAGAACTAATGGCTACATAGTTCAATAGTCTTGTTAATAGGTCAAAACAATTTCAGATGCCTACACTAAATTCAAATAGGTATTCTGCTGCTGTAAAGCACACATTTTAATACACCCTCTGGATCCTGCATCAGACACTACTACGACTCATACTGCTTAAAGCTGTGCGACCTTTGCTGGAAGCATAAAAGCATATGCATGAATGAATGCCTATATTTTATGAAAAGCAAGCATGGAGCCACAGCAAAACATCTTTTTGTTTTTCTGTGGTGCATGGAGTGCGATATTCTTTGACTCCTTTTAGAGATTACTGACTCGGATCATGTAAGCTTCAAATTGTTTCTCATACAAAGCATAGCAAACAACCAAGAAAAAGATGAAGACCTTGTAGGCACGTTGAGATGATGTCCTCTCCAATCTCTGGACAAAGTGGCAGTACTTGTCTGAATTCTCCAAAGGGCATTGACCATCATGAGGACACTGGGATGGGAGATTGAAATTAGTAAAAACTCAGCCCTGGGGAAAGAAGACCCCAGGTATTGATAACAAGAAACTTTGTAGCCGCAGGACCAAGAAAACGCCTCGAAGACCCTGCCATCACAGGGCATATGTCCAGGAGTAGCTAGGACATGTCTGCAGGCTATGTATATCCCTGGAACAGCAAGGGCGAAAGGGTGTTTTTCTCAATCCAGCCCCGGAAATTCACTCCAATGGGGAGTAGAACCCAGGGCACTAGGGTGCTACGGCACTGGAACCACTAGGCTACAGGCCCTTTCACGAAATTGAAAATAGTATTATTGGAGAAACAAATAAAATGAGTATTTCTTCTTTCAACTTACAGGGGCAACCACAAAAGACCCATTTTTCAATGAGGCTTCTTGTGCAACGATGCTCTTCATGTTACTTGGAGGACGGCTTGAGGATTTTTCAATTTTGCGACACTTCTGAAGAACACAAAACTTATGTAAATAAACTGGTACATAACCAGGGAACACGTGAAAGATTTGTGTAGATACACTGAGGAGTGGAGCATACTCTTTTTTCCATCCAAAGGATATAAGAGCGCATTTGGCTTATGATCTTTGCTCCTTGAGGTGTTCCAGGCTCTAACAAGACCTAAACATGCACATTATTTTCTTCAGATAAAAATAACTAAAAATTATCACCCACATACACAGTTATATTGAAATAGGTGGAGGTTTAATTATACCAAAACATCACTTGTCAGGTCCCAAAGCTGGCGCACTATTGTGATTCGGTCACTCAAAGAAGGAATCTCGCCAAGTGCATAAGACTGTAGGGTGAAGGAAGACAGTATTCAATAAAGGTTGAAACATCACAATCACCAACGAAAAATAAACTGAATAAAAATGACTTGTTGATCTGAAGTAGTTCCACAAAGCAGTAAATATAACTTACAGATACTACAAGATCATGACCTCGCTCATGTTTTTCTATTTTGCGGTTCAACTCTTGGATGCTGTCATAGCTGTGAATAAGTGGCAACCCCTTCAAATCTATAAACATTTGCCACATAAACAGTAATAATTAGCATTCATTCCAGAGTTCACACAAAAAAACTATGACTAAAGCAATAACACTTTACACTGAAGTAGCACCATGGTCATGTAAGACAAAAATAATAATGAATTTTCCAGATAAAAGTACAAGACCAGATTTACATAGTGGGGTTTATGTAACTCCATGGCGCAGGGTCAGTGGCTGTGTTATCGCTTGCATTATTTACAGTAAGCTTACATGCTAGCAAGTTGCAAAACATAATACCACTTTGAGCCACCTGAGACTCAGCAAATTAATTGGACAAATCAAATATGAATCCCAACAGGCAAGCAAAGGTAAGAGTTAATCTTACTGTCAAGAAGACTCTGCCCTGCTCTCTGCATTTCCTTCGAAGGCTCAACCAGGTTAACCCTCTCTATTGATTTTGGCCACACTGCCCTCATTGCCCTGCATTCTCATAAATATACTAAGCATTTGTAAAAAAACCCAGCAATAACAGATATAAATCAGTACATCCTTACCAAAGGGCTGAGCTTGGCCCGGCACCAAAATCCAACACCTTGGCAGGCGCAAACTCTGGCAACCTCTGTCTAACCTGCAAAGCCCATAAACCAGTCCATGAGAGTGCTAAATCAAATAAACTCAGCTCATTATGGACGACAACAGCCAAGAGGTTTGTGCTGGTTGCGACCTCGCGCAGTACGCGGTGGCATGCAGCGTAGATGGCTGGCATGCGTGACGCGACGTAGGCAACTGTCTCATCCTCACGGTACCGGAGGCCAATATCGCCGTAGGCCGACCGCACCTTCCAGCGCGCCGCCCGCTGCTCGGCGCCCAACGGCGCATTGGGGTCGTCGAGGAGTGCGCCACGGGTGGCGGCCGCGGCGAGCTCGGCACCGGTACCCTTGGCGCGGTCGAAGGACGCCGAGAGCTGCAGCACCTTGCGGTTCATGTGCACCTTGTCCTGGTCTGCGTGCGGAAGAGTTAGTGGGGAGGCAATCAGTCGAGCAGGTGGTGCGCGGGGCGTGTCTATCGGTTACCGCGGAGGTAGCGCTTGATGGCGCGGCGGAGGGAGAGGGGAACGAGGTGGATGCCCTGGGACTGCTTCGCTGCCGTGCGGAGAGTCTCCGGCGTCAGCAGCCGTGGCGCCGTCTCGGGGAGGAGCGCGGCCGCCATGTCTTGTCTCGCGGCGGCGCTAGGACCGTCACCCGTGAGTGGCACAGGGTTCAGGAAGGGACGCAGTCGCACAGTCGCACAGACAGAGCTGCGAAAGGTAGCACGGCTCGGATCGAGGAGGCGAACAGGCCACCGAGGGACGGCGCTGCTCCTCTTGGCGCTGAGCGGCGGCGGCGCCTTGCCTGCGCGAGCCGCGAGTGTGTGGGGAGGCGGCGCGATCGCGAGCGCGAGGGGGCGCAGTCACGATAATACCCCCTTGTAAATTTTAGCCCAACAAGGCAACAACGAAGGCCCAACACCACAGCAGGCCTCGGCTCTCATCCGTCCGTCCCTGCGGCCTGCCGCCGCACTCCGCACAAGCCGCGCCGCCGCTACGGGAGGAGGCAAGGAGCTGGCCGTCGCTGCCCGCTGCGTGAGCTCGGAGCCGACCATCCTGCCGGCATCCCGACTCCCTCCGCGTCCGCGGCTTCCGCGCCGCGCAGGGCGTCAGCCGACCTCCGCAGCTCCGCGCAGGGCTACCCGCAGTCGGTGTTGAGCGCAGGGGAAAATGGGTTCGGTCTCGGACTGCCAGGCGGATAGCACGACGACCCGCCGCCGCCGTCGCCGAAGGCAGAGGCGGAGCAGGTCGTCGAGGAGGGCGATGCCGGCGACACGATCAATGGCAATGGCACCTACCAGCCGCCGGAGCCAGTGGCTGAGGAGGGGCAGGTCGTCGAGGAGGGCGATGCCGGCGTGTCAATGGAAGGCATTGCTTCCATCGCCTTGCTGCCTACCGGTTCCATCTCCGGCCATTTCATTCGGCTCCCGGGCTCCGTCTGTTACGGGCTACAAGGCACCCGTATTCATCTCTCCCATTGCCCTTACAGCTGTTGCTGATTCGTTCCAAATTCACGCTTGAAAAAAAAAAATATTGTTATACTGTTCTATTTTCTAACAAAAATCACCAAAACAATTTTTTTTTCAATGCACAAGATGAATGGTAGTGCTATGTATCATAAGATGGTTTCTCATCTGTTGGAACTATGTTACCTCTTTTTTGATGCAATACAATCCTGACCAACATCTATGCTCTTACACCCAGCATTTTTTTTTAATAACGTCTTGAACAAGAAGCTTCCCTTTTATGTTACAGATTTTTTTAGATTCAGTAAAAAGGGTCTAGATTAGTCACTTTGATCTTCTTGGTAGCTTTGGTGAGATAACATGTTCTTAAATTATTTTAGTAGATTTTAGATGGTTGGTTGGGAATACTTTGTTCTTAGCACTAGTTCACCATCTGCATCTTTAATTTTTGTTATATGGGACAGGAGATAAGTTTGAAATTATATTGTCATAAGGAGATATTAACTCATTTTGTTATTTTTCCCCTTTTCTATTATGTAAGCAATATCTTGCGAGAGGGAATGCAGCCGAGGAGAGGACTACCGCCTTATAAAGCTCTCCATCATTGATTTTAAGGTGAGACATGCCTTATGTATTTGCTTTGCTCCATCAGCCATATTTTGCACTAATCAATAATCCTGTATTAACTTAAAAACTATCTTGGTTATTTTGTTCCATTGTAGTTGATGTAAAAAAAGATCATACATATTTATCATGAAAGGATAAAAAATGATATGTTCTTTTTAGGAGGGGAATGGGGAACTTGAACCCATACCTGACCTACAACCATTTTGTGCTCTAGTCTCAAGCAGTAGGCTTAATTAATGTGTGTCCTCATGCAACTGTGAAGTCGGTGTGACAGAGCCAAAAGAGATAATATTTTTTCATGGAGCTATGTGGCTTCTGTGATAGAGGCAATTTTTTTCTCATTAAACTGTGCAATTTGTGCAACAGAGAATAACTTTCTCCAGAATGTATGATATTTCTGGGCTGAGGTTAGCTTTTCTCATCAATCTTTGATGCTGATGTGACAGAGCAAGAGGGAGAAGGTGCTTGTGGTGGAATGCAGGGGCCATGATGCTGCTCGATTACAAAACATTGACCACTTGCATGGGTAAATTTTTATTATTAGATTTCACAGCTCAGTTTGGTGCTACTGAATTTACCTCTCATCAAACAATATCAAGTGTTTTTCTGTTGCTCAGACGTGAGGATTTGCATAAATTTCTGTCTGTGTACATGAATGGAGAATCTATATGGCTTCTTGTATCCCATTTCCAGTTAACATTTATTCTAGGAATTCTTGTCTTATTATTTTGGGCACTTCTGGAGCATAACAATTTTGTGTAAAGTATTCAGCAAAGTTCTTTTGTAGTGTCTTTGAGCTAGACTTATGAAGGGCATGTTTTGCCAGACTTTAAGAGCAATCTAATCTAGAAATGATATTGGCTTGGAGTATTGCTAAGTTTCCTAACACACACTTGACCTCCAGTGTCCAAATGCGTTACAGATTTACTGCACACTCTACACATTTTGGTGGTGCATCTGGTCTGTTAACACCAGCAATGATAAGTTCAGTATTCTGCATCTTTAGATGTGGGAGGTCAGGCATGGTGTGTCACAAAGCATACCAACTTACCAACTTCAGTTTTTCTAATTAGATTATTCAAGATGTCTGTGGAGCTATGTGTTTGATAATCTCAGCATGTTCTATATGTAAATTGTTTCTGTTTTTAGGGATTTTTATTTAACTATTTCATTTGTCATGTTATTCAGAGCTATGAGACAAACTTTTCGCAAAAAAAAAAAAAAAAAAAAAAGCTACTTGTATTGAAGATGCTATGCTACTACTTTAACACTTCTTCATTATTTATAACTGCTTATTAATGTAGATGGTGTGGCATATACCATGAGTCATGCCCAGTGCTTTAAAGCTAGCAAGGTCCCTTTTTTTTTTTCCAAATAAACTTAGGAAAGGGCACGGAGCTCCTACAATTCATTTAAGAAATAATTGACCTGGTTTATGAGGGAATCTGGGCCTAAAAACCATACAACTGTATTGTTAACTAAAGGAAAGCCAGTAAAAAGCTTAAACCATGACAGCCCAGGTTACTCACCCACCCAACAAGGTTCTTTCCACACAGTGCCACATCAGTCAAACATTAGAGCAAGCCTTAACTGCATAATGGTCTGATGCTTAAGTTCTTTTGAATATTGATGAACTCAAGCCCCTATTCCTTTTTTTTTTGGTTTCTGAAGGAACTTGGCAATCTATGAGTTTTTTTTTAGAACAAATTACTCTTCAAACATGTCATCCTTTTGCAAGATAGTAGTGATTCTTTAGACAACAGTAATTAATTGCATGGTGGTGCTGTAATAAAATTAATGCACCAAAACTGATGCTTCTGTTCTGTAAGTAATCCCATGCTCAATTCTCTAAGGCTGATGCTCCCCATGCTGTGGATGAATGCTCACTGCTATGTAGATATTTATTTATATCTGTTATGGAGTTCCTAGAATGATTTCATTTTCCCTAAGACAAAACTACTATGCAGGTGGGAAGAGGACCTCGTTGGCTTGGTTGAGAAGAAACATGGAAATCAGAAAGTCTTGCTCTCTTTTGAATGTGAGACGCTGAAGGCTGATAAAGACGCAGAAGATCATATTACCAAATATATGCCAAATCTACGTGGACTGGATGCAGTTGGTAAGCACTAAGACCCTGCATAATTACAAGAAATGTTCGACATGAATACCAGTATAGGTGGAAGTTGGATGTGAATATACCTCTAATTCAAAAAAATGAACTAGAAAGAGACGGTCCTCTACCAAAATTTGAATTCCTAGTTCATTTGCTAATCCATGGATGTCCAATTTCTGCCTGCCTTCCACCTCTAAATACCACTAATTTAGCGTAAATATGCCATATATGCGTGAAATCTGCTGGCATGAACATCATTAGATCATGGATAACCATTGAGTCTATACAAAGTGTTACACAGTGTTCCTCGCAAAAAAAAAAAGTGTTACACAGTGTGCAACCCCCTTACCAGTAGCACAGGATTTTCATTCAACAGCTAGATTCTCCAGCAGCTGTGGCCACAACCTGTATGTGTTGTAGTATGTTTTTCATTCATTCTTCCGTGATTTGCAGTAAATATAGGGAAATTGAGTATCTCAGGCATCAATCTCGACGAGGACGACGAACCAAGAGGGGACAACTGAGAGTGATGTTCTTTGCTGGAGCGCGTGAACAGTGGCCATTGTTCATTAGCACTGGACCACTGGTAAATTTTGCACGAGTCAGTATCAAACGCTTCCACTGCACTAATTAATATGATACGTGTCTCACTACCAATGGCTGTACTTAAAGTTCTGAGGCTGTAAATCGGATTTCAAAACTTAATTTTCAAGTTACCACGCCGCTTCTGCACGAATCCCCAGGGTTGGTTGTGCATTTCTTGTCCCTGGCGGTACTGTTTGTCACGCTTTGTACGTATGCCTAGCATTACTTGTCTGTTTATGAGGGTGGTGCTGTTGTTCGTCTGTTTTGTTGCGACCAAAGGGGGCCCCTGGGTTCATCCGTGACGCACATGGCTGTGCATGCTGCACGGCACAGCAGTTGCCGTCCTTTTGCGTTTTTGCCATTGCACTGCAGTACCGATGTGCACTGCAAATGGGTCAACCTGGGTCCTCCGATGGAACTTTTGCACTGCCAAGGGTCGATGGCTGCTGGGTGAGGTGAACTGCTGGCTGGTAGCGCGGTGCCGGGTCTTTGGTCATGAGAGTTGCACGCACATTTGTGACGAAATCATGTGAGAAAATGATCATTACCCAAAGAGACCACACAGGATACTTGTACAGTGTACGTACAACGGCAGGTCGGAAAAGCGTGCCATCGGGGCCCACGCCCGAGAGCAAGTAGTGCATGGTTGCATGCTCATCCCCACGGCTAGAGCTCTTTCGTCAGGACTCGGACGTGCTTCCCACTCCGCCAGTACAAAATTGTCACCTCCGGGGTGAGCGCCTGATCCGCCGCCACGTGGCCTACCATCGAGATCCTACGGACCCAGTCGCTTTGACCCGGTCCGCACGCCCGCTCTATCGGGCGGAACGAACGTGGAGAACGCGAGGGCGATCGTACCGTTGCTCTGACACGTCGGGCCCGGAGGCTGCGGTCCCAGGATGCAGTGAGGGTGAGGGCCGTTCGGCTATGTATTTCCCTGGGCTCGCCCGTGCCACGGAATTTCCCGGAGAAAGTGCGGGCGTGAGGGACGAGCCCGAGCGAGCGGCGAGAGAGAAAATAGAGCGGAGGGGGAGGCCACGGCCAGGAGGGAGGGAGGGGATCGAGAGGGACGCGCGCGAACAGAGGAGAGGAAGAGGAAGGTGGCAGGGTCGGTTCCGCGCGCGCCGACGTGAGATTCCGGGCCGCCCGTGCCCGCAGGTGAGCTGCATTGCCGCCTCCGCTCTTCGATCGGTGCGCGTTGCGCATTTCAGGGGTGGTGGTGTGCGGAATCCTTCGTAGGTTGGGATCGAGGCGCGTATGAGGCAATGGGGTTGCCGGGTGCTCATCTGGCTTCAGGATGCTGTGCAGGCTGCATTGGTTTTGGGGGGACAACCCGCTTGCGCGTCAGAAGAGCCTTTCTCCGCCGTGTTGCTGTTGCATGCGGGAGGGGTTGGCCCATTGCGTGTTTCATTGACGAATTAGATCATTGGTGTAGGACGCAGTGCATCAGATCGTTGTATGTGCAGTGTAAACTTGTTCTCTCGTCTATATTTTAGTGCAAAATTTCTTGGTCATATCGTGTTCCCCACCCATTGAAGATTGCTAAGTAGAGGTTGCATCATTTTTAGGAAAGGTGTCCTGATGCTGTGCAGCTTGAACTCTCTCCTTGCAAGCAAAATATTTGGCCGAATTGCAATCAGCATGTTGAGTGAGGCGAGACATAGCAACACTTATGAGTGGAATGATGCTTAATTTTACAAGAAAGAAGGGGTATAGACAATTGTGCAGTTACTTCTGTTTTAAGAATGATTTACAAAGTTATCTGCGGGCTTCATGATGTTGGAATCCCAACTCTTATCAGTCTATCATTCTAGTATAGTTTTCGTTCTCTAAAAAGTATATACTGTTACATTGAACAAGACCATGAGAGTTTCCATAGTTTTATTATTTTTTCTCTCTTTGTGACTATGTTGTGCTATATGATACCTCCAGGTTCAAACAATGGATTAAAAACTTAAGCTGACACTTATGGTGGATGCTGAATTCAACACAGTGAACGAAGCTGACCCATGAAGAACTAAAATAAGCTTTATGGTTCAGTGCCTTCTGGTAACCTCCCTATTCCTGTGAAAATCTAGATTGGAATTTGCAATTCAGAAGATAACATCACAGTCGCTCTTGCTTAGCTACCACACACACATCTACATGCATTCGCCTAGGCCACGACTAAACTTGCATCAGTTTTTTTTTTTTTACTCTAGCTTCTATACTAATGATGCTAGGAGTATATTTCAATGCACTATTACAAAACTTTATTAGCATTTGTGTTTAGCTAAAGTCTAAAATCCCCCACCCACCCCCCACCCCCGCGCCCCTTGAATTCTAACCTGGCTTTGCCACTGCTTATCGGTGGGACAGGAATCATCCTGAGGTCTTCATAAGTCAGCAACCTAGAGCAGAAAATGTCAGCTCCGAATTCAAGACTTCTTACCAGCAAGTAAGGGGGCATATGTTTCGTGTTTCATTTTTTTCTTAATTCGCCTATCTTTTTTCCATTACCTGATCCTGTTAGTGAATTTATTAGTAGTTTTTACTGGACTTTGCCACATCACTTTAGTGAAGTTCATTGATTCTTAGTTTCACTTAAAAGATACTGGATTAAAGTAATGTTGCAACACAAAGCGAGTTGATAGAGCTCAGTTTGGTTGATCAAGGGTAAAATGGCTGTTACGTTATTCATATAGTTCATTATTCTACTGGAATGGTACCATTGTTGTCTTTGATTTGCTCTCAAGATTGTTTTTTGCTAACAGTATACACACATAATTGCTCATGTAAAAAGGAGAATTAGGAATATGGCCCTGAAAAAGTTCGTCTTAGGAATCGGCCTTTTTTTTTTTTTTTTTTTTTGAATTTGGGAATTTGGCCTCAAAACGAAACTTTGTTAGGAATCCGCCTTCTGTCAGTTTTGAAAATTCATAAGTAGAGTTTGGTAACTCCAATTTTATTAGTTTCTTATTAAAAATAAATAATTTTACAAAACATGGTCAGTTTCATATTTTTAATAAAAACTAGACATCTCAAGGAGCACAACAAAGTTTGGTTCACCAAAATTGGAGTTACCAAACTCTAGTTATGAATTTTCAAAACTGATGGAAGGCCGGATTCCTAACAAAGTTTCGTTTTGAGACCAGATTCCCAAATTCAAAAAAAAAAAAAAGGCCGGATTCCTAAGACGAATCTTTTTCAGGGCCATATTCCTAATTCTCCCTTTAAATAAACTGAAGTTCCAAAAGGTCTTGCATCTTTGGACTGTTGCATTTTCTGAGTATTAATTTAACCTGCTTTGTTTCATATTCTTGACAGGTATCATCTTCACAGTCCCCTGAGAATGGCGGTCAACTCAAGGTCTGCCGATGTGGGTCGGGAGACTCTAACTTTCAGATCACTAATAAATCTGACGCTGGTGAAAATTCACCGACAACTTGTCTAAACTGTCAGGTCCGTTGGATTTTCTTGCAGTTAAAAAAAATGTGTTTTCACAAAGCTGTGCTTGGTTGTACATAAAAACAAAGACGCAAAGGGCATTCTCCCAATGGCCCTTCAATGTTCTATTACTAGAAGATACCCCACACGTTCCTGATGTGGAGATCTTACAATTAAGAGGTTGTAAATTAATGGGATGACATGGCTATTAGTGGGAGATGATGTGGATAGTTAGTGGAGGATGATGTGGATGGCTTGCATGTTGAGATAGACATGCAGTGCAGATTAGCTTTATAAGAAATATATAGAGAGATGTAGATATAGTTTTCCTAGGGCAAGTGATACACTGTAGAGCTATGCATCACTTACTTCAGATTTACCGTTCCCAAGTCTCAGTTGGACTTCAACCAGCATTTAGTCATATCGGATAAAACTACAACTGCATAAACACTATTAATTCAGGATCCACATATTCTTTTACTGCAGGTTCTTAAGAGTGGAAATTTACTGCTCTCATCTAAAGGTATTATTTCCTGCTGATACTACGCATAAATTCTGTTTTCACATGGCTTTGTTAACTTGTAGTAACATTTTCGTATGTATATGACATAGGATGATTATCCTTCTAATGGTCTAATGTTAGACCAACATAACCTTCTAACTTCCAAATTTACCAATGGTTGAGCTTTCAAGTAAAGAAGACAGAAAAACGTACATCTTGAGAAGTCATAGCAGTAATATCAATATCTTATGTGTATCAAGATATTCATCGTGCAGATTTTGGAACCATGGCAAACTGTATTGTGATGTGTTTAGTTATATGCCATGATTTTTAGATGATAGGATATCAGCCAGCAGAGTGGCTTATATATAAAAAGGTAGATAACACAAGTAAAATTCACGGCGTGCCCTTGAACTTGGCAAGGGGTTTCATTCAGGTCCCTGTACTCCCAAAATATCAGTTTTGGCTCCTTAAACTTGGTTTCGGGTCTCATCTGGGTCCAAAGTGGCTCAACCCACTCTATGTGTTTATTCTTTTTCTCCCATTTTCTCTCTCCTTCTGTATCTTCAAGTGTGGCTACCGCGAGTGCCGCTGACAAGGCCACTGCAAGCACGGTGAGCGGGGACACTGCGGGCGCTACAATTGGGGCCACCACAGACGAAACGCCACTGGTGGGGGTGAGGCGAGGATGGCCGCAGGCGCCGCTGGTGGATCCATTGAAGACGCTGCGGATGGGGCGAAGCTGACCGCGGGCGAAGCATGGCAGGTGAGCTTGTGTTAGATTAGGATTTCCTCAGGGGGAGGGGGCTGCTCGCCGGCCATGGTGCCGGGCGGCGGTGGCGGCGCGCCGCCGCAAGGCTGGCGGCGGCGCGTCGGGCTAGAGGGTCGGGAGGGGAAAGGGAAAGTACTGGCTTTGATACCATGTTAGATTAGGATTTCCTCACCGTGCTAACCCTAGGAGGGTAGTCATATAGTTGCATACATGGGCCTCATGGGCCTAGCCACATGGGCCTAATACTCATACTCCAACAGCTTGGTCTCAACCGTGGGCACCACGTCGAAGCAAGCTGGGCCTCTGGCTGGCTGGTGCTGCACGGACCAAGAATGGATCAATGCTGCCACCGAGCGAGGCCCCCACGTGGGAGACGGCCCACATGTCGTCGCTGGACATGGAGGCAGCTGCACATTCGGCGCACAACAGCGTGAGAGAGAGATGCTGAGTCGATGGGTGGGAGAGAAGAGAAAAATTAAAATAGAAATATATTCTACCAATGTCGGGTCCACCACATCAGCATACAGAGCGGTTAGGCCCTTTAGATGCGGATGAGACCCGGAAGCAAGTTTAAGGACCCGAAAATAGCATTTTGAGAGTACAGGGACCAGGTGACATCCCCCTGCCAAGTTCAAGTCGCCCGTGAATTTTACTCATCATTTTGAGTGGCATCTGAGTTAGAGTAGACCATGGTACAATCTACTTTCTCTAAACGGCATGACCAAAAAACATACGGTATCTGTTTATAATTCTTATAAAATCATATGCTTAAAATTTTTGGCACAGGGTCAAACAAGCTTTGGTCAAGTCTCAGCTGTTGGTGCTGGGGTGTATATGTGTGTGTTGTCTTTGTATTTTTGTACTAAACTCTTCCAGGGGTGAAGCTAGCAGCAAATCCACCCTGGTGCACCACTAAAAGTGTATATGTTTTTATAGAGATATGTGGTAAATCTTAGGATCCGTAGTAGCAAAAATTGTGTTTACCCTGATGCATCAATATCAGGAAAGCTGAAACCCCTACTCTTCTTCTTAATGAATGATGCACAACCCTCTTGCGAATTCAAGAAAAATGGTGGAACGTCTATAGGATAGTTGTCCATGTTGCTTACACCTATACTTCGCCCAACAGGCCAACATAGAACAATAAGAATTTTCCATATTTTGACTACATTTAACAGGGGAGGTTATCTTTGCAGTTTAATTAGGTGGGTCAGGATATTTCTGCTTTCACCTGATCCTTTTTTTAATGTGGGACCTTTTATAGACACTTGGTTGCTTCATTCTGTCATCTTTACAATTGACCACTTTTGTTTCAACATGAAGTTTTACATATTTCTGTCTACTCTGCGCTTCCCATCTCATTAAATTGGATAGCTTACAGGGATTGGCTGGACAGTATGGAAAAAACGTTGGTTTATTCTTACAAGGACATCATTAACGTTCTTCAGGAGCGATCCTGTAAGATGAACTGTTGTCATTCCTTCTATACTGTTTCCCTTTTCTTTAACTAATTAGTCTAATACCATTTTGTAGAAAATGTACTTTGCATCAGCTACAATGCTTTGAATAATTTAAATTGTTGTTTGGACTAGAATAAATTTCGTTGTAATAAAGCACACTCCAAGGTGAAATGTATTCTGAAGGAAAACATTAGGTGATGAGATACCTTTAACCAGTGGGGTTAGACCCCTTGGTACCTATACTATATGGCACACAGTTCAACTAGGAGTAGAGTGCCAGCTGGGGAAGCTACAAACTGTACCTCATCGCATACCGAATAGGCCCTCACACCATGATCAGATCTCGTTTGATCTTTTCTGTTCTGATGTTTTGTTAGCCTTGTGAAACTTATAAATTCCACAAATTTGTTTTGAGGAAGAGTAAGTATATGAATCCAACTCTTAGCATCTACACCTAAAACTCTACAGAATATTTTTAACAAGAAGTTTGTGTTGCTCACTATACCCATCTGCTTGTTTAGATTTACCTGAGCTGTAATATCAAGTAAAGCAAGTTATAACCACTGTTAGCACTGTAGAAGATGAGCTACAAACTAGCATCCTGATTTGATCTAGGTCATTGTATCATTATTTCACTATACCTTCCTATAAAAAAAAGAAATTATTCACTATACCTACATAGTGTACATGAAATCTGAGTGAACCTATAACTATAAGTGAAGTGGTACCATAGTTTGATTCTGTGCAAAACAAAATGATATTTCTACTAATGGCTGTGCATGTAACCATTTTCAAGAGCTAAACATGATTGCAGCTACATGTAAAACTGGTCAAATTTTCTATGGATTTGGCTCAGTAATTTATTCAAACTGAAATGTTAGGTTATACACTAACATTGCAATTATCCCCAATTTTCTGATTTACTTGCAGAGTGTTCCCCCTCCCAAAGGAAGTGAACCAATTGTTACACTTGGTGGAATTGACTTGAATAACACTGCAAGGTGTGAATTTTATGCTGATATTTGTTGAAGTATAAATCTCCTTCAATAATATCTTGTAAGCTTATATCTTGTGCATGTTCAGTATGATAGTCAAAGAAGAAAGGAAAGTTATAACAGTCGTCTTTCCTGATGGCCGTGATGGGCGCACTTTCACCCTTAAGGTTGGTTGTGTACCGCGGTTCAGTTCAGTTTCTTAGTTACTATAGGAGGGTTGGCATTTGTGAGTGTGTAACTATTATGCTGCAGTGACTAGTGGGGCAACAGGCGTGTCAATGGGATTGGGGTTGCAATGTGGGTGTCCAACAATAATTAATAAGGCTCATGGTATCATCTAGGGATTTAATGGTGTGTTTTTTCATCAAGCAGGCAGAAACTACAGAAGACCTAAATGAGTGGAGAAGTGCACTGGAGAATGCTCTGGCTCAGGCACCCAGTGTTGCGAATACAGAGGGACAAAATCCGATAGTCAGTACTGACATAACAGAACCAGTTGAAGTTGCTGTTGAACAATGTAAGCTATGTCTACTTTATCATAAGTTGTGTGTATGACTCTCTTTTACTTACTAATATGTCATAATTTCTAGACCAAAAGAAATTCGACTTTTTTGGGGGAAACAATAGGCTACTCAAATTTCAATGGATATATCAATTCCTAACAGAAATTGATAGCTCTCTGTACTTTACCTCCTTGACACACAGCTCTCCTGATTGTTCGAGAAAATAGCTATTGACCCCTGCCTTTTTCATTTCTGATAGCTGTGCCAGTAAAAGTGTGGTGATAATGTTCCAATTTGTCCTTCGTTTTACATGTCGTTAATGTGCTGTTGATTTAGAAGTTCTGTAAGGCCTGGATGAAAATGACTTATGCTGCGAAAAATGACTCTGCCAGATAAACATTCCAATTCTTTGTTCAATTCTGTTTGTGATTGTACTTAGAAACCAGAGTTTTCTAGGACACTAACTTAATCAAGTTGCATGCTCCCTACAGGGGCTTGGCCAATCACTTGTTAGTCAATATACATGAAGTACCTTACATATTTCATCAAAATCACTGCATCCAGTCATCTCAAGAGTTAAAATGAGAATGGAGGATATCTGCAATTGCTCCATTCATCAATTATCCATGAGTATATACAAATAGATTTTGGTCCTCATGGACCAAGATGGGATACAAACACCAAGCTACCATGTATACATATAATACAGGTGACATAAAAAAAAATGAAAATTTGCATCAGATGTCAGATAATGCAGTATATATTTGCTGACATATAAAAATCAGAGACTTCTCACAATGGAACTTGAGACTACAATATTTTGAATAGTTGTTTTTGTCTATTTCTTTCTTACTGTGATTTGGTGGGGAGGGACTGAATCTTATGGAGTTGGAATACAAATAAGCAAATTTGATCCATTGCAGCGGAGGATAAGTCTGTAATCGGCAGACCAGCAGAATTTGCACTTGTCGATGCTGATGGCACTACAGCATTCCTGGAGAAGGCCTTAAAGTTCATCGAAGATTATGGTAAATCCTTTTTTCTATGTTTTAATAATTCAATACACAAATTTGCCTGGAATTTCTGGTAGTTACGAGTTTGTGAAATAAATATCCTGGTGAACATCAAATAACATTTTTGAAGTACAGGTCTATTTATATGTTAAGCAAGTTGATGTTCAATGACAAGTGCCCCCCCGCCCCTTTCTCTCTCTCTGTCTCTCTGTAGGTGTCAAGGTTGAAGGAATTCTCCGTCAATCTGCTGATGTTGAAGAAGTCAAACGCAGGGTTCTGGATTACGAAAAGGGTGAGTGATTGTACCTTGACCATTTTACCTTTTAAGTAAAGATAACTAAGTTTGGCACTTCGCAGTGTCTTACCAAGAACTTATTGTATGTAGTTCTAGTAAGTTATTTTTCTTTTTATTTTTCATGAAGCTAGTTTGGGAGGATGTAAGTTTGGATAACCCAAGAGTTGTATTTCCTCCGGCTTACTAGCTATGTGTTTAAAATCACATCTTTAAATATGACTTTGTAGGAAAGAACGAGTTCTCCCCAGAAGAGGATGCACATGTTATTGGTGACTGTATTAAGGTATTTATTTGACATGCATTTACTATGATCTAGAATAGGAATAAACTGTGGTTCTATTCTTTTAGTAAATTTTTTAGAGTGCAAGGGCCTGGCACCCCGGCTTTCAATTAGCAATCAAAAGACCATATCCGTTTACTATTCTTTTAGTAATGTTTCTTGATTCTCATTCACCGCAGTGCATTCTTCGAGAGATGCCATCTTCTCCAATTCCGGCACCATGTTGCACTGCCCTGCTTAAAGCTTACCGTAAGACTGACTTGAAACTTACTTATTTTTTTTCAGCAATCTGCCCCATCTTGATTTTCAGTGCCTAACTACCTTTCATGGAGTACATACCAAAATACCAGCTTAACCCCTTATCTACTAAACATTGTGTTATGCTAAAAATTATAAACTGATCAAAACAAATGGCTGTACAGGAACTGACAAGACAAAAAGACTGGATGCTATGAATAGAGTGATATATGAAGTATTCCCAGAACCAAATCGTCAATTATTGTTGAGGTATCTACCTGTAATGGTTTGTTTCCAATCCAATGTGTTATCAACCAAATTTTAGACTGCACAAGTAATATTTGTGGTGTCATGACCCCTACTTTCTATGTTCATTCTTGAAGAATAATATGTACATGTTTTTTTTCTTCATATTTAATAGTTTCCTTTAGACTGTGGTAAACTTGATAATCACAGAAATCTATGAGACTCATTACTTTTTCTTTTAGGATTCTCAAAATGATGCAGATTGTTGGATCACACAAAGCTGTAAATAGGATGTCTCCATCTGCTTTGGCAGCTTGCATGGCACCGCTTCTTCTTCGTCCTCTCCTTCTTGGTGAATGTGAAATTGATAATGAATTCAGTATGGCTGGGGATGGTTCATTCCAGTTGCTTCAAGCTGCTGCTGCTGCCAACCATGCTCAAGCTATTGTTATTATTATGCTTGAGGAATATGATCAGATATTTGATGTACCTGCTTTTCCCTGGACATGCTTCTATTTGCAAGCTCGCTCCATTTGAATCCGTACTGCATTGTTATGGATTTTAATCCAACACTTACCTGTTTAGGATATTGAAGACGGTTCGTACTCTTCAGATGCTTATACCGAGTCTGACATTGACAAGGAATATTCGACAGACAATGACATCCCTGAAGACGATGGCTCCTATGGTTCTGGTGAAGATGTTGAAGACGATTTAAATGATGATACTGAACACTCTTCTGGCATGAGGGTTGAATGTGATAGTAACATTAGGATTGATAATGCTGATGATAAGGTACTTCATCTAATCACTGGGTTCTTTACTAATATTATCGAAAGGAGGATATCTCTTTTCCTGTAAATCTTTATGATCGATGTCTTGTTTTTATCATGCTATCCATTGTCTTACTTTTAGCATTCAGAGCTTATCTTCCTAAACGTAACCATTCAGTGTTCACAGACCTGGTAAAACATTTTCGGTTTTCACCAAATTTTTTTCTTGAACACGCAGGAGAGCTGCATATCATTATATTAAGAAGAAATTATAAATTATCTACTTGAAATGATGATTGTAGATTCTGGTTTTCAGTCAAAAGTTCCTCCGCTGATCATTAACTTATTATATGATAAAATTCACTTTTCAAAATGTACCTTGGAGACCCTTAAAAAATCAACAAGATTTTGTACTAACTTCCCCTAGAATGAATTAGCTTATCTTATCATATTGTACTATTATAGACAATCTGTTCCATAGCGATTTTCATCCACCTCAGACAGTATCTGTGTCATGGGTGTTAGGCCTAGGATGGCCCAGCCTGGGCTGGCGCGAACAGTACCCGCGTGGGATTAGTTAGGAAAGAGATAAGTTAGGAAAGGAATAAGATAGATTGATTCGGTTAGGATATTCCTTAGGGGTCAAGACAGTCATCATCTCTATATAAGAGAGACTCATCCTGGGCTGGCGTGAACAGTACCCGCGTGAACAGTAAGAAAGAGATAAGTTAGGAAAGGAATAAGATAGATTGATTCGGTTAGGATATTCCTTAGGGGTCAAGGCAGTCATCTCTATATAAGAGAGACTCGGGCCATCCTGGGCCTAACACCCATGACAATCTGAAGGAGAATAAAAGAAGATGTTTTATGAACTAACTCTGTGGTGGTCTCTGGCCCTGCCTCCATAAACTAACAGAAAATTGCTAAAAGAAACCAGGAAAAAATGCTTTGCCTAACAAACACCTCAAGGCAGAACTTTTTAAAAATCTCACTTGTACCAACTACCAATAGTTCATATTCAGCTTTGTGACCTCTATCTTGTTGATATTGATATGTTGCTATAAGATTGTGTTCAAAAAAGATGTGTTGCTATCAGATTGTGCCTGTTAGATTATCAAAAGAAGCAGTAATTTCGTTACCGAAGATAAATTGCTGCTCTGGACACATAAGTCCTATCCTAGTCCTTCCTGATCTAAAGTAAATTTAATGTGAAGTCAGCAGTCAAAATGGCCTCATTGATTGAATTCTAACTTTACTGTGTGTTTTTGTAGGATCATTTTTAGCAGAATATGTCAATAGCAAGTAATCCTAGTACGAACAAAGTTATGCTAATTGATTGGTTAAACAGAAGCCTTTGCAAATATCCTTACTATTGGCTATAAAACTTCCCACTATACATAACTTAAAACTTGAACCAGGCAGTACCTTCTTGATGTGCATAAACCATTAAACCAACACTGGCTTATTCTCAATTGCACATGATGATAGACTGTAAGAAGACAAACTCGCCTTGGGGGATCTGGCCGCATCATCATATATATAGGACGTACAAATCGAACCTGGTTGGCTGAGTAGCAACTACCTCCACCGGCGAGTATACCTCAGGGAGACTCAATAAACACTCTCTTAAGAAGAATTCAACTAGTTATTTGTTGTATCTGAACTGACTTGAAGATTTTATGCTTTCATATTCAACCGATAGCCCAAAATCCCATTAATTGTGTTCTGGTAACACGTCAGCAATTTATTCAGTATTTGAAGGTAGCATATAATTGCAATGCTAATAAGATACATCTTTATAGACTGCTACTGTCTATTTCATTCAGACAGCAACTCTATAGGATGCATGGAGCCATGAGAAAATCACTCGTGACATCTGAAATGACGCTGGGGTTTTTTTGTGAAATACTTTATCTAAATCACTCTTGAAAAATTAGTGGTTAAAATACCATTCTTTTTAGTTTTTACTCTGAAATGTCAAACAAGGCCTTTCTTTTCTTGACTGAAGGGATTACTCTAGGCATCATCTTAAACGATCTAATTTCATTCTAAGATGTGAAAAATCTTGGTCGCAGTAACTCAATATGCCTGGAGATTCTATGCATAACACTGCACGAAGTCTGAAATTACTACGTTAAATTTTAAATTTCTAAAACATATAAACTTTCCTTTCTCATTAAATGCCCTTGCAACCTGTTTTTTTTTTTTTTTTTTTTGCCCTTACAATTTCTCATTACCCATAGGTTAATAACAATATCTCAAGCACTACATGTGATGACAATCATAAAGTTGCTCAACCTAAACAAAATGCTCAAGCGTCAGTAAGCAAAAAGAACTCATGGGGGCGTACTTCAGTAAGTTTAATTGTTATTCACATAATTCTGTGTATTAGAATTTAGTGTTATCCTACAGTTTGGATGAAACACTTCATTTACAGGCGAGAAAAGGCTTGTCAACAGAGGAGGCTGGCTGTTGCAGTGATAATGACGAGTAAGTGGCCTTATATGCAATGCAACTGGGCATGTGCTATGTATCAGAAGAGTTATAGACATCTCCTAAAAGCAGCAAATTCATTTTTGTTTGTTGCTTGGCTAGTTCTTCTTAGCAACCAAGAACTCATCACATGACGTCCCAAAGAGAATAACTGGAATAGCCCACTTTAGGATTTAGTAATGGGAATACAGTATTTCTGCTCTTACATTGTTGCCCAGTTCTATTAGTTGGTGTGATTAAAAAAGAATGTGATGGTTGACTGCTATGGACCAAACTACTTTTATCTAAAAAAGGTTACCTCCCACTTGTAAGATGAGTACTGCATATAAAATGCAAACTTACTTTTCAACTCATACATAGAAAGTTTTTTTTTTTTTCTTTCACTGCATATAGGTTCGGTTCATTTGCCCTTTGATTCTCCAAAATTTGTAGATTTTATGTAACTTGGCTAACTATTAACAGTTTCCTGTTACCTTCCACTCTAAAAAAATATATTAAAAGGGACAGGTGGGAAACTTATATAGATAGAATTTAGAATCTATATTTGTTGTTATTTTGAGCTGCCTTTTCTTTTCTAATTCAGCTTCTGAACTAGGGCTCATATTGCGAAGCTTGAAAACAAGAAGACCCATCTCCAATCTAAACTTACAGAAGAGGTATAACCTTTTCTCTAGGATCACATGAAAATCATGTAACATAACATTCTTCCATGTAAGATGATTCTCTTTTTTTCAGGTAAAAGAAAATACAGTTCTCCAGGCAAATTTAGAAAGGCGAAAAAAGAAGCACTACATGAGCGCCGTGTAGCACTTGAAAAAGAAGTAAGACTTCAAACTTAAGGCCTGGCTTATTGCTTATGTTGTTGTTGTTGTTGGTGGTGGTGGTGGTGCTGCTGCTGTTCTGGAAAGAGAATACTCCTACCAGGCAGGGTTTGAACTTAAATAATTAAGAAAGACATAAGATATCATGCATTATGTTGAAGGTGGGATTGTTCTACTAGCAGTTATGCTGCAAGTACTATCCAAACATCCAAACCCAAGCGATAGCCTAATAAGTTTGAGAAATTGATCCTTACTCATGTTTCAAGAGTCAACAAATGGACTCCCTGCATTTTGTTCGAGGCATGGTCATGGTACTCGGTCAGATAGCTGCTTGTTCTTGTCATTTTGGATGCCCAGGACAACCGATATGCAATCTCTTAAGATGACTCTTCTTCTTCTTTTTTTACCTTTTTAAAGCATGAGTATTTTCAAAACAAACACCTTCTTGCCGCCCAAACTTATCCAATGCAATCATGTGTTATTGTTGTAGGAATATCTCCCTGATAACAACAAACTGAATGAAGTTCTGATATCTATTGGTATTCAAATGTCATTACGCAGCCAACTTTTTTTTGAACGTAAGTGGCAGGAGCTCTGCCTTTCAATTAAGAAGAAGAGAGTTATGTGTACAGGGAGGGGCAAAAGCCCAAAAGACACCGGATGCCTTAGCACATGAGAGCACACAACTCAACAAACTCTGCACTAAGAGAAACAACCACTAAGGAGGTTGCCGGTGGTGCACCCTTTTATGTAGGTCTAGGTTTTCCTTTGCAGCCAACTTTTTTTTTACCTCACATTTTATCAAAACTGTATGGTTCTTTACTTGACCTGGGTTTTTGCCATGTTCAGCAAAGGATTTGAACATGGTGCCACAGTGAAGCATCAGTTTATTTCTTCCTTCAGATAAAAAAAAGTTTTTAGAATGGTAATGTTTCGGTGCAGAGGCAGGGGTGAGGGCAATGGCATTTAATAAACCATTAATAAAATATTAAAATGTCATTTTGTCATAGCCATGTATCCATCCAGCACTGGACCATATAGTCTGCTTTTATATACTGGAGATAGAAGTTTTTTTCCCTCTAACACGTAGGAGAGCTGTGTATCATTTATATTAAGAAGAATGAAAAAGTTGGTCTTACAGCACCGAGCACCACACACAAACCCACACCCACGCACTCACATCACACTCAACCTTACTACAGAACCTCTCACTAGCACATTAGGAAACCTGACCCTTGACCAAAAGAAAAACCAAGAGTTCACTCATTGGTAGGCACTGGAGATAGAAGTATAGAACACAAAATTAACAGGTGGATTTCCCCATCCTTGTTCCTGTATTTCAGCTGCCTTCTGATTTCTCAGTCGCTCTTGTTTCGTTCTATACAGGGAGTTCTGACTCAGAACTATGCTGCATTTACATGCTTCTGGAAATCGTTTGTTGTGCTTGCAATGTTCTGCTTTTTCCTCTGTCCAACAAGAATACTTTGCACATTCAACAGGTGGAAAATTTACGAGATCAGCTGCAGAAGGAGAGAAATTTGAGGGCTTCATTGGAGTCTGGTCTAATGAATATGCGAAGAGGACAAGTGTCCTTTCTGTCAACGATAGACACCAAGGTACCCTTTCTGAATCTGGCTATTGAGGTAGGTCATGTTTTTCACCATTTGAAGCTTTTTTTTTTTTCTTTTCTTTGTGTTGATCATAGACTAAGGCTGATCTTGAGGAAGTTGCTGCTGCTGAAGCTGATATTATGAACCTGAAGCAAAAGGTTTCTGATCTTCGGGGACAACTCAACAAGAGTTGCACCTCGTTATGTGAATCATGCAACAACAAGCGATCCATAAATGCAGACAAGTTTGTCGAGTAAGGTTTTACTGCCGAGCATTCAATATTACTTTCTCACTGATCATAATATTTTTTCTCCTTTTAGAATCCTTGGCTGAGACATAATTGGCCTCCCTTTCTGCAGAGGTGAACAAAATGCTGGCCTTTCTCCACAGATTGGCTCCTCAGTCGAAGCACAACCAATTGTAGGGTCTAATTCTGTACCTGACATGTTCTGGGCTACAAACCAAATGGTTCAGAAGATGTTGTATCCAAAGGGTGAGATTGGGAAGGACGGCCAAGACGGATCAAAATGGAGGGTTCAAGGTTCCAATGCCTATTCAAGTACTAAAACTGAGGTGATCACATTCTGCTCCATAATAAACACTGATTTTACTACCCTGGGTCACCATTTTCTGTCTCTCTTTAAGATGTTAACGATGCCACGTTGACTTGAAGTTACTGCTGCCACTCTATTATCAGGAATCCGGAGCGGCACCATCCTTTGCGTTAGCCAAGTTGACTAATCGACTCAACTTTCTGAAAGAAAGAAGGGCCATGCTTGCCAGTGAGATGCAAAACTTAGATCTGGGTCGCACCCAGACCCAGAAGCATACAGCCCTCCGAAATCTGAGACTCCAACCGAGAAGTAGAAATCGTGTTACTGCATCTTTGTTAGGCCACAAGCCCACAAAAAGCATTGTGCCGTCGAAGTGGGACGAGTCCAGCTGCCACGATCGATGCTCATGTAGGATTGCAAGGCAGTGACAGAAAACTTCGATTGGACAGTGGACAGACTACCTAGCTATAGAGTAACTTGATTTGTAAATTGCACAGGTAATCGTGTCTTCACCGTGATGATTCATATGTCAAGTTTTGTAGCGACACCGACGACCAACCTGGTTTGTACTATTATCTCCAAATACACAAATACTCTGGGACAAAGCCAAAGTGCGCTTGCAAATAATGCGTGGTCTGTCTGGGTACTCTGGTATGTACATCAACTTTTAAAAATACCGTACCAAGTGTATTGTATATGACCTAATGGCGATTCCACCACAAGTTGGCAGTTCCATTGCCAAAAGAGCGCCCAATATACCTGGTTCAACATTGTGCTCCATTTGTTTCGTCCATTTACATTATTTTTGAAAATCATGATAGATTCTGTTGTTTCATGGTTACCATTTTCTCAAGAATATTCATCGAATTACTGTATTCCTTTGCTCACTTCTTTTGGAGGAAGAAGAGCGGGGTCTGTCCACGGGCACGCAAGCCGGCTAGGCCATTGAGGCCCAACGTCTATTCATTCCGTTATCTAAAGTGGCCTACCGGGCCAGCGGGGCGGCAGCGGAGGCCCGCAAAAAAGGCCTACTAGGGTGAGTGAGCGCATGAACTTGCCTCTGAGCACGACCTCCCCGGCGCCGCCGTACGTCCCCTTCCGGCGTCGCCAGTCAGCTCCTGGCTCTTCCGGCTCCTCCTCCTTCGTCGCCTGCTCCATCGTGTCTGCGTGGCGTTAGTGTCGATTGCTTAGCGAGAAAGGGGACGGAATGCAGCCGCCGCTGCAGTCGCAGGGAGCGATGGCTACCGCCGCCGCCATCCTCACCGTCCCCTGCTCCGCGGGCCGCCGCCAGAAGCGGAGCAGCCAGCCCCGTGGATGCGGCTCCCTCTCCGTCCGTGCGTCCTCCGGCGCAAACAGTAAGCGCTGCCAACTTCCCTTTCATTTCTGGGGCTCGAGCCATAGCTTGACTGCTGCGTTTCGCTTAAAATTGCCTCCCCGCAGCGGTGACGCTGCTGGACTACGGCGCGGGGAACGTGCGCAGCGTGCGCAACGCCATCCGCCACCTCGGCTTCGGCATCCGCGACGTGCAGAGCCCGGAGGACATCCTCGCCGCGGAACGGCTCGTCTTTCCCGGTGTCGGCGCCTTCGGCTCCGCCATGGACGTCCTCAACAGCACGGGCATGGCCGACGCACTCCGTGAGTACATCCAAAGGGATCGCCCCTTCCTAGGCATCTGCCTCGGTCTCCAGCTGCTCTTCGACTCCAGCGAGGAGAACGGCCCGGGTAAAGCCCTTCTCACTCTCCGACCTCACGTCGTCTGCGACTTGCTTACTAAAGCTGTGATTATGGATAAACGGTACTGTGGTTAATTTTGCATTTGCTGTCATAGTGAGCGGCCTTGGTGTGATACCGGGCGTGGTCAGGCGATTTGATTCCTCAAATGGCCTCATAGTCCCACATATTGGCTGGAACGCTCTCCATATCACCAAGGACACGCCACTGCTGCAGGGAGCTGATGGCCAACATGTGTACTTTGTTCACTCCTACCACGTACTTCCTGTAAGTAACAAGTAACAACGCCATTTAGATTCTGGTGCTTTGGTTGACTCATGATGCGTGACTTGTTCTTTTCTTTCTACATGCTTAGTCAGATGCTAATAGAGACTGGATTTCCTCGTTATGCAATTATGGTGACAGCTTTATATCCTCTATCTCAATGGGCAATGTTCAGGCAGTTCAATTTCACCCAGAAAAGAGTGGAGGTAAATATTTACTCGATTTGATTGGCAATATTAGTCAATTAGTACAAAAACAGTCTCCAATACATCACCTTGACTCGCAATTTCTATGGACATATATTATTTCAAATAGAAAGAGTTTTATATTATGGTCTGTGGAAGGATTTTTTTTTCTTGTTTGATATGTTAACATTAATATTGTGTTGTCCATCTTTATGACTTTTAGATATTGATAGTCAAAGCTAAAACGAGTTTACCTACAACAATCCTGATTAATGAATGGACTTGTATTTGTGATCAGAGGTAGCAATTGACACTTGAATTTCCTAAGTTTAAACTTAAGAATCATATAAACATTCTTTTCTGTTGTGCAGCTACCGGGCTTTCTATTCTAAAAAATTTTCTCAGTCCTAACTCTTCTGGGACCAAGGTAATAGTAAAGTTTGTTTCTAGTAGGCACTCTCTTTCTGTTTGGTGTTTACTAAATATTAAGCTCGTATTTATATGCAATGTAGGTCCCTGCACGTAGGAAAGCATCAAAACTTGCAAAGAGAGTAAGCTTTGTATTGTCTATGTTTCATTGTGTACCATAGTTTAGATTGACATCCTTCTTATTCTCTTAAACCGTCCAGGTGATAGCATGCCTTGATGTTCGGTCAAATGATAAAGGAGATCTTGTGGTAACAAAAAGGTGATCAGTATGATGTAAGAGATCATACTAGCAGCAAAAGAGGTACACATCTTTATTCATTAGTGCTAAGTGTAGTTAAAACTTCTTAGACATCAGGATTAGTTCCAGATGACACCTTTGGTCTAGTTCTAGGTGATACTTTTAGGCTTAGTTCAATTCTCAAGGATATATTAAAAATGAGAATAAATCTGAAACAATTTTGTAATGTTTTTTCTGGTACACAGCTTTCTCACCAATAGTTCATATTTACATCACATGCTCATAGGTAAGAAACCTTGGCAAGCCAGTCGATTTAGCAAGTCAGTACTACATAGATGGTGCTGATGAGGTACTTTTCTGCATAAGCTTTTTTTTTTTTTTTTCATCTTGTAATTTTCTATATGTAAACTTAATTATCTGGTATCATGAATATCATTCTCCTTAGGTCAGTTTCTTGAATATAACTGGTTTCCGTGACTTCCCATTGGGTGATTTGCCAATGCTAGAGGTTTGTTTAAGATCTGTAACCTCCAATTGTTGTCTTTACTCGTTAAATCCCTTTGTCTGGTGTGATGACATGGGATCTTCAATAGGTACTGCGTTGTGCCTCTGAAAAGGTTTTTGTGCCACTTACAGTTGGTGGGGGCATACGAGACTTCACAGATGCAAATGGAAGGTTATTTCTCTTTTTTATGTTCTTGAGCAATGGGGATTCCAGAAACTATCTGCTTAACAACCTAGTTTTCCTGTTGAATTGCTAAAATATTTTTATTAAATATTGTGCTAACTTCATTATAGAGATTTATGGAAGTTGATCCCAATTTCCTAGTTTTGTTATCTGAATAGGCTTGTTTTATATATTCTTAGTTTTTCACCAAAGTTTTAGGTGTGAGACAGTCTCTCATCTTGTCATCTTATTCCTTGAATCTTGATTCCTTAGCAACTCTGCATGTTTCCTGTCTTCCGATTCGTAACTTTTTTTTTGATGGAAACTTTTGGCTCCAACTAAATTATCAATAGCATTTGTTGTTTTAGTTAATACTGACGGGAAAAATATATCCATGCAATCATGAACATTTCTTCTCAGATACTACTCAAGCTTGGAAGTAGCATCAGAATATTTCAGGTCCGGTGCTGACAAAATTTCAATTGGAAGTGATGCTGTTTATGCTGCTGAAGCCTTTTTACAAACTGGTGTATGTATTATATTTTTTCCCTGCAATTCTCAGCTATTTCCCACTATACAGTTCTTTCTGTGTATCAGGTAAAGACGGGGAAAAGCAGCTTGGAGCAAATCTCTAGAGTATATGGCAATCAGGTTTTTCTTTATTCATTTCTAGATCGTTAAAATTTTGTTTTCTATTGGTTTGCTGCCAAACATAAGTTAAAAGGTTGTATCTGGTTTTTATGTTACTAGCTAGTTTTCATGATTTACATTTTTTTTTTCCTGAAAGTAACGTCACAGTCTTTGTTCTGCCATCCATATGCCACCAAATTTCAGGGGTCCTTTCTATGTCTCTTCTTTTTTCTGAAACTCTAATTTGTGGTCACATATCCTATGAAACTATTAAAGGTCTTCTAGATGTCACCATCTATTGACATGATGACTCATGGCAGCCTATCAATGTTCAATAAGCAGAAGTTCCTTACCACTCAAAATCATTAAAAAATGAATCGACTTAGTTGGAAACTGAAGTTGAAACGAGATATCATATTTGCCATTGATGACCAATTTGAGCAAAAGCCAATGGCAACCATTTGGTTCCTGCCAATCTTCCCAGCTGTGCATACACTGATCAATCAATCCAGTAAAATTGTACTTCTATATGTGCCTCATTTTGGTAGAAATATTTAACGGTATCCACAATCTGCCTTGCTATTTAGCATTCAACTTGAATCCACATACAAAAAGCTATTTCTATTTTATATCAGTATTGTTATATTAAATTGCTCATTGTAATTATTTCCATTATTTAGGCCGTAGTTGTCAGTATTGATCCTCGACGGGTATATGTCAAAAGTCAAGAAGATGTGCCATTTAAAACTGTAAAGGTGTCCACTAAAGGTATATTCCTATTCCTTGTCTATGTTGTAAACTAGCAGTTGTCTATGTTGTAAACTAGCAGTTGTCTATGTTGTAAACTAGCAGTTGTGTTTTATGTTGTCACGTGTCATCGATGTCCAGGTCCATCGGGAGAAGAATATGCATGGTACCAGTGTACAGTAAGTCATTGTTATCTGGCTTAACACATAGGCTGTTTAAACTTTGTGCTGCCCTCATATTCTTGTTAGGCTGAATTTTAGGTTTGTACCGACAACTATGACTTACAGTGGCATGATTGCTGATTTATTTCTGTTTCAGGTGAATGGTGGACGTGATAGCCGACCTATAGGAGCATATGAACTAGCAAAAGCTGTTGAAGAATTGGGCGCGGGAGAAATACTTCTTAACTGCATTGACTGTGATGGTATATATTCACAATTGCTGAATTATTTATGTTTTGCATGCAGCTCTGGCATTGTTGCAGTGTTTCAGCTTTGTTGCGATATGGTTTTGTAATCCATTTCATACAAGTTTTGTGACATGTGCTTTTCCAGTCTAAAATTATATTTCAGCCTATTCATTCATCTACATAAGAATGACCGGGTTTTATGTTGGCTGTCCAAGCCTACCACAACTCTCTCCATCTTTCTTGGCTATGTTGAAACAACCGGTTGAACATTTTTATTTTTATTTTCCTCAAAAAAATACACAGGGGAGCTGTGTATCAATATATTAGGAATAAAAGGGTTTTCATAGAACACCACACAGTTAGACCACATGACACGTTAGCATGTTTTTCATAAAGAGGGATCCCTATTCACATATAATCTTATTGTCTATTGCAAAAGTGCATAATGTTTGACTAAGTTAAGCAAGTGCTATATGACCTTGGAATCTGGGTTTTCCTATGTTAATATAGGTTGAACTAAATAAACCTTGAGCATTTAGTTCTCTTAAATATTTAATAAGCTACATCTATTGTTTGAAAATTTGTGGTTAGGGTTGAGGTTGCATGTTCGCTTGAATTTTCTTGTAAATTTGTTACTCTTTTTATAGGGGGATATATAGTCATGATTATAATAAACTTATCCTGCAGGCCAAGGCTGTGGATTTGACATAGATTTGGTTAAAATGGTTTCTGATGCTGTGACAATCCCAGTCATTGCGAGCAGTGGTGCTGGTGCTGTTCAACATTTTTCTGAAGTCTTTGAGAAAACAAATGCTTCTGCCGCCCTTGCTGCTGGCATTTTCCACCGGAAAGAGGTTTTGATGTTTATCCTACTTCCTCTTCTATCGCAATGTTATGCCATAGCTATTTCCTGAGACCTTTTTTTTTTTTTTTTTTTGTCTAGCAACTTACATGTATCTTATCTCTTATCAGACTGGGTTTAAAATCTCTTGCATAGCTTTTGAAATTCTCTTCTGCTAAAATTATATGATTATTACTCAATAATTTAGCCGTGTTATGTAGCATGGATGCCAAGTTAGCAACTCGTGTTTACAGTATATTAAAATTATATGATTACTCAATAATCACTGCTACTATGCTGGACTTTAAGGAACCATTTAATCTAGAAGTCGAATTTCTTTTAGTAGTAGTAGTATTACTCGAACTTGGTTATTATTATTGTTTTCCTTTCGTTCATATAATAACCTTCACAACGTTGTTGCTACAGTGTTAGATTCTCCTAGGGTAATGCTTTGCTTAGCCTGTTGTTATCAATAGATCAACTCACTGCATGCACTCCGTATGCAGCATTGTCCTTGGGCCTGAAATATTGAATTGACATCCTAGCTTTTACTCGTCACAGGTTCCCATACTAGCAGTGAAGGAGCATCTGGTCAATGCTGGTGTGGAGGTTAGGGGTTTAGCAGGGAGATCTTGGTCAGGCTTTAGCAGGGAGATCTTGGTCAGGCTTTAGCAGGGGAGATCCTTCAGTTTGTTTTAAGATTCTTGTCTGATGTCGCAACTGCAATCAGTTGTGTTTCTGGAGCATGTTGGTGGCAGTGCATCCCATGACGGAACTGCAATTTGGCAATAAGTTAATAATGTGATGCTTAATAACAGATTAAGCATCAGTTTCTTTTGCTTGTGTTTCTGTTTACCCGGTGTGGATTGACCGCCTCCGACCTGTTTCGCGTCATAATCGTCATCTTTGTTGCATTGTAATCTTTGAGGCCACGTTGCTCGTCACTAAGTGTACCAATACCATAGAAAGACGCACACCGCCGGCGACGGTGCGGCGGCTGCTGCAGGATTACAAACTCAGATAGAGGGATTTCTGATCAGAGCCCAAATTCAGGGCTCCCCATACTGCATCGACTCTGGTACTTGGCACATAGCAGCACTGTACGAGGCTTCGCGCAAATTTGCGATCACACTGCACCGCGAATTGAATTCGTGCAGCTGGCGACGGCGGCAGTACACGAAGAATCGGCGGCCACGGCACTGCAGCGAATCGCTCGTGTCGCCTTGCCTATTGCGGTCGCGGCACACGCCGACCCGAGCGACGCCGCCCCCGCCTCGGCACCTGCGGCCAGGTGCGAGTCGCCTCGGCGTTGGCGATCGATGCACTACGCGCGACGCTCGTGGCCCGTCGTGGCCCGTCGTGGCCAACACCGACTGTCAAGTAAGGGGTGGTGCCGCTGATTTGTGAACGTACCGCACCATCTCTGGCGGCTACGCCGTCATGCAAAGAAAAGATAAATTGGAACCAAATCTAAACAAAATACAAAAGAAAAGAAGCCAAGATCACGGCAAAACGAGGAAGATCCAGCGTCGGCGTCGGCGTTGGACGACGCCAGTTTTGCTTTCATCACTAAGATAAGATAGGGAAATCATCTAAGCAGACAATGAACAACCTGACCAGAAAAGATAAACTGGAACCAAATCTAGAGACAGCCAACAACCTAAGCTGCCTAAAAAAGAACGGCGTGCGGCCTCACCAAGTTGATACGCACATCCACCGTGCCACGCACCACACACCGTGGGCTCCCGTGCTTGTCCCCGAGTGCCGGCAACTCCCAGTCAAGCAGCTGCACCACCTTGCCGAACGGCATCGTCCCTTCCAGCAGCCTTGGGTTGCCCTCCACCGCGTTGCTGCGACGCCTCTTCATCTTCTTCTCCTCCTCCTCATCGTCATCATCCATGTCTCGGTTCATCCAAATTTTGGTGGGGACCCTCCGTTTTTTTTCATCGTCATCATCCATAGACATGTCTCCCAGCACCAGCGCGTCGAGCAGCCGCACCCGGGCCCTGCTCAAGATGGCGGTGTAGTGCGAGGTGTGCGGCCCCCCGCGGATCACCAACATGTTCCTAAACCTTCGGAATAGGAGGTCGGAACGTTCCACGAAGATATCGAGAGATTGCTCCAGCCAGTTCGACGCGACGGGAATCCTTACCCTCAGCCTCCAGTTCTTCATGCGCCAGTAACTCGCCGCCGATGCTCACGTAGATTGTGCAGGTTTGTGGCCACGCCGGACCGGCGAAGCCATTCATCCTCGGCCACGTGAGGCTGACCTCCAGAAAGCCTACCGTTTCAGAGACCTCAGCCATGTCGACTTAGCTGGCGACAGATCCGTTTTTATTCGCCGACCGAATATGTTTTCCTTTCCCTTTATATAAAAGGAGCAGCAGCACGTAATACCTAGATCGAGAGTCCCATTACGGCCACGAGCAGGCCCGGCCCGAGGGGGCGCTCCGAACCGTGCGGCCGGTCCCGTGATCTTCCAAGTTGCTAACGTATCTTCCAGAGCTGTCCTCCAATAACGCGTCCCTATCTGCCTCCAAGTTGCAAATTCGTTTAGCAATCCTGATCTTTTATACCCAAAACATTACCTGCTGCGACTATCATTCCGTTCTCAAATATAGTCCCACATAAATATACCAAAAAACTCTTGTGGTCTTGTCTGCTACGAGTTAATGCAATTATTGGGGACTCTACACCTCTATTTAGGCATTATAGTAGATCATCATCAGTTGACTATATGTTGGGAAACTTTTAGATTCTTTTTTTTTTTTTTTTTTATGTTGATTGATGTGATATACGTGGTTGCTACTCCAATCTATGCCTAGTACTGTTGGTTAACATTATTGGATGAGCATATACGAGACTGAGTCCAAGTAAACGCGTTTGGATGGGGTAGCCCTGCCCCTGATATACCCATTCAAGTACTAATCCATTGCCAGTCTTCCACTAAGATAAACTATATACAGGGATAGCAGGGAGACGCGTCATTTGTACCGCGTTAAGTTTCCTGCATATCTGCAAAATTAGGGAGATTTTATTTTAGGAACATTTTAATAAGTACTAAATCCGTTCTAAATTATAAGAGTTTTGACTTTTTTATATCAAATTTGATTGTTTGTTTTATTCAAAAAAAAAATATACAAAATATCACATCTTTTGTCGTGCCTTTCTTTATTAATAAATTTTTTAAGACTGACTTAAATTTGATTATATCTGTCCATTTTTTTTTTAATAAGATAAGTGTCGATTCGGCTAGATTGGGCGGAATTGACACCCAATTGGCAATCGTCGGGAGGAGGAAGAGGGAGGAGGAGGCGGCGGCGCGGCGCCGCCGGGCGAGGGCGCGGGGCGGCCCGGCGGCCCGGGGCGGGCGGGGGCGTGGTGGTGGCGGCGGCGCGGCAGGGGGGGGGGGCGGCGTGGGGTGGGGAAGGAGGATAGGAGATTGGGATAAATTTTCTTTATTGCTTGTTACCCCGAAAGATTACTGGACCCATTACTTATATAGCCCGGCTAGTGGGACTTGTATCTCAAGTAATCTATCTAAAGGTTTCCTTATAGAATGGAATACCTTTTACAAGCATGTCCTATTTATTTATTTTCTAATAAGGGTCTCCCTTATAGATGAGATATCCCCTTGCACACCAAAACGCCTAAAGATAATGCTAGATATTTTTCCCTTTTTTTTCCGAATTAGTTGCCGAAGAATCCACGGAAGGGAGGGGACGGAGGCGGGGGCGCACGCGCGAGGCCCGGGGCGGCGCCGGCGCTCCTTGGGCCTATCAGGCCTGTCCTTCTAGGCCCTATTTCCTAGATCATGACAATAAGTAATCAAACTTTAGTAAAAAAAAGTCAAAGGTCAATTTGGAACTGAGAGGGAGTATTACTTATTATAATGATTATATCTGTCCATTTTTTTAATAAGATAAGTAATCAAACTTTAGTAAAAAAAAAAAAAGTCAAAGGTCAATTTGGAACTGAGAGGGAGTATTACTTATTATTGGGGCACTACTGGGTGTGGCATTAACTGACCAACACAAATTCATCGCAGTGTACTATAAGATAGTACAGTAGGAGAGTTTTTCTTGGACTTAGAAGTACAAGTTGCAAACGCGGTAGGACTCACAGGACGGGACAGAATGCGTTGACTTGACTTGAAGCACTCTGGGACTGGGAGAGGTGCATATAGACCGACCTTGGATCCTTCTCTTCTCTTCACTTACACTCATCCAACCATTATCCAAACTTCCCACACCAAGCTCATCACCTTCCATCGATCAATTCCATCAACATCTGTCGACTAATCTCTCGCTTGTTAGCCCGTGTGCGCTGCGTCCCATTCCCATGGCCGTGCACCCAAACACGGCGGCGGCAGCGGCGGTTAACCTGGAGATGGGCGACCATGCCCCCAGCGGCGTGTACCCACCGCTGCCAGTTCACGGCCAGTCCGTAAATCATCAGCAGCTCGGCGGGGGAGGCGGCGGCGGAGGCCCCCACACCTGGGTGGGCAACGACGCCAACACGCTGCTGGTGGTGGCCACGCTGATCACGACGCTCACTTACCAGCTCGGCACCAGCATCCCCGGCGGCTACTGGCAGCAGGACACGACGATGGCGTCCAGGGACGGCAAGGGGCAGGTGACGTACCACGCCGGCGACCCCATCATGCGCGACCTGCACCGGCCAAGGTACGTAGGTGCTGTACACGTACGGTTCGTTTCCACCACGACAAGCTGGCTTCTGTGCGAGCGAGCTGACCTGAGGGCTGACCTGCACGGGGCATGTGCATTGCAGGTACTTGGTGTTCATGGCCGCGAGCTGGGTGGGGTTCGCGAGCTCCATGGTGATGACGCTGAGCCTGCTGGTGCGGATGCCCGTTGACTCGCGCCACGTGCGGTGGTCCTTCGTGGTGGCCTACTCCAGCCTGGTGCTCACCTTCGTGGTGTCGCAGCCCAGGACGCACCTGTCGCTGGACCTCCTCATCTGGGCGGGCGTCCTCGTCTTCCTCTGGATCATCGTCAGCCTCCACCCGGACCGCCGCGCGCGCGCCATCCAGGTGCTCTGCTGCGGTGCCCGCGAAGCCTGAAGCAAGCAAGACCACGCTACCATTGTTGGCTTCTCTTGTTAACTCATTAGTTGTTGCTTGTTTCGGTGATGGCATATATAAGACATGGCTCTCTTTTCTCAGCTGATCAACCAAGATGTAACAAATCCCGTCGCAAGTTTAACCATAAGACGGTTGCAAGGTGAAATGGAGGTGCCTATGTCCTTGATTGAGCACGCTATATTAGTCTACATTTCGTACCTAGTAGAATCTAGATATATATAGATACACTGGCATGATTTAGCGTAAGCTTACCCAAAACTAGACTAGATGTTCCCATGTCAACATGTAAACAAAAAGAAAAATCAATGGACATTCACTGGTTTTGCCAGTCCTCCTGGCCCGTCTGAATTTATGCTCTTGAGTACAAAATGATTATCCTTGTTATTCAAGCTGTACTGAGTTTTGGTGTATGTCTGGTTGCATTGTTGGCTGATTCTAAGGAATAGTACTTTTGAAAGGTTCACCAAAAATGGAGTTCCAAGTAAATCCGTAAAAGGTTTTCTGACGTTTAATCAAGTAAGTGGACTAGGTGATAACAGAGAATATTTCATCGCCGTTCATAAATTTCAGGCGTCTGGAAATTAGCAACTCTCATATTTCTTCCATTCTCATCAGTCATTGCTTAGCTACTACTAGTACAGAGCAAAATGGAGAATGAGCTTAATAAAAGATTATTTGGTGCCAAAAAAAAAAGGTACAGATGGACACTGCTACTGTGCTACACGCTATTGCTCAACAAAGTCCAAGTGTGCAACGCGCTATTGCTCTACTTGCAGACACTGATAAATTAAACAGTCATTGTCGATTCAGCGCGTTGCTCTCGATAGAAGTCCGAATCGATGTGTTCAGTCGCCGTCTTTCGTCCTCTGGTTTGGGCATCCTGCAGACTCTGCAGACTGGGCTCATACAACACATACACATTTCCTTCATGAAACACGGCAAGAAATTCATCCTCTCTCTTTCTTTCCTTTTTCATGATTGCAAGGACGAATGGACGATGTATGGACGCTCACGCTAACACATGTACAGTGAGTACAATGAGATACGGAGTATGTATCAGGTATCCAGCGTATCAACATATGCGTGAACAGGATTCGAACAGAGCGCCCATGACAAAAGGGAAAGGAAAGGATTCCATGCCGACAGCTGAGAGCTGACTGCATATGGTCAGTTGACTATGAGCTAGTGTGTGCAAGAGAACCACCCTGTAACTGCCAAGCCTTCCAATCGATTGATGTCATCGCTTGTTGACTTCTACATTGATTATGTCTTGCTCCAGTCTAGATGTTCTATCTAGTGTTCATGATAGTCAACGATCACTAAAGCACGAATACAACTGTCGATGATGCACCTTGGTTTGAAGAACATGGATCCCTTCTAGGCCGGGCTCGAGCAGCTCAAAGAGGAAAGAGTTTTTTACTCCTGTGAAATTGTGGTCTTCCATTTTAACTTTAACCATTATTCTTGGCGAACAAATATGGGACTATGGAAGTGTACATGTTTAGAAACTAGATCTTTTGAAAACCATTAACACTCAGATTTTTCAAATATATATATTTATTTAACTGGATTTTGGTCAAAAACAACATGGTTAGAAGATACTACCAAACAGGCATCTTATTATTTTATTTTATTTTTGCGAGGAAGGCATCTTATTATCAGGTTTACGGGCCTAAAGATTAGGCCCATATTTACTCATACCAGGAGACCTCGACTACTCCCAGCAACAGCAAGTTAGACGGAGCCAGCAGCCCATCCTCTGAAGTGGGCCACATGTACGAGGCTTCTATCCTTTTTTCTTTTTTTCTTTTTTTTTTTTTTTTTTGCTCAAAAAAACTAAGCAAAACTCCAATGATTACCCTAAAATGCTCTCTACTACTCCCTCCATCCCAAATTATTTTGACTTTTTTTTTTGCTTATTCAAAAATTTGTGCAAAATAACTTTTTTTTGCCGTGCCTTTCTTTATTAGTATAAGTTCTTAAAGAATGACTTGAATTTGACAATATTTACTTAAATTTTTTGAATAAAAATGGCAAACTTCTCAAACTACTTTAATTTGGGATGGAGGGAGTACTTTTTAGTTTAAGTTGAGGACCCCAATTCGAATCCTAATTTAATTTTAACAATAGCTCTCAAATCAAGACACCTTCGTTTAGTTATTCATGATTTATATTATCAATGTTTGACTCAAACTTTGTCCAAAACATTGTCTTACTATGATATAGAGGGAATACTTCGGAAGAGGAGCGTGCTGGCAGGAGAGGAGGTAGTTGTACCAGGCGAGTAGGCACACGGAGGAGGGGTGAGGAGGTGCACGCACCTATGGGAGGGTGCCCATACAACAGAGGAGCCACATGCACACACAAGAAGGGGGGCACCGAGAGTATTTGCACCTGCGGAGGGTGCTTATGCAACTTACTCTATCCGTTCCAAATTGTAGTTCACTTGCTTTCGTAGATACATTGATTTTGTTATGCATCTACTTATACACTATGTCTAGATACATAGTAAAAGGAATGGATCTAGAAAAACCAAAGTGAACTAAAGTTTGAAACGGAGTACTCTCCATCTTATTTGAAGAATCCAATTTATGGGAACCAACAAAACAAAATCTCATGTCCAATCTAATTTGTCCATTTCTGGTACTTATTAAGTTAAGACTAGGGTCAAGTGGTCAACATACTGTCGTATGCCCGTGGACGACCCTGGTTAACTAGACAATCGGTAAAGGAGATTTGCAGATAACGATTTATGGATCCATGCACAATTCCTTGGCGATAAAGCCATCGAAGACCTAGACCTAGCATTGAGTCATAGTAAACTGCGCAGGGTGGGACAGCCCGAGTCCACCCTTGGGTCAATCGTCGCACACCAAACAGTCCATTGATTACCTTGGCTATGCATCTTTCCTTAGCTTTATAGCTAAATCACGATTATTCTTATCGCGTTGGCGACACAAACCTGGTTGTTGAAGTTTTGGACACACCGTGTTCCATTGCTACTTTAGGTCGTGCACTGAGTGCAGAGGATTATGATACATTTGCAAGTGGCAGAAGCGGGCAAGGGGTAGGGAACAAAAATTGACTTGGACAACTTGACCTGAACAAGGAACACAGAGGGAATCGTGTATATATACGTGCCATGGATCATTTGCTCTCTTCATCACTCCATCGAAAGAAAACCAATAACGAGACACCACACGGATCGATAGTGACACAGCACACAGCTCCCCCCTACCCTGTCTAGTTTCAGCAAATTTGCCGTTAGCTCCTCGACGATCCGTCGATAGCCCACCATGGATCAGCAGCAGTACCCGACCATGTACCCGATTAGCGCACCGCCGACCCCGGGCAACATGGAGGCGGGCCTCATCGCCACGGGCCTGCCTGTGCCGCGGCAGCAGCAGCTCGGCGGGGCGCCGGCGCCCGCGGACAGGGACAGGGACGGCTGGGCGGGCAACGACCCCAACACGCTGATCGTGGTGGCGACGCTGATCACGGCGCTCAACTTCCTTCTGGGCCTCAGCATGCCCGGCGGCTACTGGCAGACCGACCAGACGGTGGTGAGCAACGGCGGCGGCGGGTTGGTGGTGGTGCACCGGTACCGCGCCGGCGACCCCATCATGCGCGACCTGCACCGGCCGAGGTACTGGATGTTCAGGGGCGCGAGCTGGGTCGGGGTGGCCAGCTCCATGGTGATGACGCTGAGCCTGCTGGTGCGGATGCCCGTGGGCTCGCGCCACGTGCTGTGGTCCTTCGCCGTGGCATACTCCAGCCTCGTGCTCACCTTCATCGTGTCGCAGTCCAGGACGCACCTGTCGCTGGACGTCATCATCTGGGCCGCCGTCCTCGCCTTGATCTGTCTCGTCATCAACCTCCACCCGGACCACAGGGCGCGCGTCATCCGGGTGCTCTTCTGCTGCAACCGCGACAACTGAAACCAAACCAAACCTATTGCCTTGCCTGTCGTCGATCTCCTATCTATCGTCTTCATGTTCGGACAGTGGATTGGAACTAGTATTAGCACTCTGTAGTTTCGAGGTTTGTCGGTGAATGATGCGATTTTCTACTGGCTTTTTATTCACAGCAACTAGTGAACTCAATGTGTAAACTTTATAGCCATATCTTCGTGAAGTTTTGAAATGCAATGTGTGTGAAACCGAAATCTGTACTTGCATGAGTGTAGCACATTCACATATATATAGCTTGGTGTTCTGGTTAGGTTGAAAAGTAACATGACAATAACTCATAGAAATTAAATCTTATGTTCAGTTTCTTGACGTTGACATCGAAAATCGTTATGGGGTTTCGGTCAAAAAAATTCGTTATGGGATAGTGCTAATGTTTGTTTGGATTCCTGGCAAGTAGCCTTCAAAAATGCAACACGTTAATGCGCCAAAAAGCGGCCGATAGATGACTCGTTGACCCTGTTATGAGGGTATTTGCCAATGATCAATGGATATGCTTGATTGTTGTTTCTTCTTTACTTGCCAATGATCAATGGATATGCTTGATTGTTGTTTCTTCTTTACGCTATGGTCTATTATTCATTTGTTCCTCGATATGTAATAATCCCCTCCCCCCGATCTCTGTACCTCTCTCGTTTGTAATTGCGCCAAATTATCTCTGGGCTCAGGCCCCTCCACGCCCGGGCAACCGGTATCAGTGAGTGGTCAATGGAATCAGGTGGGGATTGCTTTAATCCCCCCACAGTTTAACTCAAAAAAAATTATTCGTTTGTTCGATTCAACGGGGGATAACTGTTTTCCAATGTTTCCTAGGACCATAAAGATGTGTGGATATATTGAGTGTTTTTCCCATTTCCGCTATTGCCAATTTAATCTTTTCCTCGCACTCTCGCAGTAATAATGTGTTGGCATAATTGAAACCATTGTTCGTTATATTCCCAAATACTGTTTTAACATAGTAGCTCAAAGCAAGGATACATTTTCGATATATATATCATCACAGCAAGGATAGATAAGAGTACATCACACCGCCCGCACCTAAAATTTCACCACATATCTTTGCGGCTTCTTCTCTCTGCCTATAATTTTCACTGAGCTTTAGAGGAAAACCAGCTAATCAAGCAAGCATCGCGTCACCAACGAACAAGCAGAAGTTCAGAACGAGGATTGAACGGTGCTGCTGCTGTTGGAAAGAGGTTGTGTTCAGCTGTCCTGCTGCTGCTGCAGCAGAGCAGCTTCATGACGCACGCGCGGTTCTCCTCGCGGACGCTGGTGATGAGCCAGGAGACGGCGAGCACGGCGAGGCAGAGGATGATGTCCAGCGACAGGTGCGTCCTGGTCTGCGACGCCGCGAAGGTGAGGAGCAGGCTAGCGTAGGCCACCGCGAACGACCACCGCACGTGGCGCGAGGCCACGGCCATCCTCACCAGCAGGCTCAGCGTGAGCACCATGGAGCTCGCGACCCCCGCCCAGCTCGCCACTCTGAACACCCAGTACCTCGCCCGGTGCAGGTCGCGCATGATGGGGTCTCCGGCGCGGTACAGCCTGCCGCTGCCGTCCCGCGACGGCGTGTCCTGCGGCCAGTACCCGCCGGGGACGCTGGAGCCGAGCAGGAAGGCGAGCATCGTGATCAGCGTGGCCGCCACGAGCAGCATGCTGGGGTGGTGGTCCTCGCTGCTGCTCCTGTCGTCCGGTGCGGCCCCGCCGTGCCGCTGATGGATCACGGTCACGGGCAGGACCTGCTCCGGCGGCGGCGGCGGCGGGTACGCAACAACAGCGTGGGCGGCGTGGCCCATCGGGGCCGGCAGCACGTCTGGGTTCACGCGCGGGTACATGGGCACACGGCTAGCGATGGAGAGACGGTTCTTTGTCTGGCTGAAGCTAGTGACACGATCGACTGTTTGGTTTCCAGGCCAGGGGAGAGAACGGGGAGGAGAACAAAAGGTTCAGGGTGACACATATATCGTGTACACTCTGCCAGTGCTCCCGGCCCGCAGCTTCAGGTCAAGTCAATATCTTTTGTCCCCTACCCCCAGCCACTTTTGCCACGCCACTTTTGCCACTTGTACATTTTTCTATTCTGCTGCACGCCTAAACACGGTGTGAAGTGCTAAGTGTGGACGAAATGTTCAACCTACCACGCACCTCAAGTAATGCTCCAACGTCACGCTACCATTATTGACTGGAGCTCATCCAAACTTCCCCCGCAGCCCGAACTTGTAAACTCCCTTAGTCACAAAATATTTTTTACACTCAAGACATCTTATTTGACCGTTTCTCATATTTAAATTCATTTATGTAAATTAGAAAATATAAACTATTATCAAAATATCTCTAATGATAGAATAAGTCATAACAAACTATATAATACTTGTAATATTTTTTAATAACATGAATGATCATATAAAATGTCTCAAAGTAAAAAAAAAAAAACATCGCTTATTTTAAACACACACACAGAGAGAGAGAGAGAGAGTTGATATCGGTAGGCTCATGGCTCAATGGTAAAGGCCATTGGTTAGGGGCTCCCACCCGGGTTCAAATCCTGGGTGCGACACTTTATCCCTGGATTTATTTCAGGATTTTCGGCGCTATGCATTAAGTGGTAGGCGACATTCCCGTCGATAGCGCGGCGCCCGGTGGTGACTTCGAACTTCAAGATTTGCGGCTCAGTCCTTCGAAGGTGCTCATAGGGGGTAGGGTTTGCGCACGTGTGTTCATAGGGGTGAGTGTGCGTGCGTGTTGAGCGTCTGCGTTGTCTTGTGTAATCAAAAAAAAAAAAAAAAAAAAAAAGAAACCAGCTCTCTACATACCACCCTAGCTTTCATAAAAAACAAACTTACCACCCTCCCCCTACCCCCTTTCTCTTCGGAATGCCAAATAAATAAAAACACTCCTTGTGACGCTCGCCACGATATATATCTCATCTGGCCATCGATGCCCTAACCTAGCATAACTTTATCCCTCCCTGTTTGGCTACTACCACTCACCACTTTATACCTCGCCTCCCCAATTTCTCCCAACTCCATTAAGCCATGCTATGTTGTCATGCCGCAGATTGCTCACCATGGCTCCAACCTACCATCAACAACAAAATTAAATCTTAATTCATATGAGTCAATACAAGATTGCACAAGCTGATAGGGGCATCAAAATGAAACCAAATACTAACATTCATGGTCTAAACGACTAGATCCACTCTAGAGGCTAAATGGACCGCACACCCACAAACCTACTTACACTCGTAGTTGCTTAATATAAAGGAAGGGTTAATCTAAAGCAATGGTATAGGGTCTAGTTGTCTAATCGTCAACAAAACCACGGTACGACTAAACCCTCAATAGTTTACATATGATTCAAAATGGAATGGATAAGACATTGTATGTCTAGGATAACAAAACACCAACATATTGTGTATGCTTATGTTGTCTTTAGTTGTGCTCCATAAACCCTAATAAAGGTTAAATGGCACATACAATCCATCAAACTTACATGGTTTTTGAATTTCTTCAAATTGTTTGTATGGCTCCCAGTGCAGTTAATCCCCTGAGAAGAATGGCCCTCTGAATTCAAATAACTCATCTTAAACTGATTTATGTGGCCCATATGTAGAAACGGTAACCTCAATTCATTAGGTCTTTATTAATAGTCTAATGAGCTTTTGTTATACTCTTCACTTCCGTGACTCAAATGACGTCATGTTAATCAATTAGCACTGTAGTACTCCTTCCATCCCCGTATATAAGGCGCAAACACCTCTTTTTTCGCAAAACACCTCTGGTTGAAAAGACCAAGAAACATGCTTAATGCTCTCTCAACACTAATATTATTACATGGATGTACGTATGTTTAGAGAGAGTACATCTTATATTATAGGATATAAATAAAAAGTGGTTACACTCGTACGTTAGGATGGAGGGAGTAAGAACTAGACTGCCGATGATCTTATCGATTTGAAAGCGTAATCAGGGAGTCAAGGGTGAAACTGGTCATAGAGGGAAAATTCAGATATTTTTGTGGCCGGCCTGGCAACAACGCCACGGCCCACGGTGCAGACGTAGCCTTTGCTCATTTCGCTGGCCCGAACGCAGCGGCGAGGCCTTTTGTTAACGTCTCTCATGATGTTGAGATGAATCCTGGTCTGGGCCGACCGTAAGGACTCGATCATGCGCGCACAGACGCCCCCTCAAAAAAAAAAAAAAAAAACAGACCGGCTGCTGACCAGTTGTGCTGCGACCCATCCACTAAAAAAGGCGACCGTGACCGCTCTGGAGTGGAGCCTGTGGACTGAACCAGTGCGTGAGAACAGTGCGCAGGATGCTGCCGTGTGAAACTGCGACGACCTGTCGGAGAAAATGAGCTAGAGCCAACAGGCGACCTTCCCCGGGCAACGCCTTGTTCTGTTTTTCCTCCCCAAACAGTGAGGGAAATGATGAAAACGAACGAAGTATTCAACAGCAACGAAGACAGTTGTGCCCTGTAACTTTTGTGTTTGGTGCAGCAGAGAAATCGCATTAACAGGACTAGTGTCGACACTTGACAGGCAGGGAGTACCTACAGCTACAGGCTACAGATCTTCCGTGATCCTATTCCTAATCCCACCACTTTGCTATCACGTTTTTATGTGATCGATCGAGTATCTTATGATACTCAGGTTGTAGTAGTCAGGTGATGTTAAACTGCAGAACGAAGTGGTATTACGTGTGTTGCTTTGGTATCTCGGTGTTGGGCATCGATCTCTGCGATTTGATGGAATCCAGACAACCATTCCCGGTCCCGGCGGAGTTGAGCAACTGATCAACGCGGACAGCGACAGAGAGCAAATCAAAGGCATTTCACCTCCCCCGGTCCGCTCGGGGCCGTTTCTTCTTCTATGCGTGTGCCACTAACTTTTGTACTACACGATAACAAAGGCAATCAGACAGAAGCAGCAGAGCTGCCGTGCATAGACACTGAGGCTGACGTTTCTACGAAGAACCATACACCATGCAATGCAACGACGCGTCCACGGCCAAATCCGGGGAACAACGGGGAGTGCCCAGGTTTGGTAAAACCTGGAAAAAAAATCTCGAGCCATGGCAGCACATCCATGCTTTTTTGCACGGTCAGGCAGTGCAGGTGCCAGGTCGCGCCCACTGGCTTGCACTTTTTCCACGGGATCATCAGCAGCCAGCGCCGTTCTCTGATCGCGTGTCGTCGCATCGGGCTGGGCCTTTTTCCTCGGCTGTTGGGGGTGCTAGGCTCGGAGCCTCCCTTGGTTACGGCCTCTGCTGCTGCTCTGCCGTCACGCGTGTCCCTTTCACTTGACGGGATCGATCACTCGTTGGCAGGCAGAGTGACTCCGCCGCTGCAGTTTTGCAGCGAGCGACGTCCCGAAGCAAGCGAAGCGCAAGGCCGGCAAGTACCTCGCGCTTGCGCGCAGTTGCCGTCCAGGGGAGGATTCGATGCGATGCGATGCGTGTGAACGAATCGATTCGGTATGGAAACTCGCGAGAGGAGGCCACGCCCGGGGAGGCGCCACCGCGCCGCGGCAGCCCGCCACCGGTCGGATTCGCCTGACCCTGCCGTGTGCAGTTTATTTCTTGCCGTGCCATCAGCACATCACATTTACTACACAGGAGAGAAATATGGCGCCTGTTTTTACACTTGAAAATCTTCACTATCCAGTCAAGTGCGTGTCCCTGTTCGTCTACTTTTCTAGCACTACTAGTTTACCTATTTGTGCAACGATCCTGTGCCTGCTTTTTCTCTGGGTGCGGAATTATTCCGGGTCGCCCGGTGAGTTGGTGACTGGGGGCGAGCGAGGGATCACTAGCTAGATGCACCACTCGCCCTGTCGCTCATATATCCGTTCAACGACGAAAATTACAGATACCAAAAAAAAAAAGAAAGGCTGATGCGTCTCTCACATGGCCCGCGACGCGTACGACCACCGACCGATCCATTGCCCCCAGGGGAAAAAAATATTGAGGCAGCACGTACCGAGAGCCATCGGCTTTGCTGGTCAATCATCTGGCGCACGCAGAGGTTTGCCTTGGTTGGTAGAGCCCGCCCTAGATGGCGCCTCCCGGCCTAAAGGCCAATACCAGCCCTGGAACACACAGAAAAGAGCGTTGCCGGGGAGCTGACGCCCGTGCTCGCTCGCTTGGTCTGGTAGGTAGTGCACCAGTGCCAGTAAAAGAGTCCACAGGCCACAGCCGTCGCACGGAGGTGTTAGTGGCAGCAAGGAATTGGGATAGGAAGCATTGGGGTAGGGATTGGAGAAATGGGGACTGAGGAACAGACGAACAGCACGCGAGGGAATAGAGGTGGTTCGACGATGAATGATTAGAAGATTCGAATTGGGTTTACAAATTTGATACCCTTCCCCTCGTTCTCTCTGAGTTTTATACTCGTTACAACTGGACTCGCGACACGCAGGTGCTCACGCCCATTCTTCACCGAAGACTCGCTTGTTGGGCTTCCGGCTCCGGGCTTCCTTCCTGGGCTCTTGGGCCGCTTCGAGGGAGATGTCGTCAGGGACAGGGATGTTAACAGTCCCCCTTCCTTGCGAACCTGCTTGACCCCAAGCAGGTGCTCTGGGAAAGGCCTCGATGCACAGCCTCCCCGAAACTCCCAAGTAGCCAGTTCCTTTGGCCAACCCGACCCACCGCACGGGACCTGTTCGCCATCTTGGTGATGCCGGCGTTGCGAGAACAGCTCTGAGGGAACCTGGGTAACTCAATATCATTGGGAACAGTAGATGAAAGAGTTGTACCAGGCAGAACAGCTTTCTTCAGTTGTGAGACGTGGAATGTAGGATGAATTGCTGAAGTTGGTGGCAGCTCGAGAGTATAAGCAACTGACCCAACCTTCGCAATGATCTTGAAAGGCCCAAAGTATTTGAATGCTAGCTTCTGGTTGGTCCTGTGAGCCAATGTGGTCTGGATGTATGGCTGTAACCTTAAGAAAACCATGTCACCAACAGCAAAATGACGTTCGGTACGCTTCTTGTCTGCTTGCCGTTTCATACGTTCTTTAGAACGATGGAGATGCTGCTGGATCAAATCAGAAGCCACCTGTCGATCCTGAAGCCAGTCAGTCAAGTCACGATGAGAAACTGCATCCAAAGCTTGAATACCAAATGTCTTGGACTGTAGCCATATAAAGCTTGGAATGGAGAGCAACCAATAGCAGAATGAACTGTGGCGTTGTACCAGAACTGAGCCAAAGGCAGCCAAGAAGACCACTTGGTGGGGCAAGCATTAACAAAGCACCTCAGAAAAGTTTCCATGGACTGGTTGAGTCTTTCGGTTTGGCCATCAGATTCCGGATGATACCCTGAACTCATATTCAATTGTACATCAGCAAGCTTGAATAATTCATCCCAAAGCAAACTGGTGAAGACCTTATCATGATCAGAGACAATCACCCAGGGTAGGCCATGCAGTTTGTAGATGTGGTTCAGGAATAATTGAGCTATACTGGCAGCCGTATAAGGATGAAAAAGTGGAATGAAATGTCCATATTTGGTGAATGAATCAATGACTACCAGAATACAATCACCATGTTTAGAGCGAGGCAAACCTTCCACAAAGTCGAGGGAGATATGCTGCCAGGCATGAGATGGTACTGGAAGGGGCTGGAGTAGTCCTGGCAGTTTAGCTCTATCAGGCTTGGCCTGCTGGCAAATGAGGCAAGAATGGACAAATTTTTTTGATAGCCAGCTTCATTCCTTTCCAAGCAAACAAGCTGTTTAATGCGAGTATAGGTGGCTGGGAAGCCAGAGTGACCTCCCAATGCACTAGCATGACAGGCTTCCATAATCTTGGGCTGCATATTTGGATTATTCCCAATCCATATACAATTCTTCTTCCTGAGCACACCATCTTTCAATGTAAATCCAGGTATAGCTGAGGGATCAATAAGTAGCTTGGACAGCATTTCCTGAGTAGATGGGTCATGATCATAACCAGTGACTACTTCTAGTATCCATTGTGGAGTTGCCACAGAAACTGCAGCACAGGAAGATAGTGGTGCTACATTTCTGGATAAAGCATCTGCTGCCTTGTTAGAGATACCAGGCTTGTACACCACTTTGTATTGCAAGCCAAGCAGTTTAGTGAACAATTTCTGCTGCCAGGGAGTATGAAGTCTCTGATCTGTCAACTGGACCAAACTTTGTTGATCAGTGTAAATAATGAATTCAGCAAACTGTATGTACTGCCTCCATTGTTGTACAGCCATCAAAACTGCCATATACTCTTTTTCATAAGTACTTAAGCCTCTAGATTTAGGACCAAGGGCTTTACTAATATAAGCCAGTGGGTGTCCATCTTGTGTCAATACTGCACCAATACCAGCTGCACTAGCATCAGTCTCTATAGCAAATGTTTTGTTGAAATCAGGAAGACCCAATACAGGTGCAGAGATGAGGCCTGCCTTTAATGCCTTGAATGCCTGATCATGGGTAGCTGTCCAAACAAATAATGTATGCTTCCTCAATAACTCAGTAAGTGGTTTAGCAATGAGACCAAAGTTCTTGACAAACTTCCTGTAATACCCAGCTAACCCCAGGAAACTTCTCAGCTCTTTGACTGAATGTGGAGTAGGCCATTCAGCTACAGCTGTGATCTTCTCAGGATCTGTTGATACACCTTGACCAGAGATGACATGGCCTAAGTACTGTATACTCTGCTGAGCAAATTCACACTTGGACAGTTTGAGCTTCCAAGCATGATCTTTAAGCAGCTGCAGAACCAACTTAATGTGCTCCAAATGCTCATCCAAGGTTTTGCTATAGATTAATATATCATCAAAGAAGACTAAGACAAACTTCCTTAGAAAAGGTGCCAATGTTGAGTTCATAGCTGCCTGAAAAGTGCCAGGTGCTCCAGTCAAACCAAATGGCATAACAAGAAACTCAAATTGACCAAAGTGAGTTTGGAAAGCTGTCTTGAACTCCTCTCCAGATTGCATCAATATCTGATGAAAGCCAGATTTAAGGTCCAGTTTAGTGAACCAGCAAGCATCACCCAATTCATCCAATAGATCATCAATTAGAGGCACAGGATATTTTGTCTTGGCTGTAATAGCATTCAGTTGACGGTAGTCGACACAAAATCTCCATGTATTATCTTTCTTCTTAACTAGTAAAACTGGAGAAGAAAATGGGCTGGAACTTTTCTGAATGATGCCAGACCCTAACATCTCAGCAACTTACTTTTCAATCTCATCCTTCACAGCTGGTGGAAACCTGTATGGTCTGGAGAAAACAGGACTGGCACCTGGAAGAAGAGGAATAGTATGCTCACAACCTCTTGGTGGTGGCAAAGAAGTAGGATCTTCAAATAGATCAGCATAAGGGGCCAAAACATCTTGTATTGTTGGTGAGTACTGAGAAATCACAGCAGATTGTTCACAGTTCAACATACACAGCTGTAAGATGGAACCTGCCTTCAGATCAGACCAAATACCCTGCAACAATACTGAATTGCCCTGGTAGGGAATGCAAACCCAATGTTGCCCCCAGTGTACAGTCATAGGACTATAAGAAGATAACCAATCCATTCCCAGTATCACGTCATAAGAGGACAATGGCAGGATTTTCATGTCAGACTGAAACTCAGTATTCTGGATGAACCACTTAACAGCAGGTAAATAGTGAGAACAGACAATATGCTGACCATTAGCTACTTGTACTTGTAATGGCACGTCTAGAGCTTGAGACTGAGTGGATAAAGAAGCTATAGCAGTGCTTATGAAAGAATGAGTGCTTCCTGAATCTAGCAAGATACGCACAGGAATAATGCCCAGCCGGCCATCAAAAGACATGGTGCGAGTTGTTGATTTACCAGAGGTTGCAGCGGATGACAGAGATGCTTCCAAGGCAGAGCACTCAGCAACATCCATTTCCATAGGGTCATCAGAGATATCATCATCAGAAAAGACAGCAAGGACCTCTTCCATAGCATGTAGTTGAACTGACTGAGCACAGCGATGCTCTCATGTCCATTTGGTTCCACAACGGAAACACAAGCCTTGGGCGCAGCGGGATGCTTGTAGATCTTCGACCAACACTCTTCGCGGTCGAGAGGCCGGCCTTCAAAGATGAGGCACGCTCTCTTGCTGACCATCCGACTTGTCAGGACGAGGTGGTGGTGGTGGTAACGCTGGGTTCTGACGATTGAATGGTCGTCCAGCAGCAGAAGAAATCCAGCGGCGACCCTCTGAACGTTGAGTCGCCAGCATGTCCTCCTGCAAACGAGCCAGAACAGAAGCAGTATCCCAATCCTTTGGACGATGAAGATGGACAGCTGCTTTAATGTCATCCCTTAACCCATCAATGAAACGTGCAGTATAGAACAGGGGATCTATGTTTTTGTTGTAGGCTCCTAATTGATCAACAATAGTGGAGAATTTGGTGATGTAATCATCCACTGAGGCAGACATGCGCACTTGGAACAACTGTCTAAGAAGCAGCTCATGGTGTTCCTGACCAAACCTAGACATGATCAGTTCAGACAATTTTTCCCAACTACAACCCTGAAGTTGTGACTCCACTGAATTGTACCAACGCTTAGCAGCCCCCTCAAAATGCAACCGAGCAACTCGAACCCAGGAGGATGACTCAACATGATAGAGGCTAAAGTAATCCACACAATCATGCAACCATAGCTTGGGGTGAGTGCCATCAAACTTGGGAAAATCAACGCGAGGCCGCCTAGGACTACTTGGGTTATGGTAATGCATAGGTAAGCCTGGGTTTGGCAACTGAACATCACTGATACGAGGTGGATCATGCTGAAACTGAGAGTTGGGAGTCGGTTGCTCACCCTTGACCGGGGTATGGAGCAGGGTGGTGACAACCCCAAATCCATGACCCCGGGGATTGTTCTCTTGCAGGTGCCCCAACACGGGCGTTGTCGCAGCGATCTCCGCAGATGGGCGCGGCGCCGCAGAGCGGAACTGGAGCGAACACGCCCGATCTTTGTCGCATGTGGTGTTCGACACTGGAGCGCTCCCAGCCGATGGTGAGCTTCTTCACCTCGAGGCGGACGTCGTCGAGCGTGCCCTCCATCTCGTTGCAGCGCTCGTCGACGGCTTTGAATTCCTTCTCCATCGCCTCCACACGAACGTTGTACTGCTTGTCTAGGGCTTGGATCTGGCGCTCGAAGCTTCCCGCCTGCTCGGCGAATCGCTGATCCCACTTGGTGTCGTTCTCGGCGAAGCCCTTGCGCAGCTCGTCGAGGATTGTCTTCGTATCTGGATTCATGACGCCGAGACGGTGTTGACGACGAGTGAAGTGGTCGTGCGGCAATGGAGTGGCGGCGGATGACTCCAGAGTTGGCCGCGACGCGAATCAGTCGACGGTGGATGGATTTATTGCAACTCAAACTCAAGGAATCGAGCTCGAATCGTCTTATAACCAGAGCCTTGTGTCGATTGATCGAGAGGATCGGCGGTGGATGGATTTATTGCGACTCGGATTCAATTGTGGAACCCAAATCGACTGATTACCAGTGCCGTTTGCCGATGAATGGAGCTAGCTGCGGACGGATCCGAGAAACGGTGGCTCGACGATACCAATTGTTAGTGGCAGCAAGGAATTGGGATAGGAAGCATTGGGGTAGGGATTGGAGAAATGGGGATTGAGGAACAGACGAACAGCACGCGAGGGAATAGAGGTGGTTCGACGATGAATGATTAGAAGATTCGAATTGGGTTTACAAATTTGATACCCTTCCCCTCGTTCCCTCTCTGAGTTTTATACTCGTTACAACTGGACTCGCACACGCAGGTGCTCACGCCCATTCTTCACCGAAGACTCGCTTGTTGGGCTTCCGGCTCCGGGCTTCCTTCCTGGGCTCTTGGGCCGCTTCGAGGGAGATGTCGTCAGGGACAGGGATGTTAACAGGAGGGGTGGGTGCCCGGCTGACGGCCTCACGCACGAAATAAAGAATAGCCGATATGTACGTAGCCAGTAACGTATCCAAGACGGAGCTTGAAAACAGCCTTTGCCCTTTGTCGATCTTCCGAGATTTTGTACCGGTACTAGTTCCGGCCGGCTAAGACTGAGCTGTGCAGCGTGCTGAGGCGCTGGGCAGCTAATGCTAGATCCGCCTACTATCTACTGTAGTATGTATGTACATTTTTTTATATAATATAAATAAAAAATGGCTGTCACGCCAGCCTTGGGGCCTTGTGTTTACGTGTACACAACAACTTGTGCGATAGCATGCCATACTGATACACTGCTCCAAACCACACGATTTGCCCACGCGATCGAGCCTCGAATCGCCGGACGAGCGAGCCGCTACAACACCGCATATCGGCAGCTATGGAGCCGACACGGCCGATAGGTCCTGTCCGGCTATCGATGGGGGAGCGTCTGTCGCGGCCACGAAAGCAACCGGCGGCCTGCCTCACCGCCGCGGGCGCCGACGCAGCATGCGCGTGTTCCCGGCTGCCAGCCCGGGCAAACTCGTCCGTGATGATCGTTTCCTGCGTGTACCGGGCGGAAGTGCGGCGAGTTACCACGCGAGTCCCGCCGCCCTGCCAATGACTTCCGTTTGCCGACCCAAGCGGGCGTGGGCACGTCGTGGCATCTTCTTGCCACGCGCGCGTGGAGGAGGAGACTGGTTCAGGTCGTCCAAGGAGTAGATCATGGCATGGAATGGAATGGAAGCCGCCTCGGCGAGGGCATCCGGTGGTTGAAGGAACGAAGCAGCCGCAGCCGGACAGGATGGTGGATGGATATGGATAGTGTCAGGCTGCAGGCACGGCGCGGTCCGATGCCATGCCGACGCCGACGTGGAATCTGACCAGGATAAGCGTCGGATACGACATGGATGGATTCTGACCTGCAACTTGACACCTCAATGGCTTAATTCTTTTATTCTTTTACGAAACTGGGTCAATTCATTTAACCAAGCAACCTGATATAATTGATAAAACAAGGTAATCTGCACATGGGACATATTTGATGTGCATCTATTACGTCCGGGAGTACGGTGCTGGGGGAGTAATAAACACATTTCCTGGTCAAGCTCCCTTCTGGATAAATCAAGTGAAACACGCATAACACGGAGGGATGCTGTGCACGCATCCAGCTCAGCCACGTTTTCTTTTCGCTATATCAGTCAGCTCCAGAGATAAAAGAACACACAGATATAATTAATCCAAAAAATGATCCTTCAGGCTATACAAAAGCTAGTGATCGATCGAAATGTTTTAAAAAAAAGGGAATAAAATTTTTACTCCTTCCGTTCCAAAACAAATGTCGAATAGTGCTCAAACTTAAGGTTGACAAAGTTCATAAAAACAAAATTTTTATACATTAGTTTATTATAAATACATGTTCAACGAATCATCTATAAATAAATATTAATGTGTTTCTTATATATTTAAATATCATAAAACAGGAATGAATCATTTTGAGAACTACTTGAGAAGAGTCTTGGGAAAAGTCAAAATAGTTTACATACTTCCGTTTCGCTTCTGCATCCAAATATACAACAGAGATATTAAGAAAGATTAGACCCAACAATGCATTATCAATTGTCATTCACCGGATTGAGCTGGATTAATGGAAGCTTGGAGCCAATCAACCTGTTTACCTCTTTCCCGTGAACACCATAATTGAACCCTCTACTTCCCGGTAGCATCCTCGTTCATGCATCTCAAATTCGTCAACAAACTACAGTAAAAAAATTTCAGCCAGTAGTTTTGCAATTGATCCATGAAAACGATAGATCATACTAAATGAAAAGGAAAGAACCGAAAGCTAGGCTGTTTGACAAACACCTGTCGAGTTAATTAATATACTCACACCAGTTAGTTGACTTGATTATGCACAGCAAGTTCACCGCTTACACTTGTACGGTGGAGTTGTACTGCATAGTACTCCAGCTGATGACAGATCAATTGCAGAAAAAATTAAAAAGGAGATTTAAATTTGCGAAGGGGCAATAGGTTGTCGTCCCTATCCATCCATCTCATACACACATACGCAATTGCAGATATCCGACACACGGACACGGCTCATGCATGTTAGCTGGGACTTGATCAAAAGTTGACACTGCTCCAGCTAGTAACACATATATATATCTTCTTAAAAATGGCATTGGCATGTGCTGTGCTGTTCAACTGTGTATGCCTTGTTTGCTGGGTTATCCATCCTGGTGTTGAGAGCTATGACTAATTAAGATGAACACCGACCTGCGCCGACCCGGTATGGTCACATTATCTGTGATGATAATGCACAAGGTCAAACGAGATACCGTGATGGTAATGCTACTGTCATTGCCTTTTTGTAAACAAAAACATGTTATTTTGGAAAGATACTGGTTAATTAATGTTGTAAACATATCAAGCTTATAAACTCAAGAGGGCAGGTTTGCGTACATGTATTCGGGTGAGTGTGCGAGCGTTGGGCGTTTGCGTTGTACCGTGTAATCTCAAAAAAAGGCAGATTGGAAAAAAAACTTTTTTTTTTTAAAAAAGTCAAATTGTACGTTTGGTAGGGATCCAAATTCTTGTAAAATGTTCTAGATCCGTATTCTTTGTGAAAACGTTTTGAGTGAAAAATCATAATCACTTTATAAAATTGTTTGGAAGTTAGGTTGAATTTGGAATCCTAAAAGATAATTTAAATGAAATATGTTTCAAAAAAAATTTGAACCCTCCGTGGGTGAAGAGCAACTTCAATACATTCCATTTTAATTTTAACATATAAATATAGGTACGTAAAACCTACCCATATTAACAACTCCGAAGAATTGAGCCACACATCTTGAGATTCATGAAATCAGCATAAGAGCAATATTATATAATGAAACAAAAAAAGGGACATTAACCCATGTACCCTCTTAATTTGGAAACTAATTTGATGGTAATTTTCGACATAAGCAAACCTCTAGCAACCAACGTGATCAATCTACCTTGTTTCTACTTGCAAGTTGCATATCACTTTTCTACGCAACGCGTGAGTAGGGTACAATTCACAGCGAGTGAAAATCAATGGAGCCAATAAGACTTTGCTATAGAAAAGTCAGTAGCTTTCTTTACTAACTACGTTCTCTCCCATGAAAAACTTCGCAAGACACAGCTGTCGCTATCGCACTGATTTGGCTAGCCTTAAGTTAGCAACTTACTCCTTGTGAGGGGACGAAGTGGTGTTATTATCGTATTTGATACTTGGAACAAGTAGCTAAGCAAAGGCAGATTCAGATAGCCGTGTGCTGCACAAATATGCTGCAATAATGCAAATCTTCTGTTAAACTGCCGATTCTGATATATTAACAGACACAAACAGAAAAAAAAATGTAGTAGTACGTCCTGAGCAGAGAATGAGAACGAGAGGGGGTAATTTTGTTATCAAAAAATGTTATCGAGAAGGGGGCGAATTTCAAAAAGATAAGCTCGGGAGTGCAAAAACCCAAACCCAACCCGGAACCAGACCACCGCCGCCGTTGAATGGTCGAGTAAAGAACGTAACCATGGTTAACTCCATGCCCTTTAAAAGGCCCGGCCGTGCTCGTCCCATCCGCCCCACACCGCTTCACTCGTTTCCTTTCGATCCACACCTCACCGTTCGTCGTTCGTCCCGTTCCCGTACGTGCCCGTCTCTCCTCCTCGTGTCCCTTAACTTCCTTGTGTGCCATCTTTGTACGACGCAGCACACGCCGTGATGATGCTCTCCGGGAGCAGCTAAAGATCAGGAGCATCAATGGCAGGGTTTCGTGGCCATGTTGCTAATGCTGTGTTCTCTCTTTGCAGGCTGCTGGTTCTCGACCTCGAGGAAGCGAGAGAAAAGAGACGATGGCGACGCCGAACGGGCTTGCGCGGATCGAGACGAACGGGAAGAAGAAGCACGACAACGGCGTGTGCCACGACGACAGCTCGGCGCCGGTGCGCGCGCAGACCATCGACGAGCTGCACTCGCTGCAGCGGAAGCGGTCGGCCCCCACCACGCCCATCAAGGACGGCGCCGCCTCGCCCTTCGCCGCCGCGCTCTCCGAGGAGGAGCGCCACAGGCAGCAGCTGCAGTCCATCAGGTGAGTGACGACGCCCCTCGCCGCATCTTCTCGCTTTTCTCTCAGCCTACACCACTACTAGAAACGAATTGGCGAAAACGATTTATTCATGGGATGGATGGGTTTTGTTCGTTACTGGAAAAGAGCTTAACGACAATGGCCAATCCAGGAACATGAAAGGAGATGAATTCCCTTTCGTTTCCGGAGAGAAAAAAAAAGAAAAAAAAATTGACGTCTGCTGGACGACTTCTCTCCGGGAGATCAAGAAGAACGAACGGAACACATGAGACAGAGCGCGCTCGCTCTGCCTCCGACGGCCAGGTGGACGGACATCAGAGGCCGGCCCGCCTACTTTGACAATACACACTGCCGTGTGGGCCCTCCTGACATACTACTAGCATATATATATATCGCTAAAGTCCTCCAAGATTTTTTTAGTCCTAAGTATCTACAGATAATAATAAAATAAATAAATCAATGCTAAAAGGAGAAGCAAAACTATTGTGACGCTTGCGGTTACAGTGTCCTTGTCCACACGACACTCACTGGTGGCAAGATTAGTTTACCTGCCATCTCACGTCGTTGTCCACCCAAAAACACCGGCACAAGAAAGGCCTCGCCACACGGGCGCCCCGCGTGGAATGCGCGCCCCACGCGGCAGCGGAATCACGTAACCTCCCGTGCACAGCAACAAAAACACCGTCATGTTGTATCCATCCACATGCTCGTAGCATCGAACTCGGTCTTATCACATCGAATAGGTTCCTATATATTCCCATCCCCTATAATAAGATGTAGGAGTAGCGCATTTGATGTGAGCCGTGGACTTGAACGTTTTTTCTCCCTTTATTTATATCTTTATTATATATTTATCAAAGAAAGAAAAAGGATGGAGGAGGGGACAGAAATAGATGAGGTGATGTGGTATGGTGGTTGGCACGTACTGTAACGAACAAGCAAGTTAACGTACAAACACGCACCTTACCTGAACCTGACGCGACACCGGTGTCTCTATCAGGCGCGCAAGTTGCTTGCTGCTTTATCTCCACACACACACGGAAACCTAGTAGTATCATTTCCACGGATCTCGCGCATCACTTGGTGCTTTGGTGCTGATAATCGGGAGCCGTTGATTTAATTTGGTGATGGATGATGCTGCAGTGCGTCGTTGGCGTCTCTGACACGTGAAACCGGGCCGAAAGTGGTGAAGGGCGACCCGGCCAGGAAGGGCGAGGCGGCCGCCAAGGGCGCGCCAGCGACGCCGCAGAAGCACCACCAGCACCAGCACCCCGCCGCGCCCACCATCGCCGTCAGCGACAGCTCCCTCAAGTTCACCCATGTCCTCTACAACCTCTCGCCTGGAGAGCTGTACGAGCAGGCGATCAAGTATGAGAAGGGGTCGTTCATCACGTCCACGGGCGCGCTGGCGACGCTGTCCGGCGCCAAGACCGGGCGGTCGCCCAGGGACAAGCGCGTCGTCAGGACGAGGCCGCCGCGCAGGAGCTGTGGTGGGGCAAGTGAGTGCTCTGTCTCTTGTTCTTGTTCGAGCCTAGGTCCTGTGCTTGGCCGCTGCTGCTGATGATATCGTATGCTGCAGGGGCTCCCCCAACATCGAGATGGACGAGCACACGTTCCTGACCAACAGGGAGAGGGCCGTGGACTACCTCAACTCGCTGGACAAGGTGTTCGTCAACGACCAGTTCCTCAACTGGGACCCCGAGAACCGCATCAAGGTCCGCATCATCTCCGCCAGGGCCTACCACTCCCTCTTCATGCACAACATGTGCATCCGGCCGACGGACGAGGAGCTGGAGAGCTTCGGCACGCCGGACTTCACCATTTACAACGCCGGCCAGTTCCCCTGCAACCGTTACACGCATTACATGACGTCGTCGACGAGCGTAGACATCAACCTCGCTAGGAGGGAGATGGTGATCCTGGGCACGCAGTACGCCGGCGAGATGAAGAAGGGACTCTTCGGCGTCATGCACTACCTCATGCCCAAGCGGGGAATCCTCTCGCTGCACTCCGGCTGCAATATGGGCAAGGACGGGGACGTCGCCCTCTTCTTTGGCCTCTCAGGTATCCTTTCCCAACAGGATTGCCGTCACCCATGTCGCATCTTATCTTATCTCTATCCACATGGCAGTAGATGATGCCTCAGTTTGATGTTATGTGATGTCAGCGTCATTGATCGACCTACTGTATGTGTTCTGAATGCAATGCCATTTGTGCTGATTTCTCACGTATGTACAACAGGTACCGGGAAGACGACGCTGTCGACGGATCACAATAGGCTTCTGATCGGCGACGACGAGCACTGCTGGAGCGACAATGGCGTGTCCAACATTGAGGGCGGATGCTACGCCAAGTGCATAGACCTGTCGCAGGAGAAAGAACCTGACATTTGGAACGCCATCAAGTTTGGAACTGGTACCTGTCCCAACTTTCTTCCTAGATAGACCATGCTCTGTCCTTCCGCTGGCTCAAGCTGAATTCGAATTGTGTTCTGCTGCAGTGCTGGAGAACGTGGTCTTCGATGAGCATACTCGTGAAGTTGACTACGCCGACAAATCTGTCACCGGTAAATGTCATGTTCTCCACACAACAAAGACTGAAAATCATTCTTGCCTGGTCGGTCTCATATATGGCGCTGCTGCTGCTGTTGTTGGAATATATTGCAGAGAACACTCGCGCTGCTTACCCGATCGAGTACATCCCCAACGCCAAGATCCCATGCGTGGGTCCGCACCCCAAGAACGTGATCCTCCTGGCGTGCGACGCCTTCGGCGTGCTCCCGCCGGTGAGCAAGCTCAACCTGGCGCAGACCATGTACCACTTCATCAGCGGCTACACCGCCCTGGTCGCCGGCACGGAGGACGGCATCAAAGAGCCGCAGGCCACCTTCTCCGCCTGCTTCGGCGCCGCCTTCATCATGCTCCACCCGACCAAGTACGCCGCCATGCTCGCCGAGAAGATGCAGAAGTACGGCGCCACCGGGTGGCTCGTCAACACCGGCTGGTCTGGTGGCAGGTACGTACGACCGACGTCATGGTTTGTTTCCTTCCATTCCATCCTGCACTTGCAAGGCTTTCGTTCGTTCGTTATGTAAACCAACCATACGTTCGTTGTGGGCTGTCGCTTGTAATGTCAGGTACGGCGTGGGCAAGAGGATCAGGCTTCCCTACACCAGGAAGATCATCGACGCCATCCACTCCGGCGAGCTCCTCACCGCCAACTACCAGAAGACGGAGGTCTTTGGCCTTGAGATCCCCACGGAGATCAAGGGCGTGCCGTCGGAAATCCTCGACCCAATCAACACCGTATGCTCTTCTGACACTAAACCGGCTCTCTCAGCCTGTTGAGAACAGGACAGTAACCGATTTTTTCGAACTTGACAAATGTTGTGTGGTGCAGTGGACGAACAAGGCCGCGTACAAGGAGACGCTCCTGAGGCTTGGCGGGCTCTTCAAGAAGAACTTCGAGGTGTTCGCCAGCTACAAGATCGGGGACGACAGCAGCCTGACTGACGAGATCCTCGCCGCAGGCCCCAACTTCTGAACTAAGGCAGTGGATCCGGATGAATAAAACGGTGGTGTGCGTGCGTGAGTGTGTGTGATGTGTGGAGAAAGATGATGATGACGAAAAAGTGTTGGATCGATGAGCCAACATAGTAGACTAGTAGCTCGGTATATTGTCATGGGTGCGTCTGGTGTTGTTGTTACCTACTGTTGGTGTGTGTTCTATCAGCTTGTTCAGAACAGTTTGCGCGTGCTTGCATCTTGCCCCTGTACTCTATCTGGTTTCAGAATTTGAATATAAGAAACACCTTGATCGGGATCATGTTGTCGCCAGTGGTTTCTAATGTCATCGCAGTATCAGACGAACACATACTCGCATAGCAATTGATTCTGCCTGCAACTGCCATATTTTGTGGCCATCGCCACGAGAAGCTCCAGATTTGACCCAAGCTCAATGGCTTATGCTTCTTGTTGAACACAACTTGGTGCAGGGCTAAGTCGCCAAAAAAAAATAAAAATGCAGGACTATTAGGCATGCACACGCCTTCCTAAATGCATCGTTCCACATTGACAAGTTGAGACATGACGTTGTGTAAATCCAGTGAAGGTGGATCATGAAGCAGTTGAAACTTTGCCAAGAAATGGCAGCCAGACTTGGACTAAACAACAAGAGCCGTACACCAGTACCATTTTGGTACGATAAACCTTTGACAATATGATGCTATATGAGCTTTCCTTTTCAATGTGATGCCATGGCATGAGCATACCTGGGCTGCTGTTGGTCTGAAGAGCACAAGGTCAGCGATAATGTCAGTTTAACAGGTGACGGGATTTTCAGTCTGACAACTACAAGCCTTTTTGTTTTCATATCCGCAGCCTTCAAGATAGTAGATATGAACTTTACGACAGCACAACTATGACTTTTTTTTTTCTTGGATTAATATATTTTTGTTGATGAAAGGATGGAATGCGGCCTGCCTGAATAACCCCAATATAATAAGGACTAGTAGTTTTATTCTTACACGGGTGCCCAAGGTTATATACCTCATGTTTAGCACAGCTGGGTTTTAAACACTCTAGTGGACTTTAAACTCTATTGCCTTTCTTTTACACAGAAGTAGGACATGTACATAGCATGGTTCGTCTTCTACGGATTCTCCAGTGGAGGTATTAACTTGAGTTAATGTAATTACAATATCAGCTAAACAGAAATAAGTGACTAGAATCCTAATGCAATCTTACAAAAATGTCTTAAATCATAGAATAAATCTGCCGCCTTGCAGGAAGCTTTGATCTTTAGAGCAACTTCAATCGTTCACTTCGTATCTGTTAGCAATCAATATGATCATAGTTTTCATCTTCAGATCACACAGGTCAGTTGTCAGCTTCAGTTTCTGACTCTGATGGCTCGCTTTGGAGCTTCATTTCGTCAGAGCTCAGCTGATTAAAATTGTGACCGACGTCCACCATCAAGGGCTCACTGAGGTCATGATCCTCCTCTTCACTAGAAGATGACATAGCAATAGACGGAGGAACTGGAGATGTCTGGTTGCTTGAAGGCAGTTTTGCTATTATGGCCCCTCCAGATCTGATCTTGGATTCAATGGCATTAATAAGCGAAGCTGCCTCCTCAAGAGGAACAACACGAGCACCACAAGCAAGAGCTGTAGCATGAACCAGAGATTTGGGACTTGTTCCTTGGTTGTTCAGTTCAGACAGAACACCTCCTAATGGACCTAAAGCACACACATTCTTTTGTGGTTGTCTCATGGATTCTGCAGGACAGTATGAAATTGGGACTGCTTGAATAGGTGCAGCCAACAATCTGTATGGCCCCTCTGTGGTCCAGGAAAATGAACAGGCATCAGAATAGTATCCATCAAGGTGCTAAATTTTACTGACCATCTTGTATTAACCTTAACCGTATGCTTGCTGAACAAAATAAAACTGCTGTGATCTGAATTAAACAAAAAATAAATTGTGGTCCATATGGTCAATGCCTCAATGGTTCAAAAAATGTGCACAATGGGAATGTCAACACAAATCTGAAATAACGGGCTATTATCAAGCACCACTGAGTGCATAGGTCTATATTGGACTAAATATTTGAGAAGTTCGGTGGCTTAAGGGGACAGATCATATATTGTTTGGTCACAAAAGAAGCTGAATATAGCCACTGATTTATATAACAAACCATTGTAAACCTTCCATGGTAATATGTTCATTTCGTTTCCAACAGCAGACCGACAGATAAGCCGTTTAGAAGATTTGATACTTATACACAAACGCAGAAGGAATTGAGCTATTGACATGGTGCTATAAGGAAGTTTGGGGGGTGGGGGTGAAATGAGAAGCTCGAGTTTTAGTTAGAGCTACCTGCGGAAGATCCAGGTAAGTTCCGTGTCACAGGCATGCACAGTGCAAGAGGTATCGCAGGAATAGCAACCATGGAATCTTCGGAAGTTCCATGGATAACTTGTCCCTTTCCATGGATGAGCTTATTAGAACATGTGTTCTGCGGTCACAGAAACAAATAAGCATCTTCTGGTTCAAAATGAAATTCTCAAAACTGCTGCATCCATGCAAAGGAGATAGGTAAGCATGTAACAAGTTACCTGAGATTTTAATGAAGAGGTTTTCTTTGTGGTCTCAAAATGCATAACAGAACTTTCTGATGTATGTGTACCTTGTCTCCCTGTTGATGAACAAGAAACAGTCATAAAGAAAACAAAAGCTGTGGCAAGGCGTTGGATTAATTGATCATTACCGTAGCAGATTTACCATTTTTGAGAAAACCTCTTGATAGAGGAACAGTGTCGACACCATTATATAATCTTGAATCAGTCAAAATGTTGGTTGGTATCAGCAGAAGATTGGAGGCAGAATCTTGAACAGGCCTGGACCCGGGAGATGTTATTGTCAGTTCAACCTGATTTGAACATTGCAAAGCACTCGTTGTTTTCACCTGTAAGACATTCTGTTTGCTTTCACTACTGAAACCACAATGTGGCAATGTTGGACGACTCCTTTTCACTTCAGCAACCTTTTCTGCAGCCTCTTTCAAGGCACAAACTGCCACATGGTAAATTTCTTCTGTGACTGAACCTTCTTTTGCAAATTTTATGGCCTCCTGACATAAATTGTTATAAAGAACAGGGAGGGAATCTGCAGGATTACATTGTGTTCCTGCACCAAATCTTTCATTTTTACTTCATTAGGATGTGCACTCATTGCAGCAAAATCATCAACTTCTCTAGAAGTAATGTTTGAGGTACTAGGGACCATTTTAGAAGGTGATAGTGAATGGTTATGCTCCTTCTCAAATTTAGAAACCATCCATTTTCCAGAGTTCATCTTTTTCACTACAATCATAGCTTTGCAACCAACTCTAGTTATCATTCTCGGACGCTTTGTTTTACCTTCATCTGTCATCACTTTCTTGGTCCGAACTTCACGGAAGCCTTCCTTCGAACACACAATCTGGCGAGAAATAATTGAATTATCACGCCTGGAACGGCAGTATCTACTAATACGTGCACGAAAACCATTTAGTCTTGCATAGTTTACATAGAAATTTTTTGCAGCTTCTTCCGATTCAAATTCCATACCCTCAAATGGCTCCTCAACAGGGTCTGCCTCAAGAGAATGTGGCTTCTCAATTTGATCGCAGTCCTGATCAGCTGGTCTAGAATCAAGTCTTCTTGGTGGAACTGGTCCATGATTGTGGTTCTTTACGAATTTGGTAACCATCCATTTGCCAGGATCAAACTTTTTAATTAATATCATTGCCTTGCAACCAACTCTAGTACCTGCCCGTTCTTGCTGTTTTTGTTCCGAATGCAAGCCATCACAAGCACGGGTTTCATGAAATCCCTCTTTTGAACACACAATTCGACGAGAAATAACTGAATTATCACGTCTGGAGCGAGTATACCTGCTTATCCGAATTCGAAAACCTGCACTTCTTGCATATGTGTTGTAGAAATCCCTTGCAGCATCTTCAGACTCAAATTCCATTCCTTCATAAGGTGTTAATTCTGTGTCATCTTCAAGCCCAATTAATTTTTCTACTTCAAAATCACGTGCCACTAAACTCTCAATAGCTCTAGGCACCTCTGTTAAAGAGTCTTTTTGCTCATTGCCTGGTTTTGACTCAATAGCTGTCCCCGTTACTGTCCCTTCCATGATCACCATCCACCGCCACAGAACTATGTAGATTTTTAAAAGTAAAATCTTGAACTTGCATCTTTGTGTCGAATAGGCCCATGGACTTAGAAATTCCCATCAGCCCGAACTTTTGCGAACCCGTTCACCCCAGGTCCATGAACTTAGAAACCAGCCATCTAGCCCCTCGAACTTGCCAAAACTGTTCACCCAGGTCCAGCCCGGTTTTGCATGGGCATTGTGCGGCGGGACGGCAATGGCTTTATTCACGTCGGCGACGATGTCGACCACTCCTTTTTAATTCTGAAATTGATATCTTTTTATTCGAGCTTCAAATATAGCAAATAATATATCGATTTTGATCGTCTCGACGAGCTCTTTACAATAGTGTACTCCGTTTCGTTGTTTAAAATAGTTTTATTGCATGAAACATTATATATTTCTACAAAACAAGTAAAATTTGAATTATAGTATTTCAAAAATGGTCAAACTTATGTATTCTATGGCCAAATGAACCTAAAAAGACAACATTCCATGTTACATAATAATAAAAATATTATTTATCTAACAAATTCCATAAGTTTTGTTATTCTTCCTTGCTGGAGTGGACGGTGCGCGCGGCACTCCCGCCCGCCCGCCCTTGCATGTGCTTTTTGCCACGTGCCTGTGGAGTCCCGACCCCAGGCGATCCACAAGAACATGTTTGTTGCGGTCCGTACCTCAAAAAAAATTAGATGTAGAAGTAGGTAAGGTAGCCTCAAAATATGTTTTTCTAATTCACAAAAGTGTTTTTGAGCATCGTATGAAAGAAATATAATTATTTTGAGATGGACAGGGATCGAAATCCGTTTCCGATTGCTTCCAGGGTCACCGTTGCGGTCACCAGACAACAGCAACACAGTTCGATCTGTTGTACAGCCTAGACGGACAGGAACACGAAGATCGACCGACCAAAGTATTTGTTTCCGCGGGTAATTACGGAATGAATATTTTTCACGAGACAAATATAAACGACGGAGGACGGCGACGACGTGGTCGGCCCCGCCCGCCACGCCGCCGGCGCCCGCCACGTGCCGCACCGTCCACTTCAGCAAGTGAGAATAACAAAACTCGTGGAATTTGTTAGATAAATAATATTTTTATTATTATGTAACATGGAATGTTGTCTTTTTAGGTTCATTTGGCCATAGAATACATAAGTTTGGCCATTTTGAAATACAATAATTCAAATTTTACTTAATAAAATTTTACTTGTTTTTGTAGAAATATTTAATTTTTCATGAAATAAAACTATCTTAAACAACAAAACGGAGTACACCATTTTAAAGAGCTCGTCGAGACAATCAAAATCGATATATTATTTGCTATATTTGGAGCTCGGAATAAAAAGATATCAATTTCACAAAATTAAAAAGGAGTGGCTGATGTCATCGACGTCGTGATCAGATATGCAGTGCCCATGCAAAACCAGGCTGGACCTGGGGTGAACGGTTTTTCGCAAGTTCAGGAGCTAGATGGCTTAAGTTGTTGGGTGAACGAGTTTGCAAGTTAGGGGCTAGAATTTCTAAGTCCATGGGCCTATTTGACAACTGAATGGTATGCATTTTACTCTTTTTAAACATCTCTTTCATGAACTTTCAGAAAAAGAATGCAAATCCAAATTCGCCAAAACAGCATCCTAGTTACATATCAGGACACTCACTGTGCAGAGGTCAGATGTGGCCCTACCCGATGGTATGAGGAGTGAGGCACTGTAAGAAGATTCAAGAAGTAAATGGTATCAATCAGAACTATTGGAGCAAATGCCAAGTGGAGTCAAGCCTTGCAAAGTAGTAAATGGAAACAACTGAATAGACATAAACCAATAAACTTGCTCAAACACAATAAAAGCAAAGGTAATTCAGTTCATCAGGCAGCATGCCAAAAAGGTATCCACATCTAGTTGGGGGATCCCATCCAAGAACAAAAATAGAGAAAAACTATATCAGGTGGGGAGTTCAAATGCAAAATGCAACTGAACTCTTTATTAGTTTGCAACAGACTAGAGACGTTAGATTGAGCTAATGCACATCCAATGACAATATTTCAAAAGAGAGCACAATTTTTTTACTGTTCACCTTTTGGGGGGTGCTCTCCCACCTGAATTTTATTCAGATTTCAGCCCCAAGGCCTTGTCAGGGTACAAGTTACAACGATCAGAGCGTAACGGTGAATGTTTGGCCATCGAGAGGGAAAGAATCTGAAGAGGTTACAATGGCTCACATTGCCAAATCAAAAACCTGGAACCATTGCACATTGTGACTACTGCCGCATCGAGAACTACTCTAAACATGACTAGTTGACTACCATGTAGCACTAGCGCACACATTTTGAAGATGAAAGGTCCTACAACAAGTGAAGTTAAATCACCATTTTGTGCTGTCAATCAGAACCCCGGAGGCACAAAAAAGCAGTGTCTGTTCAAAGGCTTCAGTTTAAGCATCATGCTTCTGTTTCAACGGGACAGCGTCTAGTCAAAGGCCATACTTATTACTTACTATTGAAGTTGCACCCTTCCTGTTACTTTTTCTGAAAGTCACCGCTACCGGTTGGATACTATTCGTCAGACTGCAATAGTTGCATGATTCCATAAGGGTGAACTTGACACTTGTCTGATATGGTACGTTATTCTGGTGCAACCTAAACTGCACAGGGTCCTACTGTCTCTGCTCCTCCAGAGTTCTTATAAAGAAGCATAGAAATGATAGAATCGATCAAAATACTCAACTGTAAACTGTTGTATTAGCTTTGAGTATGTGAACGACAGTAAAAAAACATCTATCATCCAAAAAAAAAAGATAATTATTGCCATGCATGGAACGAAGATATATATCACACGCTTAAAGCGAGAAAGCACGAGCTTTATAAGCCAAAATCAGGAAAGGTCATATCTGTTGAAACCAAAAGGAGCAAGCAGAAACGAACAGCACACCTTTTCCGGAGAAGATCGTCTGGTACCTCGACAAGCAGAGCCGAGGTGTGTCCCGATCGCCCCAGAAGGCCAAGAACACCGAGAACGGAACCAGGAAACAGCACGACGCCAGGTCACGGCGGTCAAATCGGACTCACAGACTCCAAGAAAAACGCACGGCGCCGCAAAAACCGCCGGTGCAGCAACCCGGCGCGGTGAAATCGCCGCCACCGTCCATTGTTGCCACCGCCAGGAAAGGAAAGGGAAGGGGACGACGATTAGTGGGGGTTGCTTGGGGTTGGGGCTGTGGGGCGCGGCGGATTGAATAAAGAAAGCGGACGAGACGGGAGTGGGGGAGAAGGAGACGACGAGAGAGGGGGAGGATGAGGCCGGATCTCCGGAGCCACGAAACGGACGGCGGAGAACCGCGGCCGCGGGCGGAAGGGCGGGGATGCCAAGGAGGCGGAGGGAGGCGCGCGAGACGTGTAGCCGTCACGTCACGCTCGAGTCAAGTGGCGCGCCTGCCCAAGCGGATAAACGAGTCGTGGTGAGGCGGGCCATGACGCTGACATGGGCCCACCGGGCCCCACATGCAGTGAGTAACGGGAAACGGACGGCCTCGTCGTCGCGCAATCCCGTCCGTGTCATCCGCCCGCCGCCGCCGGTCGCCTCAAGGGAACTTTCGTTCGTTTTTTTTTCCCCAGCGCTATTTCTTGGCTTTTTCTCGCGCTATATTTTGCCCATCGTCGTTGGGCTCAGTTGTTTTATGCGGTCTTGTCCAACTGCGGACTGGGCCTCGAATTGGGCCTTTTTGTTTCCAGGTGTGCGTGAGGATGCGCCGGCCCGTCCCCGCCCCAACCGCTGTTCCTCATCCCAGCGCAGCGAGACCCTTCACGCAATCCGCTGAGCCCCGATCCGAGGGACTCTGCCATTGCGGTCGTCGCCGTCCGCCGTCTCTCTCCGTGTGGGAAGGAAGAGAACCCGTCCGCATTCAGAGACTAGTTTCGTTCGGTGGTAGGCAACCCTCAATGGAATTTTTTTTATCAGAGTTTCGTTTTTCCCCCGCGAGCAATTAAATCCAAACTTTTTTCTCTCGAGGGGAACACAATATCCTCCATTGTCTGAGGTACAGCCGCCCAGGAGGGTATTCCTCTCCAGGCAATTTACAACCATATGAAGCTAAAGCATGAGCTAACTTGTTACAAGAACGCGAGCAAACTGAAATAGGCACAGAGAGAAAATCACTAGCCATCACATGCTTGATTTTAGTGACTAGGCCACTCATCGCTGATAGCCGGTATTCATCACTCTCCAATGCCGCTTTGACCAGGGTTGCGTCTGTCTCCAGAGTTGTTGCGTTGATGCCCATCGTGGCAGCCATTTTAGACCCTGCACACATGCAAGAGCTCGGTATGGAAGGGGTCCCGTAGGTGAGTGGTGCTACCTGCTCTGGCCCGCCAGAGCACCCCCTGGTCGTCTCTGATCACGTAGCACCACCTGTGAGTCTGTGACTACCATGGATTGGTGTCGGGGTTGTAGCTTGAAAATCTTCTGCATCATGTCCATCGGGGAGTTCGCTTCACCTAGCTGCTTTCTCACCTCTTCTAGATTCAGTTCTCTCCATACCTCTCTTGCTTCTTTGCATTTGAGCAACAGATGGCCTCCATCCTCATCAAATCTGTCACATACGCAGCACTTTGTGTCAATGTCCATCCCTCTTCTTTTCAACACCGCTCTGACAGCCAAAGTATTATGGCTAAGGCGCCATAGAAAGTGCTTGATTTTTGGTGGGCAATCCAAGTTCCACTGTTTCTTCCAGTAATCATCAAGTCCTTGGCTCCCCCAGCACCTCTAGGCCTACATGACTGTTGTGTTCTCAACACCATTTTTTCCATGTGTACTTTGTATGCCGACTTGACTAAGAATTGGCCCTTGCTATCGTAGTGCCACCCCAGGACATCGTGCATATCTGTATGAATAGGTAGCACTTTTATGAGCTTTACATCTTCCTCCTAGAAAGTGTCATCTAGCAGCTGTTCGTCCCACCCATCGGAGTATAGATCAATGAGCTTTGAAACCTTTCGTAGCAAGTTATGGCCTCTCGGGGTGAGTGGTCTCCTGGTGATGCCCCTTGGGAGCCAAGGATCATCCCAGATGTTGACATCGGCTCCCGATCCCACTCTCCAAATTAAACCCTCCTTTAGCACCTCAACCCCCTTCATCACGCCGTGCCAAGTGTAGGAGCAACCCTCTTTCATCTTGGTCTGCAGCAGTGCGGAATTCGGGAAGTATTTTGCTTTCAGTAGTCCAGCACAGAGAGACAGTTGACTGAATGAGCCTCCATCCTTGTTTGGCCAGCATTGCCATGTTCAAAGAATGCAGGTCCCTGAATCCAAGCCCTCCTTCCTCCTTTGGTAGAATGAGCCGATCTCAACTCACCCAATGAATGTTATGCTCCTTATCTTGATCGCTCCACCAATATTTGGCGATCATCAAGCTGATGTGATCACAAATATCTTTTGTGATGTCAAAGCAGGACATAGCAAAAACCGAGATAGCTTTGTGCAACGGACTTAATCATGACCTCCTTTCCCGCCTTTGAGAGCAACTTCTCTTTCCATCCCTAAATTCTTGGCCACACCTTTTCCTTCAAATATGCAAAAACCTCCATCCTTGACCTACCAACATAAACTGACAATCCCAGATATTTCTCACTACTTGTTTCAGATCTGATAGACATTATTTCTTTGGTTTTCCTTCGTGCATTATCACTAGTATTGGCACTAAACATGACCGCCGACTTATCTGTGTTAATAACTTGACTGGAGCATTTCTCATATATTTCCAGAATTTCCTTTAGGTTTGTGACCTCCTCTTCCTCCGCCTTGCACAAGATTAGGGAATCGTCCGCAAATAACAGATGGGACACTAACGGTGCCCCTCTACAAACTTTGATGTCGTGGATCCTCCCCTCCTCTTTAGCTTTGGATAGAAGCGCTGAAAACCCTTCCGCACAGAGGAGGAAAAGATAGGGCGAGATCAGATCGCCTTGCCTAAGTCCTCGCTCAGGCACAAACTCTTCGGTCAGCTACCCGTTGAACCGTATCCTATATTTCACAGTTGTTACACATGTCATCACTAGCTCCACCCATTGGCTATCAAATCCTAGCTTCATCATCATAGCCCTCAGAAAACTCCACTCCACTCGATCGTATGCTTTGCTCATGTCTAGTTTCATAGCTGCATAGCGCACCTTCCCCTTCTTCTTTTGCTTAAGGAAATGAGTCGATTCATAAGCGACAAGAATATTATCAGTGATGAGGCGTCCAGGGACAAAAGCACTCTGTGATGGGGATATCACCTCAGGAAGAATCTTTTTCAGCCGGTTCGCCATGACTTTTGACACAATCTTGTAGATCACGTTACACAAGCTTATAGGTCTCAAGTCTTTGATGCACTCCGGCTGATGTACTTTTGGAATCAGCACGACCATAGTGTCATTCCAATGACTTGGCATCGGCCCACCAATCAACACGTCTAGCACTCCCTTCGTCACACCGTCTCCCAAAAGCTCTTATAGAATAGTGTTGGGTTTCCATCCGGTCCCGGGGCCCTCAGGTTGCCAATTTATTTCAGCGCCTCCCAGATCTCCTCCCGTGTGAACGCCTCTAGCAGGCTAGCATTCATCTCTTCAGACACCTTCGTTTGCACACACTCAAGGAGTTGTTGTGTGTCATGACTACTAACTGTCCTGAAAAGTTGTGAGAAATGATTAGTAACAAATGTCCTCTTCTCTACTTCATCTTCCACCCATCCTCCATTCTCCTTCCTCAGTTTTCCTATTCTATTTTTTCTCTTCCTCTCTGAGCAAGTTGCATGGAAGAAAGACATGTTGCAGTCTCCCAACTGCAACCATTTAGCATGGGCATGTTGCTTCCAATACAGGTCCACTTGCTCTTGTGCTTTATCCGGCTTATAACGCGGCACTCCCTCCCTCGACACATTCTCGACTCAACCCTCCTCGCTTTGCATCTCTCGGGCTCCTGTTTTTTTGTTGTTTTATCTTCTTCTCCAACCCCCAAATAGGTTACCCCCCAACTAGACAGCTCACGAAACCATCGGAGGCTATCGTACACCGTTGAAAGGTCAACACTCTTTGCTTGTTGCCATGCCTTATGTACAATTTCCTTGCACTCTTCCTCCTCCAACCAGGCCACCTCGAACCTATAAGACCGACCCCCTGTACTAACCACAGCCTCCTCCGGTCCAGTATCAATGATGATAGGACGATGGTCTGAATGGCGGGGGTCCCCGTTTATTATTTTTTACACTGGGGAACATTTCCTGCCACTCCACATTGGCCACCGCCCTATCCAGGCGCTCTCGGATATTCCCCGCCACCTTATGGTTATTATTCCTCCATGTGAATCTATCTCCCTGAAAGTCGAGGTCCTCCACCCCACATGCCTCTAGAGTCTCATAGAACTTGTCCATGTGTTCACTCCTTTGGCGCCCCCTTCTTTTTCGTGCGCAAACAACACTTCATTGAAGTCCCCAGCTAACACCCATGGCTTCACCATAGGGACAACCAATGAACGTAGAGTTCGCCACGTGTGGTCTCTCAAATCCATGTTTGGTTCACCATAAACGCCTGTGAACCTCCATTCCCTCATTTCTTCATCAGTCACATCGACATCAATGTGATACTTGGAATAATTTCAAAGCTTCACATCAACCCCCCCTCCCTCCGCCATAGCAAAGAAATGCCCCCACATTTACCCTCACAGTCATGCACCACCATGTTCGTCAAGCCCAAAGTCCACCTGAACCACTGCATCCTCCTTTCGTCTAATTTGGTTTCAGACAAAAAGGAATATCCACCCCCACCGACTTCTGGAGCTCTAGAAGCCCCCGAACTGTCGGGCTGTTGCCCGCACCCGGCAGTTCCACGCCACGGGCTTCATTGGGCCCGCGGAGCTATTCTCGGCATTTTTTAGAAAATGAAATGCCTATATGATCGAAGGTGGTGAAAAAAAATGCTATCTCTAGAGCTCAAGTTGATACACTTGTTGGCTAGCATGTATGAGCGAAGGTGGAGAAGTTAGTGGCGTCGGCGGGTCGTAAAACAAGGTTTTACATGCGCCGGATGTCGCGAGATGCGGCGTCGGACACCGGGTGCGAGTTCGGGCGGTGGTGGCTTTCGGGCGGCGTGGCTCCGCGGCCGGGCGTCCGGCGGGTTCGCGCCGGATGCCAAGCATTGGGACTCCGGCGTCCGGCACATGTTGGAGGCGGGCGCGTGGCGATTTTCAATGTGGGAGCATCGGGCGCTCGTGGAGCGTCCGGCTCCCGAGGGGGCAGCGTCCGGCGGTTGGCCGATTTTACATCGCCTCTGGACAGCGTCCGGAGCCATGTCGGACGCGTCCGGCGCTGGCATCCGACGCGTGTAATTGACTCGCGTGCAATGTTCGAATTTCCAATGGTCGGGACACGTGGTAGCTCCTGGAGCACCGAATGCCACTATGCAGCGTCTGGCACCCCACCCTGGCGCGTCCGACGCTTACACATGATTTCGTTTTGAAGTGGTGTTTCCCTCCACCTCTATAAATACTTGGTTGGCTGGCTTGTGCTCTCTCTCTTGGACATTTTTTATTGATCCTAACACACTTTGAGCTGAACCAACCCTCTCCTACTCTCTCCCACTTGCTTGTGAGCACATTCTTGAGAGATCAGTGATGATTCAAGTGCATTGCTTTGAGAGTTGCATTTACATGCACTTGAGGGTCGTCGTTGTCGGTGATTTCTTGTTGCTCTTGGAGAGCACCACTCCTAGACTGGCTTGGTGATTCGGTGGAGGCATTGGCAAGAGTTGGAGATTGTTCTTGGCCACCTCCGGTTGATTTGTGAGGGGTTCTTGGGCTTATTCCTTGGTGGAACGCCAAAAGCCACTCTAGTAAATTGCTCGTGTCATTGAGCTACCACACTTGTGCGTGGTGCCTTGCAGAGACTCAAGGGGTCAACATTGGCAAGGACACCGCCAATCCCAAGGACCATCGAGGTGTTGGTCGACACAACGAGGACGTAGCCACCGGTGCGTGTGTGAACCTCGGGATAAATCGGTTGTCTCATGGTCTTGGTGATTGGCTCCTTCATTATATTATTGTTGATCTTATTCTTCATCGTTGATTGGATCATTTCCCCTACACGTCGGTATAACAAGCTTTCCTCTCTTGCATTTACTTTCCTAGTTTATCTTGAGTAGAGAGCTAGTGTGTGCTTGTGTAGGTGTTCTTGTTAGCATAAGGCTTATCTAGGATTGCTCACTAGATAGAGTAGTGACATAGAGATCATAACATATATCTAGAATTGTCACTAGAAGGCTTGCAAGACATTAAAGCTAGTGCAAACTGTTTTTACGCCTTTTGTTTTACTAATCGGTTTGCTAAGTGGCTTTGTAAAATTTTTAAAAGGCTACTCAACACACACCCCCCTCCCTAGTCATGTAGGACCTTACAATGATGTTGCTCCATCTTTGGGATCAATGGTGTTTCTGAAGATTTTGTTCCCTTGCCTTTGTTGACCAACTCAAGCTTCTTCTTGTCCTCTTCTTTCTCTTTCTTCTTGCCTATATATGAAGTCAGTATCAAGGGTGTTGGCATGTCTTGCGTTCTTCTTTTTCCCTCGATACAGATCCTCGGGACAAGAATCTAAAACAAAACAAAGCACAACTTATTGCAGATTAGGTAGTTTAGAAGATGCTATGCCTAACTATGTACTAATTAATTTCAACATTTCTCTTTCGCTACACATACTAATATATACCCGGGCGGTACGACCGTACGAGCTTTGCCTTTAGCTAGTACACCGAACACGCGGCGGGAGGCGGTGGTCTTTGTTCGTTTCCTCACCTCACTTCTTGATGAGGACGTCCCAACAATTCCATTCCATTTCTCGTATAAATATATCTTTGCTTCATAGTAAACAGATATTTTTGATAATTGTGTGCTAACAAGACTTGATAGAGATATCTATCTCTTTGTTCTTGTGTTTTCTTTCGCGCAGAAGCAGCCGCGCCATCGACATCCAATCCGTGCTCTTGGTCTATTGATTCTATCTAGTTGCGTAGATTGGTTTCTTTGAGAGTGGTAGGGTGAATCCTTAGTTCAGGCTGCCATATAGAGACGGTGGCTGGCTCTTTGTGCATAACGTCACGTTGCGCTTGGTTTTTTAATTTTTACCAAAAAGACTGTGGGGAAAATCCCACAGTAAAAATGCATTTTCATTTAATTATAAAAAGGGAAAGGAGCAACAAGCCTTCCGTCGCTTCTCCTTCTTGCTTGTCCCACCGCCGGCACGGCAATGGCGCCCACCGTGCGACTTCTTTCTGCGTTCGCTGCTGCCGCGGTGGTGCTGCTGCTGGTGCTCTGCCTCCCGGGCGGCGCGTGGGCGACGAACGTGACGTACGACCACCGCGCGCTGGTCATCGACGGCGTGCGGCGCGTGCTCGTCTCCGGCACCATCCACTATCCACGGAGCACGCCCGACGTGCGCACTCTTCCTCCTCTCTTTATTTCACGCTCCTATGTCCCAGCACCAGCAGCACGCTCCTTCCTCTGTTCTTGACAAGCGAGATACGTACTGACGCTGGCTGCTGGCATGGCGTGTCGTCGGCTTGCAGATGTGGCCGGGGATCATCCAGAAGGCCAAGGACGGCGGCCTGGACGTCATCGAGACCTACGTCTTCTGGAACATCCACGAGCCCGTCCGGGGACAGGCACGCAGAGAAATACTAACATCATCATCCACCTCATTAATTTCTGAGTGCTGTTATTCTTATCTACTCCGTCGGTTCCACAAAATATGCAATTCTTATATTCTGAGGAGTCAAACTTTATAAACTTTAACTAAAATTATATCACAAAATACTAACATTTATGAGAAAAATTAAGTATCGTTATATTAGTTATGAAATATATTTTCATAATAAATTTAATTTGAGACATACTAATACTTTTTGTTATAAACTCGATCAAAGTTGATAAACTTTAACCGACACGCTTTCCATAATTATTTGTTTTTTAGAACGGATGGAGTACAGTAATATCTTTATCATCATGTTATTACTTTTCCTAATCATCTCCTGCTCTTGCATGGCCACGGCCATGCCATCATCACCGTCTGTCAAAGGGTCAGGGCAGGCGGTGTGCCGGTGTTGGCGTATGCTTCCTCTGCACCCTATGCTTTATTCTCTTCTATTACCTGCTCCTGGTTTCTTTGCTTCTCGTGTCGTGCCATTATTGTTTTATTTTACAAAGGGTTGTGAATATGATACGAACGAGAAACCGGTGATCTCAGTTATGTGTTAATATAGGGTGAGAACAACCCTCACCGTGGCTTGTACAAAGAGTAAACTTTACATTCGGTTAGATCTAGAACAACTTTACTTCTAAATACACCTACATATACAAGGAACCTAGACACGCTAGACACAAGCCTAGCCTAATAAACTTCACCGTTTAACACCCCTCCTCAACCTTAGCCACTAGAAAGGTTAAGATTGTTCCTAAACTATCTAAGCTTGACAACCTGTAGAGGTTTGGTGAAGCCATCTGCAGAATGAATTGAGTCTCCAACGGCTTCTGTGCAACTCTTTCTCAAACAAAATGAAAATATGCTTCGTTGTTGCATGAAAAACCGGGTCTGCAGATAGATAAGCAGCACCCAAGTTATCACACCAAATCCGAGCTCTAGGAGGATGTTGAATCCTTAATTCGGTCAACAGCTTCCGGACCCAAAGTATTTTTGCAGTAGCATTAGCTAGCGCTTTGTATTCTGCGGCCCGCCTCCGTGCTGGATTGTTATATCGTTGCTTGCTTTCTAGTAGTCCATGAGATTAGATTATTACCAAGGAAAACGGCAAAGCCTTCGGTAGATCTCCTATCATCAACACACCCAGCCCAGCGGACATCCGAAAAAAAAAGCATTGACCATCATTGATTCGACTTGCCAATTCTAAGACCAAGATCAGATGTTCCACGATATACCATAGTATTCTTTTGATAGCATTCCAATTTGTTGTAGTAGGGGCATGCAGAAATTGGCAAACCTTGTCGGCACCGAATGAAGTTAGGGCGTGTCAATGTCAAGTGCTAAAGAGCAACTACAACACTATCTTGTCGAGATCTTGTTGAGTCATCTGGGCTGAGTATATCTCCTGAGTCAATACTGAGCTTCTCATACTAGACATGGGAGTATCTATCAGTCTACTTTTGTCCATCCTGGACCTCTTGAGTACATTAGTTGCATACCTCTCTTGAGTCATCACCAAGCCATCCCTACCACGTTTGACTTCTATACATAAGGAATAATGTAAATCTCACAAGTCTTTAGAGCAAACTCTTGTTGTAAATTAGCAAGCAAAGCCTTTGTACCTTCTAGAGTGGAACTCACCACTATAATATCATCGAAATATACCTGAACAAACAAAGTTTGACCACCCTTCTTATAATAAAACAACGATGTGTCTGCTTTAGATGGTATAAACCTGGCCGAGAGCTTGCGCCTTTCTACATAACTTCGCATACCAAGCCCTAGGAGCCTGTTTTGAACCATAATAGAGCTTTGTCAAGTTTGCATGGATAATCGGGATGAGTCTTGTCAACATGCCCTGGTGGTTGATGCATGTAGACTTGCTCTTCCAAAACGCCATGGAGAAAAGCATTTTGTACATCGAGCTGTCTAAGTGACCAGCCCTTAGACACAATAATTGAGAGTATGAGTCAAATCGTAGCAACCTTGACCACCGGACTAAAAGTGTCCTCATAGTCTATCTCGTACCTTTGCTTGTAGCCTTTGCTACTAGTCGTGCCTTGTACCTGTCCACAGAATCATATGCTTTCCTCTTTACCTTATAAACCCATTTGCAACTAATGAATTCTTCCATTTTGGACGAGGCACTATTCGCTAGGTTTGGTTTTGGATCAATAGTTGATGTTCAACATCCATTGCCTTGACCCATTTCCCATCACAAAGAGCCTAATCAACACTTGCCTCTTCTTCTGTAGATTTATTCACAAACATGCACGATCGCTGACAATTCCTCTTTGGAACCGTGTCACCAGTCCTTGCTGCTGAGTTGCTGGTTCAGGTTCAGGGGATGCCGCATCGTTGGATGTCACACTAGATCCAGCGGTCTCCACAAATAATCCTGCCAGATTCGGTGGCAGTTGTTGCCCCCCAGCGCTCAGATCTAGTTGTGCAGCCACACGAGGTGATGACAGCGAAGACAGAGTGCAAGCGTTCGTAGAAGTTCCCGAGCGTCCGACCGCCGAAGTGAATGCTAGTGCAAGTGTACCGGAACTACCAGGAAAATCCGCCTCGGGCTCCGTGTTGTTGCTTCACGGGGGTACACATGAAATATGGCTCGATCTGTTGCAAATTTGACCTAGTCCAACAGGCAACATATTTCCACTAGAACTTGACACAACATGAGTTGGGTTAGTGATTACAGGAGAAACGGTACTATGATCAAGTGAATGTGCATCCCGTACATTAGATGAAGGATTCAACAAAACATCAAGTAAAAGTGCTAACTCGGCTCTAAGCTGCGCGCCAGTGTTTGGATGCATAGAAGCAAAAGGATAAACATGCTCTTAAAAATGGCGTCACGTGAAATATAGATGCGACCAACTGCATGACCAATGTGCTGAATCTCCATACGAACCGCTAGCGGTGTGGACTTGATCCCATCCACGGTACTTATCGAAAGTGTCATGAGCTTGTCTAGCTCGGGCTGGTGATGTGGTCGGTAGCCCCGGTATCCATGTACCCGGTTGGTGTCGATGGCGCATGCGAAGTTGTAACCGAGGGGCGCCAACCCGTGGAGCCCGGTGTAGGAGGCGTCAAACCTCTTGTAGCATTTGCCTACCGGATGTCCTTCTTTGCCATAGATTTGGCAGAAGACTCCTTGCATAAAGTTGCTATCGCGGTCGTCATGTTCTCCCTTTTGGAAGCCCCGTCCAAAACTGTTGCGCCCACCGCCACCGCGACCACGGGAGTTGTTGGGGTTATTGTCGTTGTTGCGACCTCCACCTTTGGCCGCAATGTTGGCCAACAACCGATTTCCGCTATCACCGTGGATCTCCATTCGTTGCTTGAAGCTCACAAGTTGGGTGTAGAGTTCGCAACCGTGGATCAGCTCGACGGCGTGTAGCAAGCTCGAGGCCACGGGATTGGAATCAAGATCCAACCCCCGAGGATGTAAGATATTAGATCCTCACCTTCAAGTTTGCACCCCTGCGCACGCCATTTCATCTGTGAGACCTTTCATCTTGCTAAAGTATTCACTAATGGAAGAAGATGTACATTTGGAGGCCATCCAAGGACCATCCTAGTGCTGATGGCGCTTGCCCGAGATTGGGACGCAAACAACGCCTCGATGGCTGCCCACACGCCTCTCGCCGTGACCTCTGTGTTCATGTGGCCCAATATCTCTTTGTAGAGATTGGTCGCAGATAGCCGAGGAGCGTTTGGTCCTTAGCCACCCAAGTTGCTTCATCATGGGTGACTCCTTCTTTTCTTTGCCTTTCTCCACCCGGAGATATTTCGCCGATGGTTCGGCATTGGCCTCGAGCCAATTGGCCAACTAAAGCGCCTCTCGGCGCCGAGAGAACTTGTGCCTTCAAGACATGTGGTTGGCGCGGTTTAGCTTCTCCGTCATCGGAAGGAATGCGGTGAGGGAGACGGCGGCAGATATATTGCGGAGGATGATGAAGCGAAAGCCATGGAAAAATTCGTGAGGATAAAGGCTCTAATACCATGTGAAAATGATGTGAGCGAGATATCTCTCGGGGATCTTGGTTTCTTGCAACACCTACGCATACAAGGAACCTACACACGCTAGACACAAGCCTAGCCTAACAAACTTCACCGTTTAACAAGGGTTATTATCACCACGAAGTCTGACGGCAAAGAAGTTACCGAGTGTCAGAGCACAGGATCAAGCCGAGACATGCTGCTCTCTTTTCCTCATGGAGTCAAAACTTTACACTCTTAGAAGATTGATTTTGCTTTTCTTTGTTTCTTTTTTTGTTTCCTGAGCTTCTTCTTACTTGTATGTCTCAACTTGTCTTTTAATTTTAAATAAAGTTCCGTGGGGCCTCCAGTTTCCCTAAAAAAAAAACATGTGGCATGGCAGTACGACTTCGAGGGCCGCAAGGACCTGGCCGCGTTCATCAAGACCGTCGCCGACGCCGGCCTCTACGTGCACCTCCGCATCGGGCCCTACGTCTGCGCCGAGTGGAACTACGGGTGAGCAGCCTCACCTCATCACTCTCGCTTCAGCAGTGGTCGTCGCTCGGTCCGAACAGGAAAAAAAAAAAAAAAAAAACTTCGTGAAAATGAACTGAAAAACCGCCCCCATGGATGCGTGCGTGCGTGGTTGCTGCAGAGGCTTCCCGCTGTGGCTGCACTTCATCCCGGGCATCAAGTTCCGCACCGACAACGAGCCATTCAAGGCGGAGATGCAGCGCTTCACCACCAAGGTGGTGGACACCATGAAGAGGGCGGGGCTCTACGCGTCGCAGGGCGGGCCCATCATCCTGTCCCAGGTCCATCCCGTGTGCTTATTATTGCCTGTCGTGTGTGTTCATGTGCATCCTGAGTGAACCCTGACCCGGTGGCCCCTCCGGCACGGCGCGGCAGATCGAGAACGAGTATGGCGATGTCGACTGGGCGTATGGGGTGCCCGGGAAGGCGTACATGCGGTGGGCGGCCGCGATGGCCGTCTCGCTCGACACCGGCGTGCCCTGGGTCATGTGTAAGCAGGACGACGCGCCAGACCCCCTCGTATGTGACTTCTTGACCGCTCCTCGCCAGATCAATGCATCTCTGGCCTGCTTCACAGTCACCGCCTGGGGTAAATGCAGATCAACACCTGCACCGGCTTCTACTGCGACCAGTTCACGCCCAACTCCGCCACCAAGCCCAAGATGTGGACCGAGACCTGGAGCGGCTGGTTCATCTCCTTTGGCGACGCCGTCCCCTACCGCCCCGTCGAGGACTTGGCCTTCGCCGTCGCCAGGTTCTACCAGCGCGGCGGCACCTTCCAGAACTACTACGTGGTAACCTTTTTTCCCCTTTCTCCTGCACCGTGCCGTCCAAGATATTAGCCCTCCCATTTCGATTTCACCAACAGCTGCTGTGCCAGCCTGCATGACAACAAATGCAGGACTTGCATAGCACTCCAAATCGAGCCTGCATTCCTGCTGCAGCATTTCTAACTCTGAATATCGTCGTTGCAGTACCATGGAGGGACCAACCTCGGCCGCAGCTCAGGGGGCCCTTCGTCACCACGAGCTACGACTACGATGCCCCGATCGACGAGTACGGTAAGAAGCTTTCGGTTTGCCTCGGCAGGCCTACTTTTGTTTTGAGCCCGTCAACCCCTTTTCAGCAAGTATGGTCCCTTTGACACTGCTACAGCAGTGTTATGACATTTCAGGTAGAATATTTCATCACCTGTATTTTTTTTTAAAAAAAAATCTTGTTGGAATCCTTGACCCGATGCCTTGGGGCTGTTTGGTTTGAGACTTTTTAGTCCCTGGGACTAAAAAAAGTCCCTAGTAACCAAACAGGGAGGGACTATTAGGGACTTTTTCTCCATTAGTATCAAAAAGACTCTTTTGGAGGGACTTTTTTTAATAGTCTTGGGAACTAAAAAGTCCTAGGACTTTTCTAACCAAACACCCCCTTAACTACTCCCACCCACCCACGTTCGAGAAGGACATTTTTGAGGGGCAAAACAAATGTTTGGCTATACCAATATCGTGACAAATTTTATGTTAGATCATGGCATGTCAGTATGTCACGTTAGAATGGATGAAGGATCAAGGAGATATATTTTATCACTCCACGTCTCCACCCCCACAAAAAAAATACTGTTGATTTATTTGCCCCCAATTTCAATACTGTGATGATTCAGGACTAGTCAGGCAGCCAAAGTGGGGCCACTTAAGGGATCTGCACAAGGCCATAAAGCTCTGCGAACCAGCGCTCATAGCAACTGATCCATCATACACTTCTCTAGGTCCAGATACTGAGGTAATCCTCCTTTACTAGGATCTTAATTTTTCAACCAAAAGTGTCTTTGAGATGACAAGTAAACGTTCAGCGTTGCAGAAATGAGAAATGTAGCAAATCTCGTTTTGAAGAATATATTTACCTTCTCCGGTCCGTATAAAACGATGTATGCGTTCTTCTATCTTCAGGCAGCGGTATACAAGGCTGGTTCAGTTTGCGCAGCCTTTCTTGCTAACATAGATGATCAATCTGATAAAACCGTCACCTTCAATGGGAGGATGTACAGGCTCCCTGCGTGGTCCGTCAGCATCCTTCCTGACTGCAAGAATGTGGTACTTAACACAGCTCAGGTACATATAATTACACATGAGTTCCTTGCACTTGTGTTGGGAAAGAAAGATTGGCCATAAATCTGATTCAGATATACGTGGCTACAAATTGCAGATCAATTCCCAAGTGACGAGTTCAGAAATGAGATACTTGGAATCTAGCAATGTGGCATCAGATGGCTCATTCATCACGCCAGAACTGGCAGTATCTGGCTGGAGCTATGCCATAGAGCCTGTAGGTATCACGAAGGACAATGCACTGACAAAGGCTGGGCTGATGGAGCAAATAAACACCACTGCAGATGCCAGTGATTTCCTCTGGTACTCAACAAGGTACATGTCTTATTGATGCATATGGTAATGTGCACTGACAAAACAAATTTTTACTAACCGTTTGTGCTACTAATGTAATTTGTGCAGCATCACAGTTAAAGGTGATGAACCCTATCTTAATGGCAGCCAGTCCAATCTGGCTGTCAACTCACTTGGACATGTTCTTCAGGTCTACATCAATGGTAAAATTGCAGGTACTGCTCGAGAAGAAAGCACCGATTCCTTCATCTGGCATTTTAATTGTGGTTCTGATTTTGTTAACATGGGTCTTCAATGCATAAACCATACTCCCTCCGTCCCTAAATAATTGTCGCCGTTGGTGTACGTGCCACAAGTTTGAATCAATTTATAGAAAAACACGTGCAACATTTGTATCTCCAAATAAATTTAAAAAAAAAACTAGATTCAAAGATCTTTCCAATGATACTAATTATATACCATTAATATTACTATTTTTAATATATATTTAGTCAAAGTTGTTTCTCAGAAAGCGAAAACTACCCTTATTTAGGGATGGAGAGAGTATTTGTGTTTTGAGATATATGTGCTAAAATCTTACCAGGAAGTGCACAAGGTAGTACAATTAGCTCACTCATCTCATGGCAGAAATCAATTGAACTTGTACCTGGGAAGAACAAAATAGATCTTCTAAGTGCAACAGTTGGGCTAACGGTAAATAACCTTCTTTGTGGAAAACATGAATTATGCCACTCCATTTTGCAATATGTAACTTGCTGTAATAGATTTATTATTATAACATAAATTTACCCTCGCCTTCTTCTCTGTCGTACAGAGTTATGGTGCATTCTTCGACCTGGTAGGTGCTGGAATTACTGGGCCAGTGAAGCTGAGTGGAACAAATGGTGCGCTTGATCTGTCTTCTGCAGAATGGACTTACCAGGTAACCTAAACTCTACTTTGAGATCCATTTGACCACAGAAGCATCGTGATTCACATTTATTAACCATAATTGATCAGATTGGACTCACAGGAGAAGATTTGCGCCTATATGATCCTTCAGAAGCCTCACCAGAATGGATCTCAGCCAATGCTTACCCAATCAATCAACCACTGATTTGGTACAAGGTCAGTACGAATGTATGACCGGCTGACAATGGAACCAATCCATATACGGCATTTGAAGACACCCACTAGTATGGGATTAAAAGACGAGATACATACATTCTATTTGTTTGGCTAACCCATTTCCCTAGAATCGCTGTCTTGGGTTGATGTGCTAACTGCAAGTCTCCAAACGCAGACCAAGTTCACGCCTCCTGCTGATGATGATCCTATTGCAATTGACTTCACCGGAATGGGGAAAGGCGAAGCATGGGTGAACGGACAGAGCATTGGTCGATACTGGCCGACAAATCTGGCTCCAGAGAGTGGCTGCGTCAACTCATGCAACTACAGAGGAAACTACACTTGGAACAAATGCCTCAAGAAGTGTGGCCAGCCATCACAGACTTTGTAAGACTTCCGCATAGCTCCCCCCCGGGGCGGTATGCTCTATAATAGTTCAGATTTGTCTTCAACATATACGTCTTTTAATAGCAATTCCATTCTGAAGATTTGCTAGATTTGAAGTACTGAAAATATGGCACATAAATCATGTATTTTAGATGCAATACTAGCGCACACTGTGACGCTGAGCGCTTTAGCAGTGTTCTGATGTTGCACAACAATATAACAACTGCAGGAACTGAATGACTATTGATGAATTGGATTCTTACCTTGTTAAACAGGTACCATGTTCCCCATTCGTTTCTCCAACCAGGCAGCAATGATCTAGTCCTTTTCGAGCAATTTGGTGGTGACCCAAGCAAGATATCCTTTGTGATAAGGCATACAGGAAGTGTGTGCGCACAAGTATCAGAGGCACATCCAGCCCAAATTGATACTTGGAATTCTTCTCAACAGACGAGGCAGAGATATAAACCTGCACTTCGCCTGGAATGCCCAAAAGATGGCCAGGTCATCAGCAGCATCAAGTTTGCAAGCTTTGGGACACTGAGTGGCACATGTGGAAGCTACAGCCACGGCGAATGCAACATTCAGGTTCTCTCAGTTGTTCAGGAGGTAACTACAAGCTGCTCAATTCTCATGTCTCAGTGTATCAACTTATTCTTATGGGTTGCTGATAGCATTACTGGGACTGTTCAGGCTTGCATCGGAGTAAGCAGCTGCAGCATGCCAGTGTCGTCGAATTACTTTGGAAATCCATGCACAGGGGTCACAAAAAGCCTTGTGGTTGAAGCTGCATGTTCGTGACATGTCTGATTAATATTGGTCCATAGGAAGTAAGATCAGTTGGGAGAAGGTGAAACCTTCTCTGTATAGGCAAGCTGCAAACAGGCAAAATGGAATAAAAATATTCCGAAAATTGCTACATCCAAGCTATTAGATGGTATGCTTAGAGCCTTAGAAAGCATTGTTCTTGTTAAGATGTAAATTCATCCATCATGACAAAGAAGGTGATCCATTTGTAATCCTTCTTGAAAAAAATAGAATGGTTTGAATTTCAATCAAGTTTAATGATACATAGTACTTGCAAAAAAGGATGTTCTCAATGAATGGACAGTTTGGTCATACCAAGAGACACTTGGAATTCTGAATACCAAACAACATTGGAGTCAGCACTTGCATGTAATTGTGGTATAATGGTTCAGCTCGCAGTACCTTCCTTCAGCCTGGACAACCCACTTGGCATGGGAATACTTTCACAGATTGATGAAGCCCATTTAGCAGTGAATGTCAAAACGATGATCATCCATTTCTATCTTGCTGCAAAACCTCAATGATAGAAGAACACAAATTGACAAGAAAGTTTCAATGGGACTTTGAAAATCCCAAAAGGAACCACCAAGAGATCAAATACACCATAATACATTCAACTTGTTTAAATCAAAGGAGCCCAGGACAATAGTTTTAACCAAACATGGAAAAGTACAGTCAATATTAACTGGAAATGGATAAAAAGTAGTATGTCAATATAAACTGGTCAACTACTTCCTCACAACTCATTAAAAATAATGCAATCAGCAACAAGCGATAATGGGACATGTGCACTGATGATCTAGAGCCTTTATGTGCAACAGGAGAGCTATAAAAATCACCATGTCTGAACAATAAAAATTAGCAAGGTACATCTTGTTGTAACACAGCTACAGCCAAAATTTCCCTTTCCTGATCTTTCACTATTGTCTCAAAAGAAACACATTACCAAGAAAGAGATAGAGAAGCCAGTCAACTTATACGAGACTGCCAACAGACTATCAAGTTGCATAATCAGAGTAAACAAAAATAATCTTTAATTTCCCATGCACAGATTATGGACTCAATAAATGGAAGATGGCAGATAAAATGACACATGTACTGACCATAAGTAACAGGTTGCAAGATAGGCATGCAGCAAAAATATATCATCAGTCAACAAAAGAAACAAGAAATGTCAGCAGAATGTTGCAACTAAAGGCACCTCACTTCCAAATTGCTAACAAGATGATAAGACGGATTATTCATTATGCACAAGATAATGGGCATCCAGCTTGCTACAACTGCTAAAAAGGTAACAAGTTACAATAGAGCTATCAACAGTCAAGTCTTTTTTTAAGTAAAGGCAGGAGCTCTGCCGCTCAATTAAGAAGGAAAGAATAGTGGTTTATGTACAATAGCGCCCAAATGCCAATCATGCAAACACACGGTCATAGGACCAAACACAAACAGCCACCACTCACACACTTGTTGCTTTACCCCACAATACACATTGCCCTACGCCTTTGAACGATATCTTCCTTGGCCAATGAGGCAACTTGTGCCGATGTTTTGTACTCATGTTCAAAAAATCCTCCATCAACAGTCAAGTCTGATCTGCAATACAAAGCCTAGCTGTTTAGTTGTACTGCCAGCTCTAAGAACATAAATGATTACATGTCGATGTAAAGGAAGGATGCCCTCTCTGAATTCGAACATAAAGGATTACAGAAGTAGACAATCAAACTACCACACATGCATACCGCCTCTCATAAAATAAGTTAGTTTCAGATAATTGATTATTTGGCCCCGAAAAAAACTCTGCATACTTATTTGGTCCTTTTTTTCTTCGAATTTGTGTATATGGCCTCAAAACGAAAATCCCTGTTGTTCCACACCACAAATTCACAGAAGGCCAAATAAGTAAGAGATTTTCGTTTTGAGGCCACATACACAAATTCGAAGAAAAAATGACCAAATAAGTAAGCAGCGTTTTTTTCAGGGCCAAATAATCAATTCTCCCTTCCATATTTGCTCTCTTGTTTGCATGCATCACCTGATCTCTCATATCAAGAAGTTGTTTGGGATGGTAAACTGCTGGGTGTGGGTGCATTTGCATAAAATATGCTGCGGCCATCGGCAGAGAGCCACTCTCCAGGTTTATATTCACCAAATCAAAAGTGTGCATCCCATTCTGAAAAGTTGATACCATATGTATATATTATATCCACTCTGGCGTCGCCCTGCATCAGGTGAGGGGATGCCATGTTCATATCAACCCTTTTGTCCCCATGTATCAAATGCGGAGATGCCAGGTTCATATCAACTCTTCTGTCACTGTGTATAAAATGGGGGTGATGCCAAGTTCATATCAACTCTTCTGTCCCCTTGTATCAGTGAGGTGACGCCATGTTCATGTCCACTCTCCTTTCCCTCTGCATCAAGTGAGGAGATGTCATGTTCATGTCAATTCTTCCCTCACCATGAATAAGGTGAGTCGTTGGCATTTTCATCTCTACTCTTCTTTCCCTATGCATCAGGACAGTGGCACTTGATGTCATGGTATCACCACATGGACTAAGGCTGGTGCATTCGGTGTTATATCTGCATCAACCCTTCTATCCCCTGAATCAGAGCTGAGGTGTGTGATGCCATGTTCATATCAACTCTTGTATCTACAGACACCTGACCAGTCACAGTCATATCTACATCAACGCTTTGATCACCTTGCTGGCGTGATCAGGCCTAATCAGTCTGTCCTTTGCTTCCTTCATGGCTGACAACACAAACTCCTTCAGCTCAGATTCTCTTGCTCCAATGACAATGACATCTTCAAAATACTCGTGGCCACGAAAATAGAGGTCATCATAAATACTCAGATTCCTATCTGATTCCATACAATTACCATTTGCAGATAAATTAAGTACTGAGGATAGGGGAGCGGGATGACTCACCGGCGCGTTCTGCGCGATTCGAGTTCCCTGCAGTTGAGCAGCCTCTTGCGGTAATCGGTGATGGCGGTCCGTCGGGCGCGCGGCGGCGGCGGCGTCCCCGTCGACCAAGCGGCGTGAGGTCAACCTTGACGATGGGGTTGACGACGAAGTAGTGGGTGTCGTGGGTCATTGCAGCGATGGCGGCGAGTCCGGCGGCGTGGAGGAGGCACAACGCAGGCCGAGGAGGCATCCCGGTGTCGTCGAAGCGGCGACGAAGGTCGGGGAGGCGTCGAGATCTCCGGGCGCTCGTTGGGGCGGCGCGAAGCAGTGCCGGCGGCGTGGAGAGGCGCGGCCAGGTCGAGGAGCGTCCCGGCGTCGTCGAGGCGGCGGCGAAGGCCGGGGTCCCCAAGCTGGCGGATTTGGTGATGGAGGAGGCCGCAAACCGTGGGGAGCCGGCGCAATGGGCAGCTCAGCGGGGTCGGCCGACGGCCGGGAGGAGCGGGGAGGCGGATGAGGTGTGAGGGCAGCGATCGTGCGGGCGCAGCGCTCGGAAGGAGGAAGGTTAGGCTGGGCGATTAGCGGAGGCTGACGATCTCATTTGGATCCTTTTATATTGGCAAAATTTGCCACAACACACCATTAAAACATGTCTTTTGCTACAAACCATCAAAAAAAGATGACTTTGCCAAAACACATCAAAAAAACTTACTGAGTATGCCAGAACACACTACACTTATTATTATACTTAGGTTTAATGGGCAGCCACGCGAAATGCCAAAAATAACCTTACACTTTCATCCCTTTGAGAGTCTGTTGTGCGTGCGTTTCCCTCGACTCACACTCGCCCGAGTGCGTCCGCACGAGAGAGCAGGAGGCGGTGCCGCATCCTCTGCGGCGGCGGCTCCTCCCGCCGGCGCTTGGCAATGGCGGCGCGGGCGCCGCATAGGCGGCGGCGGTGCCCACGGACGGCGACGGCGGCGCTCCCTTCCTGTAGCAGCTAAGCCGAGGAGTTGCAACGCCGGGTTCTTTGCGTGTTCATTTGAGCTTGGTTGCTGCCATTTCTTGCGTGTTCGTTTGATGGGCCTATTCATGGCGAGGTGCCCCGGCCGGTTCTTGTTTTCTTTGTTGGGGTTAAGGTTCATCATGATGCGTGTGATATGCTTTGGGGAAAAGTTCGATTTTGGGCTCTTAGCTACATATGGTAATTTGATCCGTTCTCTATTGCCGGTCTAATCTAGTTCGCGCCGAGGCCGGCCGGCCATGATTTTGATCTTTTGGGGAAGGGAAGAGATTTTTCCCCCTTTCTTCCTGTTCTTGAAAAGACTATCGAACTTTTGGATTCCCGCATGTAGATGCAGGGCTGTTCTGGATCGATTTCGATCATCAGGCCGGGCGGATGAGAAAAAAAAAAAAGCTATCTCAATCCTTACACAACTACTAGTACTGTACACTAGCTTGACATGTTTTTGTATGAGCAAGGATAAACCCTGTCAAGATTTATGTGTTCTATGACTTATTTGAGGTGGATATGTTATTATATGAGCTATAGTGTCCATTAGCAAATATACATGGTTTAGTAGTGGTTTCTGGCAAAGCCATCTTTTTTCAATGTCTTCTGGCAAAGGCCACGTTTTTATAGTGTCTAGCAGCCAATTCTGCCTTTTATATTAGCAAGTAGATAGATAGATAGATAGATAGATAGTAGATAGATAGAGATATAGTACTGTAATTTTTCGATAGTAGGAGCAAACCACAGACTTACAACTTTTCCGTCGTATTCTTTCATTTCATGAAAGTTTTCTTAACCAGAATATTTAAGAGGTCCTGTTCTTATCAGCTCCATGCTTCGAACAATCTCAACCGCCATATGTATACACCGTAATATGTTTGAAGCTATATAAAAACTGCAGTCTTTTATCGCTGCAGCACGTGCATCATACGTTGTATCAATCCTTATCAGGGAACGAAACTATGTCTGATTGATCATGAATAATACCAAACATAAACAGGGTAGCCATGGGATCCTATTTATACTGATGGTGTGTATTAGTTGTTGATGTCTCAGTAGAGTTTGGCATGATGATGTGTGTTGGGTGCTGTAGGAAGCATAAGAACGATTTTAACTGTAACCCATCTTGTATCACACGAAATGAACTTTCATGTATAAAGGTGTGCACAAATGTAAATTTGGGGAACTTTGCAGGCATCAATACACCCACTCGACACGACGACATAGAGATTGATTTGCACTTCAGTTGTTTTATGTGGTCTTGTGCAACTGCGGACTGGGCCTCGAATTGGGCCTTTTGTTTGAGGATGCGCCGGCCCGTCCGCCCCAACTGGTGCCTCTTCCTCATCCCAGCGACGACCCTTCACGCAATCCGCTGAGCCGCCCCGGAGGGACTCTGCCCATTGCCGTCGTCGCCGTCCGCCGTCTCTCCCGGCGTGGGACGGGAGAGAATCCGTCCGCACTCAGAGACTGGTTTCGTTCGGTGGTAGGTAACCTAACTTGCCTCGATGGATTTTTTTTTTTTATCAGAGTTTCGTTTTCCCTGGCGAGATTATTCGCTGCCGCGAGCAATTAAATCCAAACTTTGTTTCCCTCCATCGGTTCCTCGGGGTTTGTTGTTTGGTGGAGTACTGATCTAGCAGTCAATCCATCCGCGTTTCTCTCAGGTTCGATTAACCTATTCGGCACGCGCTAGGTCCATCCCGGTTGGTGCCATAGGGCTTTGGGCGCGGGTGCGGTTCCAGATAAGGGAGAATGGGGGTTCAACTGAACCCCTAGGCTCCTGTCCATTTAGAATTACTTTGAATCTGTAGGTTTGTTGCATTGATTGAAATCGTCTAGATGTTGTATTGGATACTAAGTACTAGCTGTACATCCACCAGAACCATGTGGCCTGGTGGTAGTGTGAAGGTTTTGCTGCTAGCACTTGTTTCTTAGTCCTGGTTGTAACTGTATAAGCATAATCTGTCAGCGATCCTGTAACGATGCGCTTCATGGCCCACATTGTATTCTGTTTTGGAACTTGTCTTTCTTAAATACAAAGGTGCATATTCTCCAAAAAAAAAAAGTGTCTGTAGTCATGGGTTTTAAGTCCCCAATCTCCTTAGCGTCAAAGATGACAGAGATGCATTTGTTTAATGGGTGATCTCTAAGGCATGGACATTTGACCACAGAGAAATACAACATAGATTTGCATTTTTTCCCTGAGTGGTGTTGTCCATTTTCCTTATTTACTTGATTCTTGATATAGTGTTGTTTTGCTTCATAGGGAGCGTAACTCTAATCTAGAATATTCAGATATTGCTAGAAATGTTGGGTCATGGTCTAGCAACCGATCCCTCAAGAGCCTTACGATGTTCAGTTACTTCAAGGGTATCAAGTGCACCCTTGGGGCTTGTTTCTTCGTTGAGTTTCAACAGGAGATGCAAGGAAAAGAACAAAATCTTTATCAATGTGGATAGGTATGGTTTCTTGCACTTCTTGTGACTCAGCCTCAAAGCTTTCATCTAGTTTCTGCTATGATTGAGAAATACAATTTCTCATCCAAATCCTTCAATGCAGATACACGAAGTACAGTACTCCTTTCTGTTATGCACCAAGAAATGCCAGAATCACACCACTGGCAACTGCATCGTTTGGGGATATGGCTGATTCTTCAACTCGTGAGTATTTGCTACCCATGTCTATGACAAGAGAATCTTACATAATTACTTTTCATATATACTTGAGATTGTGTAGCACTTTTTTCATATTGAATTTCAGTCGACCTGAGGTATAGCATTTGGCAGTCATGTATATAGGGAACGGGTCATTTTGGAAATCAGTATGATCTGTTTCTGTCCCAACCTTGTTTTATATATAGATTACGTGTACCTGTGATTGACCTTTTGATTTTATTGTTTGTAACACTTCTTCTGTATAATAATCTTGAGCATCCTTTTTGACTGTTTGGTTTTATTTCAGCAGCTATCTTTCCCAGAATCCATGTTAAGGATCCATATCAGCGTCTCGAATCAGCAGGGAAGCATCGGAAGAAGAAATTCGAGCTGCTAGGAATTATCTGATAAGCAAATATGCAGGCCACAAGCCAAGTGTTGATGCAATTGAGTCTGCCCATGACAGGATTATCATGCAGAGTTTCTTTGATAGGAAAAAACCAAAAGTGAATCTCAAGAAAAAATTTAGAGAATTTAGTCAGTCACGTGCAGTGAAGGCTATTCAAGGCAGATTTCAAACACCACGTAGCAAAGTCATTTGGCAGACAGCCATTGCTTTTGTCTTGCTTGGAGTGCTTACCCTTGCTTTCCCTACTGAAGATGGGCCAACCCTCCAGGTGGCTCTCTCTTGTGCAGCAAATATCTATTTCATTTATCAGAGGGTCAAAAGTGGATGGCGAGCATTCTTTTACGGGTATTCTTTCTTCTTATTGTAGGATTTTAGTTTATTGAATACATCTGCATTGGTCTATGATTTGCTCTTGGTACGATTGCATTTCTTTTGGATTCATTTACTCTGTATATTAGATATGTGCCACCATTTTTTAGTCTGTAGTATTTTCTTCCCATTGTTAGAAAGATCGTTTTTCATCAATAAATCCTATTGTGGCACTTGAGCTTGACAACCTGCAATTCTAGCACAGTAGGACATCCCACTAGAAACAATATTTTTCTAGCTCCTGGCTGCAGTGCTAAGTACGTCTGTTGTGGTGACAATTGTTTGTCCGCCACTGTCTCCAGGCTGTACAAGCCAGATATGTGGCGGTGCATATTTTCTCACTGCATGCATATGGTGCATAAAAGAACATTTGCATTCTCATATCCTGAAAGCAAGCAAATGTAAAATAGATGATCTCCTTATCTGATCCTTATCTGGTAGTCATGAACTTCTTTCGCTGATAGGTCCGTTATTTCAAAATATGCTGAGAGATGTATTTATGTTCCTGTGACTGTATTGCAGTGGTCAATGGTAGAGCTTGGACTTAACAACCTAGCACTTTAGTTTGGACGTAAAGATTATTGTAAACATATATATTTTAGCATTGTAGGTTAGCCTGCAGATATATTATGATATTTACAAGTTAAGATTTTAGCTGTGTGATAGAAGTTAAGAGGCTACTGAATGGAGTAGAAAATGCACCCTAGGTCCTTAAAACTTTTCATGGATCCTCAGTTGGGCACTCAAACTAAAAAAGTGCTTATCTGGGTACTGCTAATTCTTACTTGGGTTCTCAAAATAAAAAAGTGACCATCGGGGTCCTGAATCTACTGTTGCTCAACTAAAGGTCCAAGCCACCGCTAGCTGCCTATGTGCCCTTGCCGATTAAAGTTGCAAAGTAAACCTCCCTCTCCATCTCTCTCCCCATGCAATCCCCCTCCCTCTTGCAGTTCACCTCTCTTTGTATGTTCAATGGCCACTGAGTGTGCCTCCAGAGCGCAGAATTAGCTGCAAGACCGGGCAGTGTAGGCAAGTCACACAGGCGCAGCCGCGAGGTAGGTGTGGGACCAACGGGAGATAGAGGACATAGTGGACATGGAGGAGATGGGTGTGTGTGTGCTCAGGCGTGACATTAGTTGAAGGACCTAAATGGTCACTTTTTTAGTTGGAGGACCTAGGCGAGAATCCACAGTAGATTGATGACCCAGATGGTCACCTTATTAGTTCGAGAGGGGGGTCTGCAAGTTTCACATGGCCTCGTCCACGTAGGCATATAGAGGTGATGGATGGGATTTGGAACCTCTGCTCAGGCGTGACATTAGTTGAAGGACCTAAATGATCACTTTTTTAGTTGGAGGACCTAGGCGAGAATCCACAGTAGATTGATGACCCAGATGGTCACCTTATTAGTTCGAGAACCCTAGTTAGAATCTATGAAAATAAGGATCCATGGTGCATTTTTTATTACTCAATTATAATTACAGCGGCAATAGTTGCAGATCCTAAATGTTCACTCCATGGATTGGGAAACAGGTTTCTTTTCCCTAATACAGTACTATAATTTTCCCATGCTAGGATCAAACAATCATATTCTATTATGAAAGTTTTCTTAACTAGAACATTCAAGAGGACTTGATCTTATCAGCTCCATGCTTCCAAACAATCTCTTTGCTGGTGTAACGTATCGTGTCACAGGGGTGGAACGAGGGCCAATGCTGAGTGTGCTGCAACATGGGTCCAGCCAAGTTTATCTTTGGTAAATATTTGTAGGTTTAGACCCAAAATGCTAGAGTTTGATCCAAATTATGGTAATGCAGCACCTGTCCACGAGCACAGGCCTGGTTCAAAGCCGTTTCTACCACCGTTCCTTGGTGTTCACCGATATATCAACCTCATGCCTAGTTGCTAGGAGCTGTGCGGAGGCCTGTGAACTTGTTGATGCCAATAATGCCAGTCCATATTTGAATTAATATGCAAGTTTTCTGATACATAAGCATACACAGAAGCTTGTAGATGTAGGCCATGTGTTCTGAAGCAGACACACAAGATTGGCCCAGAGGCCAGAGGGTAGATATTTGTGATTGAACACTTGCAGTAGCTGGTGTTTTTCAGATTTTGTTTAGTTTGATTTGGGCCATTTTGAGCTTATTATAATCTTTTGGCTTAATAAGTATAACGGTTTTGGCTGAAGAGCGTCTTCTAAGTGGGCCTACCAACATTTCCTGCCAATTCATCGTAACTGCTATTGCTCAGATTAACATACACTATTCTCAGTGTTTGCTTTAGTATTTTTTTTAAAATAAAGTAAGCAGTCTTTGGCATCTTAATTTGTGAATATTAACCTTTGTGTACATTGTTTCAGGTGATTCTTTAAAAACAAAACTTTAGTTAAGTTTTTCAATATTGGTTTCCGCTTTAGGTTTCCCCTGACGCTGAGATTTCTGTGATCTTTCAGGTTTGGTTCTTTCTTTGCTTCCTGGTTCCTTGGCACCTTCTTGATGGTATCTGTAATTCCTCCTATACTCCCCGGTCCAAGAAACTTGGAAGTGAGCACCGCCTGTGTTACTTATGTGCTCCTTTTCATATCGTCGACCTTCTTGAAGTAAGAGATCTTCGTGTTTCCATGTTAGCCCAAAGTCTTGCAGAAGCTATAAACATGGTATCCTCCTTCATATAGCTTGTACAATCCATCGGTTTTTTTCTTTGTTTGTCTCACGTTTTTGGAGTTGGAAATGCTAGTTCCTTGGTGAGTTGATAGTAGTTTTCAGTTACAATATGAGATGTAGAACTTTTTTTTTTTTTTTTTTTTTTTTTGCCTTGGCCCGTGAGGTCTTAAGCAGAGTCTAACACCTCTTGTAGGCATTTTCGGATTAAATACAGTTTGTGTTCGAATAGATCATATAAGATAATATCCATGCGATTGAACTGCTGAAGTCATCGGTCGTCTTTTGGATGGACATCACGTCATCTCGGAACATTACAATCCGTTCTCCCTGAATGCTGCGGCTCAACTGTTCTGAATATCTTAGGTTGCTACGCCTGATCTGATCTTGGTATCGCTCGAGTTGTTGAGCCGGCCTTGTCGTCTCATTCATAATAATGTGCAGCCCATGAGTGCATTGGTGATTGGCGAATCGTCATCTGTTCCGACTATCCATTGTCTAAGGACAAACTGTGGACAAATCGGTCATGGCTTGTGGAGGCCCGTGACCGTGACCCAGACTCCCAGAGCCAGGAACAACTGGTGCAACTTAGTGCTTTCCCTCGTTTCCAATTATAGTTCACTTTTAGTTTTTTTAGATTTATTTCTTTTTGCTATGTATCTGGCGTAGTGTATAACCAGGCCAAGATAAAAAAATCAATATCTAGAAAAGCCCAAAGTGAACTACAATGGAAACGGAGGGAAAGACTACTAGTGTACTAGAGCGCCTTTGTCATTGGACTATTAAATCGCCTGATCCGGCCTATATTCCATATAAGATCGCTATTGTACTAAGGCTCAATGGGGGTTTCATGAGTGTTTCATGCACATTAAATGCAGCCCCACATCATCAAAATTTCACTTTTTACATAAAACCCCTATGAGAGAGAAGGAAAGAGTTTCACCATGGTGAAACCTTTGGGCACAGTTTCACATGTGTTGGAAACTGTGTGAAACCCCAATTGAGACAGAAATAGAGTTTCACCATGCAACTATGCAATTAAACCATGCAATGAGAGAGAGGTTGTGGGACCCTTGAGCCTATGAAACTGTGCAATGAAACTGTGCATTGAGGGAGACGTCTATTTCATATCAAAGTTTCACATTTTGGAAACCGGGAGGTGAAACTCTCCATTAAGACTGGCCTAATTATACTCTATAGGACATCACTTGATTTACTCTGAATGATAAGAATGATATTAATATCGATGGTTGTACTCGGCTGCTAAATATGGTCCACCTAATGCATAATCAATAGCTTCTGTGTGGCAGGGAGTCGTGGATGTCGCAGGAGATGCCGATGTCGATGTTGACGAGGCTTGACCTTTTGCAGTTGTTGTAGGCACATTGCACAGGATGTCATCTGCCCTCCGAGAGCATCTTGTATTTTACTAAATAGCAATCACCGTAGATGCTAGAGGATAGAGGGTTGTTGCCACACGATGGATGGTGTCCTTTTTTTTTTTTTTTTTTTTTTTTTTTTTTTTTTGACATTGAGTGTCCGTTTTGGTCAGCTACTTTTTGCGCCTACCCACCAATGATCCAAGTCACAAAAGGAGTGGTTTCCTTTCGTTGATCGTTGCAATTTGTGTTGACTACGTCTGCTTGGGCACAGTGGTCCTCTCTGATCTCCAGCGCTTCGTCGAATGCTGATTGCGTTTGACGAGTGTCGCTGTTGTCCATGTCATCGTGGAATTCTGGCTTTAGGAACAGTGGCATCTCCTCCATATTTCAGATAGACGATAGGCATAAGCTCGCACATTGCTTTCTTATCTAGAAGACTTGCACGGCGCCAGTACTTGGCTGTGCTTGCGTGACTCCAGTTTTGTACATCCAAGAGGTTATGTGCACTCCAAAACTAGATAATAGTATACTAAGCGAGTGTCTCTAATGTATAATATGTGAAAGCAGCAATGACACCAGATGCCATCTTGTTCATCCTATACATTATCATCTTCGTTTTCTTCTTCAGATTCAGATATCGTTCTGATACCTTCTGCGACATGGCCACCAAAGCAATCTCGTCTGTCGCCTTCAGTGATCTGGCCATCCATTCATTCGTCGGCTCGTGGCCTCATCAGGCAGCAGTGGTGGTGCGGCAGCGGCACTCTATATAGGAAGGAACTAGTGTTTTCAACGACGCGACGTCCACTGATGAAGAACACGAGCGCGCAACGATTGTGGCCCATAAGCCTTTTCGGCGTCCCATTTCATCGCGAAAAAAAAAAAGACTAAAAGAGGTGGTCGATCGCGAGTCAGATGCCGTCGCGGTCGCCATTTCGGCGCACGGCGGGCCGTGCCCGTGCGGCGCTGGTCCTGTCCTCTCTGTCGTCGCCCGGCCTCCAAGGGACGCTAGCCCTCCCCGTGCCGTGCCGTGCTACGGCGCTGCCATCGGCCCCATCCATGTCGGTGTCGCGGCGCCCCGGACGATCTTGCAAACAAAACAAGCATGTGTCCGCGTCACCCTCGCGCTCGCCGTGCTCATCCGCATTTGCCGGATCCGTCTGGGATGCGATGCGGATAGATGCTACTCGATCTCGTTCGTCGTGCGAAACGATCTGCCGAGAAAGGGAAGTGTTTTCGACCGAGAAACGATCCGTGCTTGGCTTGTTAACCCTTGCAAGCAAGAGCTCTGCGTGTGAGTGAGATGGTGTCTACTCTGATCCAACCCACCACACGACTGATCGCGTTCAATTCGCTGACCTCACTTGCCCCGGCTTCCACGCCCGAACCTTCGTACCCAGCTCGATCAGCTACCTATATCTGGCTGATGATAAGGCTAATCAGACGGAACTAAATTAAACGCGTTGGTAGACAATCAAGAGAAGAAGAGGTGACGTGCAGCAACAGTCCAAAGCAAGCGTACGTCCAGGCCGGCTCCGTTTCGGCGTTTAGCTTCCTCCGCACCGCAGCGCACTTCCGCCGGTCGGCATCGCCGCCAAGGGACACCGAGTCGAGTTGACACCCAGAGAAGAGAGAGAAAGCGGCGCTGTACACGTCCACACGACGAGACTGGTAGCCGGACACCGCACAGGACACCGGGGAGGGAGGGAGGGATGTGGATGCGAGGCACAGCGACGCCGCAACGACTGAGAATTTAGAAGGAATGCAGGATGGGAGGCAACGGTGACGCCGCACCCGCAGCTTGGGTTTTGCAGCGGCGTTTCGCCTGGGCGGCTCGTGCCTGGGACCTCTGAACATTCTGATATGGGAAAAAACACTGCTTCAGAATATGGTGGACCCACCAGGACTACTACTGTAATCGAAGTGGAGTGGATAATTTTGGTTGCCATTTGACTCTGTAGCCAAGCAGAGCTTGAGTGGGTTAGGCACCTAAACCTAGGTTGGGATTCAATCGCTGCCGCCATTCTCAGTTCTTGGACAAACAGGCAGACACGTCCTGTGGCCACCGCCCCCGAGCTAGTTTCGATCGGACAGGTCAACGTCATGGACGGGGATTCATACATTGCCAGTGATCACAAAAGGCATTGCTTTTGACTAGTGAGTAGTGAGATCGAGCGATTGCTTTCTGTTTTTTCTCGGTTTAGAGTTAGATAAAGAGATCAGAAAGTTGGAGCATTTCCGATTTCCGAACGAGTGCACTCGATTATCGTAGCACACTCGCACTTGTCTACGCAATCAGCGAACAGGTGGCGTACGTGTTTGGTTTATGATATATATATTAGCACGCAGCCTCTTGAAATTCAAGTAGTGCTTTGGTGAGAGTAGCAGTTGCATCACAGGATTCCCATGGAAAAAAGAGACACAAGTGCCCACGGAAAAAGAATCAAATCAGCAGCACCAGCTGTTCATCTAACTATCTTGATTCGAGTCCTCTGCCACCCAAGTTCAGATGTCTATTTCCTCTTTATCAGAAATAAAAACCGTCTATTTGTTTCAAAGGTGGTCACAGTTTTCTTTTATTTATGATATGATTGCGAGAGGAGTAGGATCGTACGCAACTTTCTATCTTGTAAGAATTTATAACAGAACTGTTAAACCGTTTTGTGTGTGTGTGTGTGGAACAAGAGCCTTTTGATCCAAAGGAATCATCCCAAAAGTGCAGTAGGCCAGATATCCAAATCCACATCCACATTACAGTACACACTCTATATACTAATATTGCAGGGCAAGTGAATTGCGTTGGTACGGAGAATGAAAGCACCAAGTCGTACTCGTACTCGTGCGGGCCTTCCGCTATTGTTCTTCCGTGTCCTTTCACTTCGCCCGGCCCTGTGGACGTGCTACAATTCAGAGGCCACTTTCGTCTCTTTAATTAATTCTTTCCCCTACCTGACCTGACCTGACGGCACGAGTGCGTGCTTGACGGTGTTGCCCTGCTTTCGTACGTCGCGGCCACCATTTTCCACCGCCCTAATAACAACCTACCCTCCTTTTACTCCGGCCGGGAGAATCCTTTACTCCGGCGACCCCAGACGAAAGCTACTACGCTGAGGCCGGGCAGACACCAGACAAGATGAGGCCCGCCGGGGTCGTCGTGCTGCCACAGCTCGCAACACTAGCAGCGGTGCATCGTATCATACGCGTCACTACTACAAGTAGCTATAGGCGAGAGCGAGACGGGTAGCGACATGGCCGTCCATCCAGTTCTTTATTCTTTCACTTTACCCTCCGACTCGTGCTAGCACAGTAGAGCTTTGGCTTTGCAGAGCAAGGTAGTAGTGTAGACACTGAGACAAGCGACAACGCCGGTCGGTCACGGCTCGCGACCCTTGTCTGTCGGTCGTCCACTCACGGCCGGCGGCAGCCAGGCACACCGAGCCGAGCCGGCCTGAGCCCGACCGCGACCGCGAACCTTTTTCAATCCAATCCAATTTGTTTATTCTTGACGAGAATGCAAGGCCACTGGGCAATGCAATGCGGACGACACATGCGTGACTGCATGCGATGTGAGCAACAAAGATGTGGCAGCATTACTGGGCACCCACGCCGTGTGTACCACCCAACCATCGCGCGCGCCACCATTAACTTCCTACTGCCCCGTCCTTGGCTGAGTGAGTGATTTCTCTCCTTGCTCCATTTCCATTTTCCATACGGTGGCAGTAGCCTCCATTTGCTGCTGCTGTTGCTTGCAAGTAGCAGCAGCTGCAGGCCGGCGGCTCTCTTTTTGCTTGCCCAGTCCAGACGCCGGGGCAGGCAGGACAAGAAAAACTGAAAGCAGGGAGAGAGATCCGGATCCCCAATCAACCGGCGCCGCTCCCTTTTTAACCGCGGCGCCGGCGCGGCGGCTAGGCACGCTCGCTCAAGAGAAGCAGAAGCATACTAGCATATAGCTGCATCCAGCTCCAACCCATCTTCCACGTCCACCGCCACAACACGCCGCGCGGCAAAGAAACAAGGCCAGAAAGCGATCGGATCGGTCGCAGCGGCAGCAGCAAGCAGGAGCGAGCAGTCACCAGTGCTCCGTCCCGTGGCAGCCGGGTCGCACCGGGGCCGGCCGGCCACGGCCAGTCAGTCCATCCAATCCAGCCCCCGCCCCGCGCGGGGAGTTTTCTTTTCTCTTTCCCTGGCGTGTCGTCCCCACCAGTGACCACTCACCACCGAGCGAGCAACTCCTCCCCGTGCTCACTCCACCTCACCTCCAGGCTCCAGCTACTACTAATACCCGGGCGGGCGGTGCCTTTAGCTAGTACACCGAACGCACGCGCCAAGTCCCGGCGGAGGCGGTGGTCTTTGTTCGTTTCCTCGCCACTCCTCTCCTCTCGTTCCCTTGTCCCGGGGCGGCAAGGCAATGGCGCCCACCGCGCGGCTTGTTCCTGCGGCGGCGGCGCTGCTGGTGCTGGTGCTCTGCCTCGCGGGCGGCGCGCGGGCGACGAACGTGACGTACGACCACCGCGCGCTGGTCATCGACGGCGTGCGGCGCGTGCTCGTCTCCGGCTCCGTCCACTACCCACGGAGCACGCCCGACGTGCGCATTCTTCTTCCTCCTCTCTTTATTTCACTTCACGCGCCTCTGCTCTTGGCAAGGGAGATACGTACTGACGCTGGCTGCTCGCATGGCGTGTCGTCGGCATGCAGATGTGGCCGGGGATCATCCAGAAGGCCAAGGACGGCGGCCTGGACGTCATCGAGACCTACGTCTTCTGGGACATCCACGAGCCCGTCCAGGGACAGGCACGTAGAAATACTAACATCATGTAATATTTTCCAGTGCTGTGCTGTTCTTCTTGTTGTCTACAGTGATACCTTCTCCATCATGTATTTATATATTTTTTTTCTAATAATCTTATGCTCCTGCCGTACTGCCGTGCCATGCCATGGCATCATCGTCGTGTGGTGTGTCAAAGGGCGGGCGGTGTTGGCGTTTGCTTCCTCTGCACCCTACGCTTTATTCTCTTTTGATTACCTGCTCTGCTCTGCTCCTCCTGGTTTCTTTGCTTCTCGTGTCGTGCTGTTATTTAGCTTTTTCTTTTACAACGGGTTAGTACAATTTAATTACCTACACTACACCCTAGTCTGACCGCAAAGAGGTTTGTTATGGCAGTACGACTTCGAGGGACGCAAGGACCTGGTCGCGTTCATCAAGGCCGTCGCCGACGCCGGCCTCTACGTGCACCTCCGCATCGGGCCCTACGTCTGCGCCGAGTGGAACTACGGGTGAGCAGCCTCACCTCATCACTCTCACTTCAGCAGTGGTCGTCGCTCGGTCCGAACAGAAAAAAAAAAACTTCGTGAAAATGAACTGAAAAAGCCCATGTCATGGATGCGTGTCTGATTGCTGCAGAGGCTTCCCGCTGTGGCTGCACTTCATCCCGGGCATCAAGTTCCGCACCGACAACGAGCCATTCAAGGCGGAGATGCAGCGCTTCACCACCAAGGTGGTGGACACCATGAAGGGGGCGGGGCTCTACGCGTCGCAGGGCGGGCCCATCATCCTGTCCCAGGTCCATCATCCCGTGCATAATTGCTTGTATTATTGCCTGCCGTGTGTGTTCATGTGCGTCCTGACACGTACGGCACGGCGTGGCAGATCGAGAACGAGTACGGCAACATCGACGCGGGGTACGGGGAGGCCGGGGAAGGCGTACATACGGTGGGCGGCGGGGATGGCCATCTCGCTCGACACCGGCGTGCCCTGGGTCATGTGCCAGCAGAACGACACGCCGGACCCCCTCGTACGTGACTTCTTGACCCCACACAACGCCCGATCAATGCCTCTGCTTCACAGCCACCGCCGCCTGACCACGGCTGACCGTGAATGCACTGCAGATCAACACCTGCAACGGCTTCTACTGCGACCAGTTCACGCCCAACTCCGCCGCCAAGCCCAAGATATGGACCGAGAACTGGAGCGGCTGGTTCCTCTCCTTCGGCGGCGCCGTCCCCTACCGCCCTGCGGAGGACCTGGCCTTCGCCGTCGCCAGGTTCTACCAGCGCGGCGGTACCTTCCAGAACTACTACATGGTACTAACCTTTTTCTTCTTCTCCTGCGCTTCACCACACCATGACAGCTGCTCTGCCAGCCTGCTTGGCAACAAAATGCAGGACTGCAGCAGCAGTTTGGGTGTCTATTGATGCTGCCAGTCGGCCGTTGCGCTCCTGCCGCGGCAATTCTAACTCTGAATCTTGTCGTTGCAGTACCATGGAGGGACCAACCTCGACCGCAGCTCAGGGGGACCCTTCATCGCCACGAGCTACGACTACGATGCCCCCATCGATGAGTATGGTAAGCAGCTTTCGGTTTGCCTTGGCAGGCCTGCTTATGTTTTGAGCTCGTGAACCTCTTTGGACATGTATGGGTCCATTGACTTCTGCAGCAGTGTTATTACACTTCAGATAGAATATTTCATCACCTATATATGGTTACAAAAAGATCCTTTGTGTACGATGCCTTAACTACTCCCACCCACCCAAGTTAGCGGAGAACATTTTCACGGGACAAAATTTTATGTTAGGCGATCATGACACGTCAGTATGTAACGTTAGCTAGCATGGATGAAGGATCAAGGAGACATATTCTATCACGCCACCCCACCCACACAAAAATCGTTGTTGATTTATTTGCCTTCCATTTCAATATTTTGATGACTCAGGACTAGTCAGGGAACCAAAGTGGGGCCACTTAAGGGATGTGCACAAGGCCATAAAGCTCTGCGAACCAGCGCTCATAGCAACTGATCCATCATACACTTCCCTAGGTCCAAATACTGAGGTATGTCTTCCCTAACAAAAGCATCTTCATTTTGAAACAAAAAGTGTCTTTGAGGCAACAAAAGCAAGTAAACGGTTCAGCAGCATTGCAGAAATGTAGCAAAACTTGTTCTGAATAAAATATTTACCTTCACTGTCTGATTCATATAAAACAATATCTGCATTCCTCTATCGGCAGGCAGCAGTATACAAGGCTGGTTCAGTTTGCGCAGCATTCCTTGCAAACATAGATGGTCAATCCGATAAAACCGTCACCTTCAATGGGAGGATGTACAAACTCCCTGCGTGGTCTGTCAGCATCCTTCCTGACTGCAAGAATGTGGTGCTTAACACAGCTCAGGTACACATAATAACTACACAAAGTTTTTTTCGAAGAAATAACTACACATAAGTTCCTCGCACTTTGTATTGGAAAAGAAAATTTGAAAATTAATCTGATTCTGATATACGTGGCCACAATTTGCAGATCAATTCTCAAGTGACGAGTACAGAAATGAGATACTTGGAATCTAGCAACGTGGCATCAGATGGCTCATTCATCACGCCAGAACTGGCAATATCTGGCTGGAGCTATGCCATAGAGCCTGTAGGTATCACAAAAGGACAATGCACTGACAAAGGCTGGGCTGATGGAGCAGATAAACACCACTGCAGATGCCAGTGATTTCCTCTGGTACTCAACAAGGTACTACATGCCTTATTGCAATTATGCATATGGTAATGTTCACTGACAAAAGATTTTTTTTACTAACCGTTTGTGCTACGAATGTAATTTGTGCAGCATCACAGTTAAAGGTGATGAACCCTATCTAAATGGAAGCCAGTCCAATCTGGTTGTCAACTCACTTGGACATGTTCTTCAGGTCTACATCAATGGTAAAATTGCAGGTACTGCTCGAGAAGATAGCACCGATTCCTTCATCTGGCATTTTAACTTTGGTTCTGATTTTCTTAACATGGGTCTTTCATGCATAAATCAAAGTTGTGTTCTAAGATATATGTGCTAAAATCTTACCAGGAAGTGCACAAGGTAGCGCCAAGCAGCTCACTCATCTCATGGCAGAAACCAATTGAACTTGTACCTGGGAAGAACAAAATAGATCTTCTGAGTGCAACAGTTGGGCTAACGGTAAAAATAACCTTCACTATGAAAACATGAAATATGCCACTCCATTTTGCAATATGTGACTTTATAACATAAATTTACCCTTACCTTCTATGTTCGTACAGAATTATGGTCCATTCTTCGACCTGGTAGGTGCTGGAATTACTGGGCCAGTCAAGCTCAGTGGAACAAATGGTGCGCTCGATCTGTCTTCTGCACAATGGACATACCAGGTAGCCTAAACTCTACTTTGAGCTACATTTGACCAAAGATGCATTGTGGTTCACATTTATTAATCATAATTTGATCAGATTGGACTCAAAGGAGAAGATTTGCACCTATATGATCCTTCAGAAGCCTCACCAGAATGGGTCTCAGCCAATGCTTATCCAATCAATCAACCACTGATTTGGTACAAGGTCAGTTAGGATCATCTGACCATGGAACCAATCCATATACGGCATTTGAACACAGCCAGTATGGGCTTAAAAGACAAGATATATATACATTCTATTTGTTTGGCTAATCCATTTATCTTGAGTTGCTGCCCTTGGGTTGATGTGCTAACTGCAATTCTCGAACACAGACAAAGTTCACGCCTCCTGCAGGTGATGATCCTGTCGCAATTGACTTCACGGGAATGGGGAAAGGTGAAGCATGGGTGAACGGACAGAGCATTGGTCGATACTGGCCAACAAATCTGGCTCCACAGAGTGGTTGTGTCAACTCGTGTAACTACAGAGGATCCTACACTTCAAGCAAATGCCTCAAGAAGTGTGGCCAGCCATCACAGACTTTGTAAGACTTCCACATAGCCCCTAGTTTCATTAGTTCCTTTTGTTCCCTACATGCAGAGCCGGTATGTCAATTTTATATGTTCAGCTCTGTCTGTAACATGGTCTTAATAGGTAATTTACATTTCTAAAGATTTACACCATGTAAAATTAAGTACTGGAACTATGTTTCTGGTACATAATGCACGCAGTTTCAAAATAGCAATACTAGTGCACAATGTGACGCTGAGAACTTTAGCAGTGTGTTCTGATGTTGCACAGCAATATAGCAACTGCAAGAACTGAATGACTATTGGCTAATTGGGTTCTTACCTTGTTAAACAGGTACCATGTTCCCCGTTCGTTTCTCCAACCAGGCAGCAACGATCTAGTCCTTTTCGAACAATTTGGTGGTGACCCAAGCAAGATATCCTTTGTGACAAGGCAGACAGGAAGTGTATGCGCACAAGTATCAGAGGCACATCCAGCCCAAATTGATAGCTGGAGTTCTTCTCAACAGGCGATGCAGAGATATGGACCTGCACTTCGCCTGGAATGCCCAAAAGAAGGCCAGGTCATCAGCAGCATCAAGTTTGCAAGCTTTGGGACACCAACCGGCACATGTGGAAGCTACAGCCACGGTGAATGCAGCAGCACTCAGGCTCTCTCAGTTGTTCAGGAGGTAACTACAAGCTACTCCATTCTCATGTCTCAATTCATCAACTGATTATTACAGGTTGCTGATAGTGTTACTGGAACTCTGCAGGCTTGCATCGGAGTGAGCAGCTGCAGCGTGCCAGTGTCGTCAAATTATTTTGGAAATCCATGCACAGGGGTCACAAAAAGCCTTGTGGTTGAAGCTGCATGTTCGTGACATGTCTGAGTAATATTGGTTCATAGGAAGCAAATCAGTTGGGAGAAGGTGAAACCTTCTCTGTGTAGGCAGGCAGGCAAAAAGGAATAAATGTTCCCATCCTGATCATTAGGAATAAAAATATTCCCAAAATTGCTGCATCCAAGCTATTAGATGGTATGCTTAGAAAGTATTGTTCTTGTTAAGATGTAAATTCATCCATTATCATGACAAAGAAGGTGGTCCATTTGTAATCCTTCTTGAAAACATAGAATGGCTTGAATTACACATCTCAATGAATGGATAGTGTAGCCATAAATCCTGAAGACCAAGCAACATTGGAGTCCGCACTCCTTTGTGCTGCAGAAAATAAAGAAATATACCAATCTATATACCAAACTAAAACTCTAGGTTCCCATGATCTCTTTATCATAATGGTTCAGCTCGCAATATTTTGCTTCAGCCTAAGTGGCTTACCTCTAGGAGCAGCATACTTGGAATGGGACTTTCACAGAATGATGAAGCCTGTCTAGCAGGGCATGTCACAACAATGATCATCCATTTTTACCTTGCTGCAAACCTCAATGACAGAACACAACAACAACAACAACAACATAGCCTTTAGTCCAAAGCTAGTTGGGGAATGACAGAACACAAATTGACAAGAAAATTTCAATGGGATTGAGCCAACAAGAGATCAAGGACATCATAATACATTCAACTTGTATAAACCAAAGGAATCCAGGACAATAGTTTTAAAAAACATTGGAAAACTGCAGTCAATATTAACTGGATCAAAAGTGGTATATCAATATAAATTTGACAAATATTGTGTCACGGCTCATTAAAAGGAAATCAGCAATCAGCAACAAGCAATAACAGGACATGTCCACTAAAGAACTTGGCTTTGTGTGTAATGGAGAGCTGTAAAAATCACCATCTCTGAACAATAAAAATTAGCAGGTGCATCTTGTTGTAACACAGCTACAGCCAAAATTTCCCTTCCTGGTCTCACACCAATTGTCTCAAAAAAAAATACATTACCAAGAAAGAGATAGAGAAGCCAGTCAACTTATAACAGACTGCCAACAGACTATCAAGTTGCATAATCATACTAAACAAATTGCTAACTACTAGATGATAAAGACGGGTTATTCATTATGCACAAGATAATGGGCATCCAGCTTGCTACAACTGCTAAAAAGGTAACAGGTTACAATAGAGCTACCAACAGTTGAGTTTGATCTGCAATACTAAAGCCTAGCTGTTTAGTTGTACTGCCAGCTCTAAGAACATACATGATTACATGTCAATGTAAAGGTAGGATGCCCTATCCGAATTCCAAACATACAGGATTACAAAAGTAGACAACCAAACTACCCCACATGCATACTACCTCCCATAAAATAAGTGTTAGTTTCCATATTTGGTCTCTTATTTGCATCCATCACCTGATCTTTCATATCAAGCAGTTGTTTGGGATGGTAAACTGCTGGGTGTGGATGCATTTGCATAAAATCTGTCGCGGCCATGGGCAAAGATCCACTCTCCAGGTTTATATTCACCAAATCAAAAGTGTGCATCCCATTCTGAGAAGTCGATACCATATTCATATCCACTCTGGCATCGCCCTGTATCAGGTGAGGGGATGCCATGTTCATATCAACCCTTCTGTCCCCATGTATCAAATGTGGGGATGCCAGGTTAAAATCAACTCTTCTGTCACCGTGTATAAAGTGTGGTGATGCCAAGTTCATATCAACTCTTCGGGCCCCCTGTATCAGGTGAGGTGATGCCATGTTCATGTCCACTCTTCTTTCTCTCTGCATCAAGTGAGGAGATGACATGTTCATGTCAAGTCTTCCCTCTCCATGAATAGTCATTTCAACTCTTCTATCCCTATGAATCAGGGCAGAGGCATTTGATGTCATGGTATCCTCTCCATGAATAGTCATCTCAACTCTTCTGTCCCTATGAATCAGGGCAGTGGCATTTGATGCCATGGTATCACCATGGACTAAGGCTGGCGCATTTGGTGCTATATCCGCATCAACCCTTCTGTCCCCCTGAATCAGAGCTGAGGTGTCTGACACCATGTTCATATCAACTCTTGTATCTGCAGGCATCTGACCAGTCACAGTCATATTTACATCAACCCGTTCATCATCTTGCTGGTTGTGATCAGGCCTAATCAGTCTGTCCTTTGCTTCCTTCAAGGCTGACAACACAAACTCCTTCAGCTCAGGTTCTCTTGCTCCAATGTCAATTACATCTTCAAAATACTCATGACCACGAAAGTAGAGGTCATCATAAATACCCAGATTCCTATCTGATTCCATACAATTACCATTTGCAGATGAATTAAGTATCCTAAAATCCTTCCTCCAGCGGTTCAGGATGTACTTTGATGGCAGCATCAATACATTCTCTTGCTTCAGAACAGCCAGAGCATGGCTGCAAAGAATACCCCTCGAGGGAAAGGAGCGACAAATGCACCAAACATCCTTGTCAGAATTGTCATAAACAACTGTATAGTCGACCTTCTTTCCCTGTATTAACTCACTGACCATGTAAGTAATTGAGTTCCCACTTCTGTCTACCTCCTTACAAATAACATGCATCAATTGCTTAATCTCATCTTGGAAAGTTTGAAACATGGTTACAGTATAGAGCTCCACAAGTTGCTCCTCAAAGGGCAATCCCGACAGCAAAGTGAGTCTAGAATAGTATGAGCGCAAATCATCATACGCTTCCCTTTCCAACTTCTCTTTCAGAGTAGTTTCGTATTGCTCAAGGAAAACTGGAAGGGTGGTTTTACTCACAACACCATCAAAGTATGGATCAGTTTTTTCAGCCTTCCTGATAGCAGAGGTGCCAGCCCAGAATGAATGATTGACATACCCAGGTGCCCACTGCTTCCGACAGCTGTACAAAGCAGAGAACCACTTGTTGTCTTTGAGATTATACTGGTCGACCATTGCTCCCCACTCTTTTTCAAAGTCAGTAAGAGTGACGCTACCATATACAACCTCCTTGAACCTTGAGGAAATTGCCTCTTTCTCATGTGTGCGTCCCACATTTTCAAGTAGCTTCTTCAAGATATGCCAAAAGCAGAAGCGGTGCCTTGCATTTGGAAACACCTCAGCCACGGCCTCTGCAATGACATCTGAATAGCCGGTTGTGATAGCTTCTGGCGGTTTGCCATTCATACAGCTCAACCACCTCTTCAACAACCAAACATAGTTCTCCTTGCTGTCACCAGACAGGAGGCCACAGCCAAGAAGCACAAGGTGGCCATGGTTGTTCACCCCAAGGAGTGTGGCTAATGGGAGGCTGGCGCGTGAGTGCTGTAAATACATCACGTCAAGTGTAATGACATCGCCAAAATAGCAGTATTGCGCCTGGGCCCTAGAATCAGTCCAAAAGAAATTCTTCACATGACTTTCCCGATCAAGATCCCAGCTGTGGATAAAGTTTGGTTTCCTGTGTTGCATCTTTTCAATGAACTTCTTGAGTGAGTTGAGGTCATCCTCCCCGAAACGCTGCACAAAACTCTCGATCCTGCTAAACCTCTGACTACCAACAGCAGCCCCAACGCTAGCACCCCTCTTGGGTCGTGTCGGGAACTTCCTTGTCTCGGCAATCTCGCTCAGCGACTTCTCCACCATCTCATCCATCTCATCAGTAATCTTGGCCTTCTTCTTTGCTGACTCGGGCATCTCCCTGTACGCCTTCAAGAACCTCACCATATCTGGAGTACAAGGATGGTTATGCTCCAATTCAACAGACTCCACCTTCCACCTTCCATCCACCCGCTTGTCCCGGATGATCAGCATCGCCTTACATCCCGTCTTCTCGGTGTTGCCACGGCGAGACTTCTTTTCCTTGGCAGCCAATCCCCGCTTGCTGCGGAGTGGGTAGCGGGTACCTGGGACGTCAGATGAGGCCGCGCCCGTCCCAGATTTGCCGCCATAAGTGCAGGTGAAGGTGGAGCGGTAGCGGAGCCCCTCGTAGTTGTGGCAAGTGCGGCGCACGGCATGGAACCCCGTGCGGTAGGCGAAGGCCTTGTATAGCGCGAAGGCCTCGTCCACGGAGTCGAACACCATGCCCACTCGCGGCACGAGGGCCTCCTCCAGCGAGTTGGGGACGAAGACGATGTCCCCGCCGCCACCGTCCTCGTCGTCGTCGGAGGGGATGACCACCTCATCGTCCTCCACGACAACCTCCTCCTCCTCCTCCTCCGCTGGGTATCCGTTGAGGTCGTCGGCAAGCTCCTCCTTGACCTGCCGCGCCTCCTCCTCGTCGGGCTCGAGGCTGGGGTTTTGAGCCCTGGTGGCCCGCCTCTTCGAACCCGCCCTCATGCTCTGCCCCGAGACTATTTACACACGCCCTCTCGCGCGCGCGTGCGTTGCCACACCACCGCACCCCGAAAAGCATTAACACTAGAGGTACAGTGGGGCGGATACCTCGCGGCGGGGAATGGCGAGGGTTCGGCGCGGGCAGCTGTACGGGGGAGCAGGGGAGGTGGCGTGGGGCACGGGAGAGACAGCGTATCGGCGCAGAGGACGTCGATCTGGACGGGGCGGCGGGCGTGGGGACGTCGCCGGGGAAGAGAAGGGAAATTGGGGTGGGGGGAGAGACTCGAGCTGGGTCGCTTTTGCTTTGGTGGGCGGAGCAGCGGAGCGGAGGGGAGGAAGACGGATGCTGGGTGAGCTTAAGGATTTGCGCCTGTGCGGATGTGGCGGATGAGTGATGCCGTGGATCGGCGGGTGGATGAGTCTGACACCTAGGCCCTTTGGCCTTTTGCAGCCGAACACGTGACGCTGTGTTCACGCAATGACGCAGGATTTTGTTGGCAGGATTTTTTTGCGTGCGTTTCCTAGGTTCGGCTGCGATTTATGAGCTTCTAGCTCCATGACATTTTACATTTTGTCATCCAGTGGAGAATTTGGTCCCGACAAGTATAGAACGAGGTTCGATGAGCAAGCTTGGTAGACGTGGGGTAGAGTGACGACTGAATAGATGACAGAGATACAGTCGGCCAGGTGTATACTTGAGGACTTAGTCACCTGGGAACGGGAACGATCCAGGCGTTCCACGTCCGGGGAACGCCGTTCGGGGGGGGCGGGAGCGGGGGAACATTTTCGTTCCACGGTGTAAAAATGCATCAAAATTGTTGTTCCTCGTTCCTCGATTCATCGTTCCCGATCCGTCGTTCGGAAGCTGCGGTGACTAAGCTTGAGGATGAGTTTTCCTCTTGCTTTACAACAATCGAAATTGTCTTTTAGAAGACCTATTTCTTTAGAAAATCCTACTTTTGCAAGCTTTGGTTAGGAGTTTAGGAGTTTAGAGGAAGGCTCTCTCTACCTATGATGAAGAACTTCTTATTATCTTAGCGACAAATATTATAAATCAACTTTTGTTACGTCCATATGTCCATATGAGGAAGCCTCGGGACAAGTATTTCGATCTCACGAGAAAGAACGAGTAATGTGATCATGTGTCAAAGTAGAGCAGTATCAATAATGAATTACTATTATCATTAATAACAATAGGGGCTTTCTTTCAATCTTATCCAATTAGTTTTTTTTTTTTTTTTTTGAGAATTTATCCAATTAGTTAGCACTAGGCTACTAGCGATGAATTATTATTATTGTTAACAATAGGGACTCTCAAATTGCATGGGGAAAATGGCAATTGCAGATCCAGCATCAGCCTCGCCACCAATAAAGAGACTTGAGGGGAGAGCAACATGAGGAAACAAGCCTAATGTGTGTAGAAGAGAGGGTTGTGAGCTTGATTATCAAAGAGAAGGTCATAAGGAAGATAATGAATATTGTTGCTAGTTATTATATTGCAATCAAGTGACGGTAAATGATGTGACAACTAATACGTTTCTTTATAGGTTTGAAGTTTTTAAAGATTATGAAATCTATGAAAATTTGAGATTATCTTTTTACCTTTTCAATTTGTCATGTGTGTGTCTATCCAAACAAGCAATCAATAGGTTCTTTTGTTTATGAAGATTTGTATAGTAAAGAGATAGAGTATCTTATGCGATGATATATAAAATCATGCCGTTGCTAGGGAGTACATTATTAATTTGCTTGCTTTCCAACTCGTTTTATCATATACGTGAAAGCATGAAAATGGACAAAAATGTAGTGTTTGTGTAAAAGAAACGGGAAACCGAGGGAGCTATTCATAGAAATTTGATCGTCATAGTTTTCATTTATTAAATAGAACAAAAGGTAGTGCCTTTTTGGCACCTACATGTTCTTCCATATAAAATTAAGCTCCAAAATTAAGTTGTTTTCACTCCTGGAAGTGAAACTCTACATGATATATAAATGTATCTTTGTGACGGACACACACAAGTGAGCTCGACGCTACATGCGTTGGGCGGGCCAAGATATATGCGAATGTTAAACTATGCAACTTTTGCACCATGGACATGCACTTTGTCCAGTGTGACAATAAAGCCGAGGCATGAAGAAAAAGAACAGATAGAAGATGGGATAAGCCAAGTTGAAGTCTGCTATTAATTATTATATAGCTTAGCTACTCACGGGATACATGCCTTCTAATAGCCAAGACCTTGGCTCAGCTATTAAACTTGCTATTATAGACAAGCTAGCTTGCATCTCTAGACTTGATTAAAACTGTTGATGGACATGGTAGTAATGCCTTTACTACATAGATTCTTTATGATACAAAGGTGAACACATCTTGACCAAAAATTGTTTTTTGGCTTTCTTGTTGATTAATGAATACATGTGCTTTTTGTCTAGCGTGTGTTTTGTAGGGATTTTTCAAATTGTGGCTACTTGTTATGTTCTCGATAGATTTCAATATTTGATATTGAATTAGATGCGCCTCGCATCATTTGAATCTAAGGGATTTCAACCATTTTTTCCCTTTCACTAAAATGTTTTCACCTCTCCCCTACCACACGAAAGAACCAAACTATCCCTGGCTACAACCTAGAGGATTGTGCCTTACCCTTGAGGGACCTCAAAGGGAATTATGGCATCAACCATTACAGATCCGGCGCTCCATGCCTTCTTCTTGGGGTCCAATCGAAACCCTAGTCATGTCTTCTTGGGGCCTGGTTGTTTGCAGCTTGGCGACTACACATCGAGAGGTAGATGGTGGCGGGGAGGGGAGGGGAGGGGGGGCGATGGAGGAGTGGAGGGAGCTCGCCCGGCGGCGTAGGGGAGGGCCGCGGACGGGGCGAGCACTCATTCAATCGCGCTTGAGCTCGCAAGCCAAGTGACGTGGAAACAACGATGCCAACGAAACAGGAGGCGATATGTTCCACAACATCGGGGGTTAGTTTGGACCTTTTAGGTGGCGAGAGAGAGGTGAAAAGTTTAAAGGAAAAGGAAAAAGAGACAAATTCATGGAAATTTCTCAAATTGAAACAATTCGCAGACCCGGACACTTCTAAATTTCGATTGGATGTCAAATGTTGCGAGGCAGGCAGATTCGATGTGAAATATTAAAATTACTTGTTTGTGACCCCAATGATTGGACACCAGGTATGGATGCATACAAGCCTTGGTGAGATGATGGCTGGATCCGTAGTTATCCTATTTAGGGCATGCAAAAACGTAGCTTGATTAGATGTTAATTATGTCCAAGTACATGCATATTAATCACGATTCATGCAATACTACGAGAGCATCCACTGTTACAGACTTAGTCATCATCCTTGTTTTACCTATCAACAAGCACAACAACACTGTATTGCACTAGCTAGTGGCTTCGAGTAACTTTGTTCAACCATGAATCATTAGCATTTGCACAAAAGCTTTATTCTGAAACAAAGTGGTGTATTTAATCATAATTCGATGCCACTTGTAGGCTTGTATAGCCGTATAAAGCAGAACAGGGACACCTTTGGTTTGGCTCAAAGCCTCAAACCTGACCCTGCCACTTCCCACTAGAAATATATCTTTTCATAAAGCTTTAATGGAAACAAAGACATGACAGTATGCAAGCAGCACCTCCAATTTTGACAATATCAAACTTATGTGAAGGCTTATAGTAAGCACAAGTTTAGGGCATTTTACCACTCTCTTTCAACTGCAGATCTCATTTGTTGCAGCAAAGTTTTCCATTCAGCCTATTTGAATGTGGAGGTTTCACTTTAGAAATGTGGAATTAGTTAGCATACAATAGAGTTTTTTTAATCTTTTCACTGTTTCTTTTAATTAATGAAACACGATGCAAAAGCGTGGAAAGATTGCCAAAGTCACCATTCTTGCTTTGCGCTAGTGATTTTGAAAATACTGAGCATCCATGCTAAGTCGACAACTCAATCTTCGGTAAACATGTTTCACCACAAGAAACATAGAGCGTGTTTCGCTTTGTCTTGGCTCATCTTGTTTCAACTTATTTCTCTCTCACGAGGAATATTATTAAATCAACCAAAATCGTAGAAGCGGCCGTAATCAACCACATGTTTCACCATTCTTGTTGTGCTATAGATGTCGATGTCAACAACCCAATGTTGGTCGAATTCAACATTGGGTTATTTGCCACAAGTCACATACGCATGTAAAAAATAACCCAATGTGACAAATGCTAACCCCTCCAACTATCCATATCAACTACTATTAGATAAAAACCTAGCTATGTCTATCCAGGGGATTAACATCACTATATTAGTCGAGCGACACCTTTGTATAATGTCAACAACCCAATGTTGCTAGCATTAACATTATGTTGGTCGATATCTTTGGTTAATTTTGGTTAATTAAATAGTATTACATGAGGGAGAATAAGTTGAAATGAGCGAAACAAACCGCTTATAATATTACACACGTGATACCTCAGAGAAAAATCCATGTCTGTCAGATCACACACGCGGTCGATAGAATTCTTTGCCACAAGTCACGGACGCATGTAAAAAATAAAATGCATGTGGAGAAAATGTCCAGGACCTCATGGTAATTATATTTTGTTTGCGTGTGCCAAACCTTAACCACCGGAAAAGCAACGGAGGACAGTGGTGGTGCTTTCCGCGCAACCCTCCATTATAACGCCCAAAATACAGGCGGAAAAGCAAAGAAGCGTGAGCACTTCCCTTATCGTCTCCTCCCCCTCCTTTCCTCCTCCGCAACCCCGATCGAATCGCTCGAACCATTCCCAGGTTTGTGCATCGATCTAGGCTTGCGCGAGGATCCAATTCCATCCCGCTCCCCACCCTGTAATCCTCGGAGTCTGAAGAGTTCTTCGCGAGCCTACCTTTTTTTTTCCCGATTCCTTTTTGGCTTATTTGTGCGAGCTTTCTCAATCAAGAGCACAAGAGGCAGTCTGCAATTCCGATGCACCCAGGCCTCGAGATCAATTCTGAGCCCTTTCCCGAGCTATCCGCATCGATCTGCGCAAGAGGATGGGTAACGCGGGTAGCAACGGTGGAGGCGCCGCTGCTGGTCACCGCCGTCGGAGCTCCGGCCACGGTCACGGACACCACCACCAGGCGCCGCCGCCTCCCCAGCAGCAGGAGACCGCGCCCAACCGCTACGTGTTCGCGGCCGCCACGCCGTACCCGCCCCAGTACCCTAACCCCAACCCGCCGCAGTACTACCCGCAGTATGGTAACTACTACCCGCCGCCACCGCCATCCGTGCCGGTGCCCCTTCCGGCGCCGTACGACCACCACCACAGGCCGCCACCCACCGCCGCACCCGGCGAGTTCCCGCCCCCGCCCCCGCCCACCACTACCCCGGCTGGGCTGGGCGGTATCCCTCCTACGGACCGCACGGACCGCATCTGCCTATGCCGACGCCCTACGTTGAGCACCAGAAGGCCGTCACTATCCGCAACGACGTCAACCTTAAGAAGGAGACGCTTCGGATCGAGCCTGATGAAGAGTGCCCTGGCCGCTTCCTCGTCGCCTTCACCTTCGATGCCACCGTCGCGGGCAGGTGATTATTCACTTATTCAGTCCACTCAACATTAACCTTATGTCGTATTTCATGTATGTATGTGAATCTCCTACCTTTTACTAGGTCATGTTACATGTATATGTATGAAATTGCTGCAATTTATAGTGTTCTGTTTTGTGTATTGATCTATGTTGCTTTGCTTTGTGTATTGAATGTTGATGTTGATGTTTGAGGAATCAGCCTCTTGTGATAGTGATGCTCTCAGTTCTTGAGGCTGGGGACCTTTTTAGTTATCGTTGACCGTCGTTTATTTATTGACTGAAAATTCCAAAAAGAAACTAGAGAGAACTATGTAAAGGGCATTTGTAACTCGTAAAAGAAACTAGAGAGAACTATACAAAGGGACTACCCTTTCCCCTCCTAGAGACCTGCTCTTTATGGAATCATACAAGCCAGCAATAAGTTCTCCATTATGCATTAACCTATCATAGTATTCCCTTAATGTTTAGCTTCTCATCTTTTCCCAATCCGAGTATTTATCTATCCTTGTTTGTAGATTAGTGCTAGCCCTTGCAAAGGACTCTGCAGTTTTCTAGCCATATCTATGACCTTCTGCATAAGTTCTTAAGCCCTGGACCTGTAGGGTGATTGTGCCTTGAAACTTGATTGGAGATGTAACACACTTTTCTTGGTAGAAAAAATATGAAATTTTGATGTCAAGCATCTGAGTTTACACTAGATGCCCTGCTGTCAAATGAATTGTCAGCGTTAACACTAGAGATTCTGTATGCCCTAATGTCTACGACTTTCTTCTCTTGTATCATTTCCTGTTCATTGATTCTTAACTTGATTGGCTGCATTTAAATATTTCCTTACCAGGCATGTACTAAATACTTAAGCTTTCAACTGCCTCAGGCGTTGTATGGCAGCGTTACTGGTTACTATATGGCCAATGACATTACATTATTACAAAGTATTAATTCTAATCTTCTTTCACAAAAACCATTTTGCAACATTTTTGGCGCAACCATTTTTTTGCAACGAGTTGGTCATTTGTTAGAAGTTGGTACTTATTGTTGTTGTTGTTGCTAGTTAGATGTTTTAATTTATCCTAAAAGCTTACAGTGTAATGGGGTCCCAAATTTTTAATGGCGGAAGAATCTGTGCATTTGTATTGATTACAATATTTCCTGAATCATAGTTTTCATAATATGATCACAACTCCTACTCAACTAACTTACCCTTTGTCCAAACATAGTATATTTCTACATAGGTTTTGGTTGTAGTGCTTTGTGCTAAAAGCTGCACAGCTATTTACTATAGGATATTTCACCTATATCTTTATAGAATGAGACAAACCTTTCAGCTTGAATTTCTTATTACTAACAGAAGAAGTTTTATTCTTGCTGTTATGTGAAATGACCATTTTTTTCGTTTGCTTCCTTGAACAGCATGACTGTTTACTTCTTTGCAAAGGAAGAGTTGAACTGCAATCTAGCAGCAGTGAAAGAAGACCTAATTAAGCCTGTTACTGTTAGCTTCAAAGAGGGTCTTGGTCAAAAAATTCAGGCAACCTTCAGGAACAGGAATTGACTTTTCAGTGTTTGAAGAATCAGATTTATTAAAGCAGGGGGACATGGATGTATATCCACTAGCAGTTAAAGCTGAAACAGCAGTGTCTGTTGATCACCCACCAGAAGGGGATGACCAAAAGATAAAAACTCTAACTCACAGATCACCCAGGCTGTGTTTGAAAAGAAAGAAAATGGGGATTATCATGTAAGAGTTGTTTGCCAGATCCTTTGGGTCAATGGAACTAGGTATGAACTGCAAGAAATATATGGCATAGGGAACTCCATGGAAGGTGATGCTGATGCAAATGATCCAGGGAAAGAATGTGTTATTTGCCTCTCAGAGCCAAGGGATACTACTGTCCTCCCATGTAGGCATATGGTAAGTCTGCTGGCAATCTATTCAAGGACTGCACCTTTTTTTAGAAACTAGCAATCTATTCTTGAAGTAATATGGTATAAGTTTTCACTTTTCATTATTTGACTGTATTCTAGATTACACAGAGTTATCTTTTGATAATATGTGCTTCCCAGATTCCCAACTCTATGATCCAGTATTCCATATTCAGAATATTGGTCCAGTAAAGCGGGCAGCACAACTTCCATTTTAGTGTTGCATTAGCATATGTTCTAAACCCTGACATTTTATTTATGTCTTTACTGCAGTGCATGTGCAGTGAATGTGCCAAGGTCCTGAGGTACCAAACCACTCGGTGCCCCATCTGCAGGCAGCCTGTTGAGCGTCTCCTCGAAATCAAAGTGAACAACAAATCTGAAGAGCAGCAGCAGACGCCCCAATCGCCGCCGCTCCCAGCCGCAGCTCCACAGCAGGAAGAGGTGTAGCTGTGATCAAAGCCAGTTCTGAGACATATATGGCTCTAGTTTGCGGCCTTCAGGCCTTTCCCTAAAGGTTTGTTCTCTCATCTGAGCAACGGGAATGTAACCGGTACTTTACCATTAGCCTATGTAAGCTTCTGGCATCGAATGGCTTTGCCGACCTCTGCTGTACCTGCCTATCTGGAGGTCGGAGACCAAGATGCCAAGGAGAGTGTGTACCATATACATCATGCATGCGTGTGCCATGGCTACCTGAAGAAGCGTAGCTAGGAGGATTCCTCTTGCCTGGGAGACTTCCTCCAGGGGAAAAAAACGGAAGAGAAGGTGGTCTCTTGAATTTGTACAAAAAATGACTGTATTTCACCTTGATTCCATACCTTCTCTGTTATGCCCAGAAAAAGTCGATGAGTATTTTACTTGTGTGCGAGTCAGAAACATTCCCAGTGCAATTGCTCGCCTGGTGTTGAGAGATTTGTGTGGCCAGATCGCAAGTCCTTTCAGCTGCGCACAATCTTGTGCCGATCTGTTGTCAAAGGTTGTGAATTTGTGATAGACGGTGGATATTAGTAGTAATATCCATGCCGGGGGACTACAAATGACGGCCTGCCTGGATTCAAAAATTCTTCTGTTGATAACTTAGGCTCCCGACTGCACAAAATCGTGTCTCCAAAGATGCTCCAAATCATGCCGGGGGACTAGAGGACGTCGTTGTATCATGCTGGGGACTAGAGGACGTCGTTGTAGATGTTGGGAGGCCTCTTGTAGTGACAGTAGGTGGCTAGGTGCGGTACCCATTCCCCATGTGCTAGTAATGGGATGGTGACATGGCACGAGGACTTGGGAAAATTATAGATACCGGACGATGTGTGCAAAGAAAAATGAGAAAATTCTTTCAATGCCATTGGAACTTACATACCTTTCCCCTACATGCCACTGGAAATTAACACTCTCGTCGGATTGCATGCATTTTTATCTCTTATGTGCCATTGGAGGCTTACTCCCTCCATACCCAAAAAGCTTAACGTTTAGAAAAGATTTAAGTCAAATATTGGAAATATAAGTCATCAATAACTTTTACGTTGTTGAGTTTGTAAATGTGAAACCTATATGAATAGATTTGTCTTGAAAAATAGTTTCATAAAAGTATACATATATCACTCTTCGATAAATACTTTTATAACCATACCGGCTTGAACCATCTTTGAGCACGGGCCATTGTTAACTTTTAAGGTTATATTTGAGGCACGTCGGGTTAAAAACTATTTGCAAAAGCTTTGGCCTCAAATTTCTAGAAGAGCACCTCGGAGGCGAGAACGTTAAATTCGTGGTCAGCGGTGAAACCCTCGACCCTTTCTCACAATCAAAGGAAGAGGACAAAAGGAATTAGAAATAAATAATAGTGTTCGGATGCAAATATACCAAAGACAAATAAATTAGGGCTTAAACAACTTACAAAGAATTTAGGGTTCCTTTTCTTATTCTTTTTAGACGCATGGACCTATCGTTAAGGATCGGGGACACGAGGGCTCTTGGTAGCTTCTGCCGTGAGCTGGGCGAAGATCATGGCCCGTCCAAGACAAAGATAACTTTTTTTCTTTCTTTTCTGTTTTCTTTTCTTTTAAATCATTTAAGACTTCTATAAATAATAGAAAATCAAAACAATCAAAAAATACTAAAACAATCTTGCTATTACAAACTCCTTTTGACAAGGGCTACACTTTTATCATGTGTCAAATAATACACAACAACATGATATAAGATACTTATCGCGTCAAACTTCATAACAAAAACATATTATTAGCCATTGTAGTTTAAATCGATGGTGCGATATCATATTTACCCATCACCCGTTAAGTCACGCGACGCAAGCACTTTTCTAGTAATATTAATAACAAGAGATTAGAGTTGTATTTTGGAGACGTGTTGTTGTCCTAAACGTCAAACTTTTTAGGTGTGGAGGGAGTACAACATATGTGACCATACAGCGTCGGAGATAAACGAAATTTCAGAAATTTGCACCAAAATTTTGCCATGAATTGCAACACGGTGTCGCTGAGCATGCAGCTCCGATGGCCATCGGGTCGTGCCGGCCGTGTCGGCCCATCACACCGTCGTGCCTCCGTGGGCCACCATGCCTGACGAGCCGTGCCTGAGGCGTGCTCGTGCCTGGACTAAGTTAGGTTTAGATATGGTGTGGGCCGGGCCAATTCTAACTCAAATAGACAATGTTCATTTTTCTATTTCTACACCCTTCCAAATTTTTAAGGAAAGAAGTTCCAATTCTACCTATCCTCTTTTATTATTGCAGAACTAGAACACATAACTTCTGACAGTAAACATGAACATTGGGATTAACTAAATTAAATTAAATTAAATTAAATTAAATTAAATCAGCTCATAAAACCAGTTCAACGACCAATTTAGAGGCTAGGCCTTGGTGCGGTGCAGGAGCGAGGAAAGCGTCAAAATGTGAGATCATTCCAACGAGCTAAACTACAATTTGTTTATGTTTAGTGTGGATGTGCTTGTTTGAGGGTCCCTTATTAGTTCCTTTCCTCCTCTGAAAATCAGCCATCACCATGCCTCCCGTGGAGTGGGCCATGCCGGCCTGGGCCCGATGGCTACTTAGGGTTAGTCTGTGCTCATGCGGGCCAAAACAATGGGCCGCACAATGGGCCATCCTAGCCGTGTCGGTGTTTTGAGAACCGGGGTATCCCAAGCAGGCAATAATTTATAGGTCAGGCGCTTCCCCGGCCGTCGATGGCGTGTGCGAATTTGGAAGACGAAGAGTTTATCCCTGGTTCGGGCCATGGGGCCCTACGCCCAGCCGGTGATGTCCTTTTCGTGTTACCTCGCACCAAAATGTGCGCCAAGAACCAAAGCGATTACAAGTGATTTCGAGAATGAAGAAGAACTTCAATCACGGAATGAGATGGCTAAGTGTGAAAACCTAGCAAAAAGGGATCCCTTCCATTGTGGCATTACTCCCCTTTTATAGTGCAAGGGAGAGATAATGCATACAATACGATGTCGATGTACAAATGCTAAGGTGTCTACCGCCCGGGGCCATAAGCGCGTACCATGCCCGGCCGAGCCTCGGGTTTCACGGAGGGATGCCCGGGTGTGGACGCGTGTCTTGGTGTCTCCGCATGCGTGTCGGTCGCCCCAAAGGGGAATAACCCGAGGGTCTAAAGGGATCCTCCGATCCCATCACGCATTCTTGGCTTGCCGGGTACGTGGTCGTGGTGTGGTGTCGATATCCCGAGGGTTCTTGGACTCGTGTCGAGGAGGTGAAGCCGCAAGTAAATGAATAGTGAAGTTGTGTTTCCTCGTGCGTGGTGACGCGTGTGGTGCTTGCTCCCTTTACGTCCCATCAACGGGGGATGCGAGGAGATAACGGGCGGAGTTGGATCGTCGGGGCAATCGATTGCCTCTGTCACCACATCGTGGGAAACTAAGACATTAAATGCGGTTGTCCCCACTACCGGGTTGGGCTTCCCAAAGGTGCGCCGAGGTTGTCTACCCAGAAAAAAAGCCCGCGATGCGGACTCTCTTACCCTCGGGCGAGGCGGAGAAGTCTCGCCCAAGAGCCATGACCCTCGGAGCGGGGAGCGCTTTTAGGGAGCTCATGTCCTCGGGGCGGCGGAACTTGGCCCCCGAGGCTCCGACCCCTCGGGTTAGGAGCGGGTTGCGGTGAGAGCGAGCCATATGGGCTGATGTTGTGTTATCATGGGCGATTCGGTACATAAACCGATGGGTTGTAACAAGCCTGTTATGCGGTTGCTTTTTCTAGTCCTCCTTCTTCATACTAACGTTGATCCCAACGACTCTTATTTTTATTTCTATAACTCCTCGAGTTTCACCCAGGCCCTCCGGCTTGGTCGGGGGTTGACTTGGCAAGTTGGGCCTCGTTTTAGAGGAGTAGTATCCGGAGATGGAACGCTTTGGGCCTTTAATTGGGCAAAAAGGATGTCTGTGTATTAAGTCCTTCTTTGTTAATTTGTTGGCGGGGGCCGTCCTTCGTCCTTAGGCTATCTCTTAGCCCATGATACGTCTTGGGTTTTACGTCCGGTCGTCGTCTTCCCACCGGCCCGTCTTTTTTTGGGCCCTTGGGCGTGTTATCTGTCTTGGGCCTATTTTACTTATGGGCCGATTATTTTCGCCCCCGACAAGCTGTATGGCCAACTTTATGTTGTTGCTCCCTAATGCCTCCTCGGTCGTGCTCAAACGAGGAAAATCCTCCTCTCAGCTCTTGGGCTAGTTGTGCGTCGTTGAAGCGTGTGCATTTGGCGAAGCAAAGGTCGTCTTGGAGCGAGCAGCACAACATGCTCGGTAAGGCGCGCATGATCCACTTGTGGTTGCGGACGGACAAGGCACAAGTACACCTAACACGGCCGATAGTGAAGCCGTAAACCGAGGCAAGTTTGCGACCCCATGGCGGGCATAAAACTTCTATGCTTCCACCGCTCCTTCGCCGTCCCACGGCGACCGGCGACAACTACCATGAGCTCATCCAAAGTAGCCACCGCCAATCCAATGACCGTGCTTCACGTTGTAGCCGGCGGATGTCGAAAGGTCAAATTTCCAAACAATTCGCATGACCGAGTCATATTTGAAAAAGACATATAAATTGTGGGTTAAATCGTGCGGGCTACCGGAATAATGGGTCTATATCAAAATTTCTCTTCTGCTGTGGCGTGTCCCAATCTGCTGCTGGCGTCATGTTTCTTTACTTGTTCCGTTGGTCAAATTAGCCATGTGATAAACCTTTTATGCAGGACTGTATCTGGTAAACGCCTAACACCAACCTCGATGCAGTGAGGGCCCTAATCGCTATCGCTTTTTTTTTTAGAAAAGGTGTCTACTGACTACTGCTTGTATATGAACTAAATAAATTCAACCAATTTAAGTGGAAACATCAGCAAGTGGAAGGAATTTTGTTTTCAGACTGATCCTTGTTCCCCAGGTCTTTGCAACTGCAATTGCAAGACATGGACATGGTGGCTGGCGGTGTCCGTGGTTGGTTGTTGTTACCAGATCAGATCCGATCCCACTGACTAGTGGGGTCAGCGACTCAGCATCCAAGTCAAAATCGCAACCCCTGGCACTGACAGCCCGGGCGGAGCGGAACCAGAGCTCGTAGTAGGTGCTGCCGTGTGGGCGGCTAGCGGATCGGACCGGAGGCCTCGACGGACGGACGAAGGGGTAGGTGGCGACTCCGCGCCGTGTATAAACGAACGACTCCCCGCAAACCTTCCCTCCACTTCACCGTTCTTTCTCCCTCACCAACCAGGCAACCAAACCTTCTCCGATGGCCGCGCCCGTGTCGCAGCCGCCGGTGTCCGCCCGGGCGACCACGCGGTTCCTCCCGCGCGGGATAGGCGCGCTCCCGGAGTCCGCCCCGGCGTCCCTCCGCTTCTCCGTCGGCCGCCGCCGCCGCCGCGCCGCTCGCCTAGGTCCGCGCGCCTGCTCTCCTTCATCACCTATAGTATTATACTTACTGGAATTCGTTTCGTATATGTAAACGGGTTTGAGCGGATGGGCATGGCGCGATTTGTGCTGCAATTGGGCTGGAGAATGCCGGGAACCCCCGGCAGGGCCAGGTGGTTGCTTAATTGCAACTCGGTGGATTGCAGCGTGTCCGTTCGTTGGTGGTTAGAGGTGTTCTGAAAATCTTCCCCTCTGGTCTCTGGAGAGGGAATAACCTGCCTTAAGATGACGGCATGGACATGCTTTGTTGTGATTCATTAAGGAATGGTCCCAATGAATATAGGATTCCAAGGTTCTGGTGCTAGTTGGCTTAGTTCAGTTTTTAATTCATCAGCACGTAAGTATTTCAGATCTAGTGGGTATCGCAACTGGTTCTAAAGTTTGCTATATCTGTCAATTTTCATTCATCATTGATTTCCATGCTGCAATTCTTATGATACTCGAGCAAATGGCTTCTGAACCTGCAACGAGTACATGATTGGCATTTTATTAGAACAAGAATGGAAAAAGTGCCGACCCTTAACATTGTGCGCTTTTGAGAACAGAGGTGAAGGCATCTGGAAATGTGTTCGGGAACTACTTCCAGGTTGCAACCTATGGCGAATCTCATGGAGGGCGTTGGTTGTGTGATCAGTGGCTGCCCACCCAGAATTCCTCTCACTGAAGCAGACATGCAAGTAGAACTCGACAGAAGGTGTCTCTTCTGAAGTTACTATTTCATAAGTATATACTATGTTTGCTAAATTCTAGCAGAATACAGTTCTCATAGAGAATCTTTTGGGATAATATCACTCCCATTTCACTAAAATGTTAGTACATGTGGAATGCCATATGTTCAAACTCATACTGGGGTGCTTCGGGTTGTAGCATACCCTTATATACATTGCTAGATTATTTCTTTGTTGTTCACTGATGCCAAGGGATGAATTTTTCCTCTATATATTGCTAAATCATTTCTATAAGGTTCACTGATACCAAAGGTTGATTTATACAGGCGTCCGGGTCAAAGTAGAATAACTACCCCAAGAAAGGAGACTGATACATGCAAAATTCTATCTGGGACACATGAAGGTATGGTACCTCTAGAATAAAGGACAAAATTTCTAGAACTAAGAAGGCATTAGCTTCTCTCAGTAGCATGATAATTCTGGTGGTTTTTTTTCTCTCCAGGGATGACCACCGGTACACCAATTCATGTCTTTGTCCCAAACACAGATCAAAGAGGCGGTGTAAGTATCTAATTCTTTGGATATATATTTTATTTATGAATGGAAGCTGAATATTTAGAAGGGAGAGTATCAGTACTATATTTTATTTTCATAAACATATTTGCTTCTACAGGATTACAGTGAAATGGCAAAGGCGTACAGACCATCCCATGCAGATGCAACCTATGACTTCAAGTATGGTGTTAGAGCTGTGCAGGTACCTTTTTTTATGCACGTATAAGTATGAAGTAGTTATCACACTGTACAACCAGTTCTTAGACATTTTGTGCTGGAACTTATGTAAGTAATGACCCTCAGACTTTATTATTTGAATTAAAATATTTGTGCTTGATGAATGGTAGGGAGGCGGAAGGTCATCAGCCAGAGAAACCATTGGCAGGGTGGCTGCAGGAGCTCTTGCAAAGAAAATTCTGAAGCTCAAATCAGGAGTGGAGGTGTGCCCTACTTGGCAACCTTATCTTGAAACATTATACTCTTGTGATGAACCTTTCCATTGTAGTTAGCCTGGTTACTTCACCATAGAAAAATGCAACCCCCAAAAAACGGAAACTTGTTTTTTTGGATTTTTTTAATATGTAAAATCTGTAAGAGCAAACATTGTTAGATCATGGTTAAACAGCGCTCCTCAGATTGCTTGGGCTTGGATCCTGGTTCTTGCTTGACTAAATATGACAAGCATGTTGTTATATGTAGTTCAGTCTATGCAAGTCTTCGCCTAGAGTAATAAATTTTGCTTTTGAATTTTCATTTCCACTGCAAAAAGCCAGTCCCTCCCTCTCCCTTTTATCTGATGGAAGAACATCATCCACATGCAGATCTTGGCATTTGTTTCTAAAGTGCATCAAGTCATACTTCCAGAAGATGCAGTTGATTATGAGACTGTAACCTTGGAACAGGTATCTTCTTTTCACTACCTCCCCGCCAAATCATTACAGGGATAGTCTTTACGTGTATTTGCTGAATTTTATCTTATTCTTGTAAATTTCAGATAGAGAGCAACATTTGTAGATGTCCTGATCCAGAATATGAGAAGATGATTGCTGCCATTGATAAAAGTACGAGTTAGAGGAGATTCAATTGGTGGGGTCGTCACATGCATTGCAAGAAACGTTCCTCGAGTAAGTGTTGAAGCTCTGGTTATTTTTATTTTGCTTTAGTTTTTATTTCATCGTATCCTTCAAGGTTGATCATCCATTTTAAATTTAATTTTGAATCTTATAACTGGTTTGTTCTGGGCAACAACAATTTGTAGGGTCTTGGCTCTCCTGTTTTTTGACAAACTTGAAGCTGAACTTGCAAAAGCTATGCTTTCTCTTCCTGCGAGCAAGGGGTTTGAGATTGGCAGTGGGTTTGCTGGTAAATAATTATTTTCATTTATGTTCCAGGAAAAAAAACGAACCATTTTGTTTCACTGAGTACAAAAGGAATCATATACATTTTTCACAAGACTAGTTGACCTTGTTTGCAAATAGTTGACGGGCTATGCGTTCTACTCTTCAGCTTGACTAATTCCTAATAACTTGTGCCCAGGTACGGACTTTACTGGAAGTGAGCATAACGATGAGTTCTATATGGATGAGGCTGGAAATGTGAGGACGCGAACTAATCGCTCAGGCGGTGTTCAGGTTTTTATCCTAAAATCCCATTACTCTACTTCTACATTTTGTGTGATATAGTTGCAGTTCATGTGAAATCGTTGACTTACTATTTTTAACTTGTATGTGGCTATGTGCATGCAGGGGAGGGATATCAAATGGTGAAATTATTTACTTCAAAGTGGCTTTTAAGCCAACCGCAACTATCGGAGTAAGGCATCCCGGTTCAAAACCTCCTTCTTTGCTTCCTTAAAATTTTAGCAGTGACATAATTTACCATATATTGATAATATAATGTATACAGTTGGAACCATTAATTTGTCAAAAACACATTTTTTTTTTTTGCAACTACCATAAATGTGAATGTTTACTTGGTTCAACATCTGCAATTTATTTTGTATTCAATAATGGCAGTATGGTATATCTTTTATATAATTTCAGCTACACTTCTGCTACTTGTGAATAGTTATAGCCAGTTGTCTGATATATTGGCTTCACTTTTCCAGAAGAAACAAAGTACTGTGTCAAGGGAGCATGAGGATATTGAACTTTTGGCAAGGGGCCGCCATGACCCTTTGTGTTGTCCCTCGAGGTAATGGCTCCACCAAAAATTTCCTACCTATTACCATCACTTTTGGTCCCTATGATATGATTTTTTTATTCTGTTACTTCTGTAGCTGTTCCTATGGTGGAATCCATGGCTGCGCTGGTCCTGATGGACCAGCTCATGGCGCATATTGCTCAGTGTGAGATGTTTCCGCTGAACCTTGCCCTACAAGAGCCCATTGGTTCTGCTAGCAGTGTATCTGAACTGGCACCAAACCTATCATAAAATGTCTGTCGTGGAACATGGCCTTCCAGTTTTCCTTGTATGAAAATCCTGGGCTTTGCTAAGCTGTTTGCAGTTTTGAACCAGCATAAACCCTTGATTATTGTATCTAGAGATTATAAAGTGAATGAATATCGAGATAGAAATGCATTAATGTATTTGTGATGTGTATTTTAACAGATATTTAGCCTTTTATTTTTTGGGGAGAGGACGCATGATGTCATTTGAGCAATAAAGTTCTTTTTAATTTGGGAGAGATAATAGTGTCTTCCATATGATGATCACTGGAACAGCCTATATATTGAATTTTGCAAGACCACTCATGTGTTGCTTGGAGTTTTGAATGTTTGACATTTCCCCTGTAACTGTAAGGGCTTGTTTGGATGTCTATATATTTGTCTCAATCTACATGTGTTGTAGTAGGTTAGAGTGTATTTGAACTAAGTTTCACTCCAATCCACTCCAACTCATGTGGTTTGAGGTAGATACATCTAAACAAGGGTATGTACATGTATTTGGTTCAATCCACATGTATCGAAGTGAGTTGGAGTGTATTTGAAGTAAGTTCTACTCCAATACACTCCACCACATGTGGTTTGATGTAGATACATGTGTATCCAAATAAGCCCTAAGTCTGTATTGTTGTATTGTCCACCCTTGCTTAGTTTAAATGAGAAAACACCCTCACCCCACTTAATTAATTTTTTTTTTTACTAGGTCAATGTTGTGCCTTCATCCATGACAAGCGTGCATATACACTTAGACCATTTTAACAGGATGACAGTCACATGAATGAAGCATAATAAAAATACTTAGGAATGAAACTCATAAGGTAAACTTTTCTCTTTCATAGTTTCAGTACCAATTCATGCCTATTGTCAATAATATGTTTCATCATAAGTATTTAATAGTGGTAGACATGGAAAATTACCTAAATTAATGACACTTTTGATATGCACATTCATCTCCTAAACGACTTCTAGTACTATGGTGGGAGTATTGAGTAACGGTTTTTTTGCTCGAGGGATTCCCTTTATCACTTGGGAGAGGTAGAATTACCGTGTTCACACTGGTGGTCAACAAAGAGGCAAAGTAGTGGTGTCCTTCTTCGTATTACGAACAAAAACTCGTAACAGAGTAGCGTTACGAAATAAAGTTTTTGAATATACCCTTTTCTTTACCAGGAAATGTTTTTTTAACAACTTACACGGTACCACGCACGCTGTAAACGCACGCAAACAAAATATTATACAGAGGAGCCACTGATTACAGCTTCGTGTTTCATAGTTTTTTTTTTTTTTTTTTTTTTGAGTTTTTAAGACAAAAGGATTCTTTTATCTTTCAAAGTCACCGATGTCTATATAAGACAATGTTTGTTTGGTTGGAAAGTCTAAAAATCTTAAAATTAGTTTAATAAATTTATTTGGTTTTTGGTTTTTTCTACAAATAAAAGTGGAAAAAGAAGAGAAAATGGTGACAAGGAGGGTAAGTAAAAAGAAGAAAATAGTTTGTGAGACACACATATTCCATAACTTATAAGTTTTTACTTATTTTAAGAAAAAAGTTCTTTTATTTTGAATTTTTTGACTTATAAGTCACCGACTTACTGAAACCAAAAGATTATTTTCATGTCATGCGCACCTTTTTCCTTTCTAATAAAAAAAAAATGAAAAGATGTACTAAGTGTGAAAATGTCTCTCGGATCATTTTATCCTTTAAAAAAGAAAATCATTCTGTTGGGTGGGAAAGATCTCTTCATTAAAAGCATATCCAGCCTGAGCCACCCCCTGATTCCCCGCGTCAATCAATGGCCACAGCCCCGCGCGGGCCCACCACTATCTCCGCCTTGACTTATCAGCTATCACATCCCATGCACTTATCACAGGAGATAAGGAGATATGCAGATTGATAACCGACTGCGCATATCAGACAGCCTTAGCCTATAAATTAAAGATTATCGCTCAACTCGGCGTCCGAGCAGTTTCTACTCCCCCAAACCTGGTTCGGTGGTGATTTCATCTCCCTCAACGCCCGGTTCCGTACTGATTAACTGCATCCAGGATCGTCGCCGGCGGCCGTTCCCACGGCGAGATCGGATCGATCGAGAGCTTCCAAGGTGATCGCCTGATTCCCCGTCTAAGTTTATTAGAACAGATGCATGTAGGTTTTGGCTGCTTTTTATTTCACAGATCTGAGGCTGAGTAAAAATTAGGGCAAAATCTTTACTCGGTCGTGTGGAGTTCCGTGCTCTTGCCCAGCCCAGGCTTCGGACAATATATCCATGTTTATTTTGATGAAGGCGGCTTTTTTTTTTCTTCTCTTTCTCTTCCATGGAAACATTTCTTGTGAAAGCTATTTGTACTGACTGTTCTGGGCTTGCGGGCTCACCATGTCAGGTCTGGACCTGCGCTAGACCTCAAAGCCTCGATCGCACCGCATCTTCTCTCTGCTGCTCGTCCGCTCCGTCGCCGCCGACCCCGCCGCCAGCTCCCCTTCCCCTAAAAGCACGGCTGCTGGCCGGCCTTGCCCCGCCCCCGACGCGTCTGTTTTGACGGGATAGGCGTGGGGCGGCGATCCGTCTGGACCTAGGGTTGTGGTAAGGAACCCTAACTTGCTTCGATGTTGTTTTTCCTCTGAGATTTATTTGTCGTGGGGGGAGAGATCTCTTGCTCGCCGTGGGTAATCAGATCCTAATTCTCCGGGGAAGAAGTTGGGGAGCTGTACTCTGACTGCGACCTGGTACTGTGCAGAGACCCTATAAGGGTACGACCCTAGGAGCAGCCGCCTCCACGTGGGTGAGGCGGAGGAGTGAGGATGTCGTCGCTCAGCCGGGAGCTGGTTTTCCTCATCCTGCAGTTCCTCGATGAGGAGAAATTCAAAGAGACCGTTCATAAGTGAGTGATTTGGACCAAAAATGGAAATGGACAGGTCTTTAATGTCTATTTTGTTTTGCTCAATTGGCGCTCTTGTTGCTGTTGTTTAGGCTGGAGCAGGAGTCTGGATTCTATTTCAACATGAAGTACTTTGAGGACGAGGTCATCAATGGGAATTGGGATGAGGTGGAGCGCTACCTCGGTGGATTCACCAAGGTCGACGACAACCGCTACTCCATGAAGATATTCTTTGAGATCCGCAAGCAGAAGTATCTTGAGGCTCTTGATAAGTAAGTGGAGGGGGTTGTGCAGCGTTGTCTATGATGCTAGAGTGGAGTGCCGTTCTGACCAGGGTTTCTTTGCTTTCCTATCAGGCATGATCGGTCAAAGGCTGTTGAAATCTTGGTCAAGGACCTTAAGGTCTTTGCATCCTTCAATGAGGAGTTGTTTAAAGAGATCACACAGCTTCTGACCTTGGAGAACTTTAGGTAAAGAGTTGACTGGCCAGACTTGTTTTTTTGTATGCATTGATGTGTTGTTATTATTATCATGGCTTTTAGCTGTTTCTGGATTGCTCAGATAGTCACTTCTGCTTTTGCCTTGTTTATTAGGGAAAATGAGCAGCTCTCTAAGTATGGCGATACCAAATCTGCAAGAGCAATAATGCTTGTTGAGCTGAAGAAGCTGATTGAAGCTAACCCCTTGTTCCGTGACAAGCTACAATTTCCCAACCTGAAGAATTCTAGGTTGCGGACACTTATTAACCAGAGGTACTCCGTGTAAAAAGAATTATCTCTGTGCTCTTTATTCAGCCATTACATCATTTTGTTTCTTCCTGTAACCTTACACTTATGCAAGTATAAGGATAGAGCCTTAGAAACTGAAATGTTTTAGATTAGGTTGGCTGGATACAGTGGAAGGTGGAACCAGTATGTGATTAGTATATACATATGAACTGCCGCAGGCTGCCATTTATTTAATTCAACAGTACATAATAAAAATTAAAGAATATATTGATGTTTGTACAAGTGATTCAGAATATCTATTTTGGTTTAGAATATTTATTAGAGCAACACAACATTCAAAACCTGAAAAGTAGGCCAACTTTAAAGTACATGAATAGCTAAAGAGGCGATGTGATTCAGAAGATGTTTTGATGATTTGGGAAGTTTACAGACCAAGCATGAAAATCGGGACTAATTTCTTTAGTTTGACAGTTTTGTTCCCAGCACATCTGGATCTGGTACATTTCATCTTTAAAAATACTTGTGTACACATCTTTGGTTCACCACAACTAGTTATTACATTGTAAAGACATTTAGCTTCTGATCTTTGGTTCACCGCAACACATTTAGCTTCTGATCTTGTTTTTGCATTGTAAAGGCGATTAATTTTCATGCTGATTCTTATGGACATTGCGCTCAGTAATTCTAATGTTTAACTACTTATTTTTCTTGTATTCGCATTTTCTGGGCAGTTTGATACTCCTTGAAGTTGAATGTAGATAAGACTTGGGATACCACTTATCTGTTTGGATTTAGTTCGTTTTCTGGAGTCTGAAATCTTTGCATAGTGAATTGTCTCTTCTATTTTCTTGTTATATGTTGCTAGTTATATTGATTATCTTTCATATATACAAGATCATGTGTGTCTGCTCTTAGATCATCAGGGTTAGCGGTAGCTGATTCTAGGTTTAGTTTCACACTGGTGCGATGTGTCTCCTTACTATTCACATTGGCATGCTGTGCCTCTTGATTCTGGGTTTATGTTTTCATTTGTGCAAAGAGATTATAATATTAATAAGAGGTCTGTTCAAGTCTTTTTTTTTCATTTTATATGGTGGATAACCTTATTTTGTTCATGTTTAACAGCTTAAACTGGCAGCACCAGCTTTGCAAAAACCCTAGGCCTAATCCTGACATCAAGACTCTTTTTGTTGATCATTCTTGTGGACAACCAAATGGTGCACGTGCTCCATCACCAGCAAACAATCCATTACTCGGATCTATGCCCAAACCTGGAGGTTTCCCTCCATTGGGTGCCCATGGAGTAAGTTTGTGAATCATATTTGGATTTTCCTGCTTCATATCTACAATTGTTTAGAGCTTGTTTGGTACAGTTGTTTAGAATATGATATATGACTTATGTCCTTTACAGCCTTTTCAACCTGCACCAACACCTGTCCCACCTCTGGCAGGGTGGATGTCAAACCCCCCAGCAGTAACACATCCTGCTGTGTCTGGTGGTGCCATTGGATTTGGTACTCCTACAAATCCTGGTATTTATGTCATCTTGTTGCAAAGAATAATGAAATGGCCTGAATCGAAGGCAGTGTGTATGTCTGTTGAGTGTTGACTAATATCTATCTGTCTTTACATCTTGTAGCCGCTTTGTTGAAGCATCCTAGAACACCCACAACTGCTAATCCTGGTATGGATTATCCATCAGGAGATTCTGATCACATCTCCAAGAGAACTAGACCAGTTGGCATGTCTGAGGAGGTAGGTGTTTGTGATATCTTGCTCTGAAATATGCATTGCCGTTACTAGATTCTTTCTCTGAGTACTTGATACTGTTTGTTACACCTAATCATGCACTTATGATGATCTAATGTAGCAGGTGAATCTTCCGGTGAACATGATGCCTGTGACTTATCCAGAGAGCCATAATTACCAACAAGATGATTTCCACAAAACTGTTGCACGGACCTTGAGCCAAGGCTCTACGCCAATGAGCATGGATTTCCATCCACTTCAACAAACTCTTCTTCTTGGTAAATTCTTGCTGTCTTAATGTTTTTTTGTTATATAAGTTTGGATTAGTCCCTTTCCTGCCGTCTCAGTGTACTGTATTTACCCTTGGCTCCCTGCAGTTGGTACCAATGTTGGTGACATTGGATTGTGGGATGTTGGTACCAAAAAGAGACTTGTTGTAAGAAACTTCAAGGTCTGGGACCTTAGTAAATGTTCAAGGGACCTCCAGGTTTGTTTTTTGTTGCTCTATGTGTTTCAGTAGGTTGTTAGATTCTATTAGCCTTCATATAACTCATAAATTGATCAACAGGCATCACTGGTTAAGGATCCAACCGTGTCAGTTAATCGCATAATATGGAGTCCTGATGGAACCTTGTTTGGTAAGATAAGATGATTTAATCAGTGTTTTTGTTGTCCTTTTATGGCTGCAGCTCTCTAATGTATTTATCATTTTAATAGGTGTTGCTTATTCAAGGCATATTGTACAGATTTATTCCTATAACGGCGGCGATGATCTTAGACAACACTTGGAGGTGTAACTGCATGTTATTAGTCTTTTTTCTACCTCATAGTTATTTTTGTTTGGTCTGTTTCTTTTGTACAACTGACTATCTTGGTTCCTATATTTGACTAATACTTGCTTTCTTCAGATTGATCGCATATTGGTGGTGTAAATGACATTGCATTTGCTCATCCAAATAAGCAGCTATGTATAATTACTTGTGGAGATGATAAGACAATCAAGGTGAGTATCTGTGATGGTTTAGCTCTTGGACTAATCATTTTGTTCAAATATATAGTTCTGAGAATATTGGATAATGCTAGGTATGGGAGGCCACTAGTGGAACTAAACAATTTACGTTTGAAGGACATGAAGCTCCTGTTTATTCAGTTTGTCCACATTACAAGGAAAATATTCAGGTATTTGTCCAGTTATTATCACAGACTAATTGATAGACGCGTTTTGGTTTTTGTACCATCGAAAACTAATGGTTATATATCTTATTATTTTCTTATTGTTCAGTTCATCTTCTCAACTGCTTTAGATGGGAAGATTAAGGCATGGCTATATGATAATTTAGGATCTAGAGTTGACTATGATGCACCAGGTCATTGGTGCACCACAATGGCATATAGCGCAGATGGTTCAAGGTTCCTGCTTTTTTCTTTTTCTTTTCTTGAAGCTAAAGTGTATGTGGGTCTTTGTATTTTAATGTCAGCATTCCACTAATTTTTTGTTCTTTATGCATAGGCTATTTTCCTGTGGGACTAGCAAGGAAGGTGAATCACATCTAGTAGAATGGAATGAAAGTGAAGGAGCAGTGAAGAGGACATATCAGGGATTCCGTGGCGATCCATGGGTGTTGTGCAATTTGATACCACCGAACAGGTTTTTGGCTGCTGGGGATGAATTCATGATTAAGATATGGGACATGGACAGCACGGGTCTTCTGACTACCATTGATGCTGATGGTGGCTTACCTGTGAGTTTTGCTTGACCTCTTGTGTGCTCCCTTTTCTTGAATGGCTGATTGTATACAATGAAGTATGTATTTTCCTTGTTCTATTAACATGGCCCCATAATCATCAGGCAAGTCCACGGATACGCTTCAACAAGGAGGGAACACTATTGGCTGTTTCTACTGTTGAAAATGGTATCAAGATCTTAGCAAATGCTGATGGACTTCGGTTGCTGCGCACTCTGGAAAATCGTTCTTTTGATGCTGCTCGTAATGCAACCGAGACTGTAACAAAGGTAATTACTTGTAACAACAAAATTCCGAGAAGAATATCTGCAAGCATGATCTAATCAATTCTTGTTTATGCAGCCTCTAATATTGACTGCTGCGGCAAATGCAGCTGCAGCAAGCAGTTCAGTAGCTGCTGCTCCTTCAGCTATAACTGCAATGGTCTGCATATATTACCTCTTCAGCTGATCTTGTATTCTTCTATTACCAAACAACTATGATCCCAACTAACTTTGTTCTACTCTGCAAAATGAACAGAATGGTGATAGCAGAAGTTTGGTCGATGTAAAACCTAGAATAGCTGATGAGTCACTGGACAAGTCAAAGGTATGGAAGCTTATGGAGATAACCGAGTCAACTCAGTGCAGATCAATCAAACTGGCGGATAACATGAGAACAAGCAAGGTATTAATACCTACCCCCCCCTTTTTCCATTTAATCTATATAATGTCTGTTTACCACTTATTTCATGAAGTTGGAGTACAAAATTATTTTGGCTTGATATTCACATGAATATATCTTTTGGTGTGTCAGCTCTTTCATTCATTTGGTCTTGGAACATTAACTAATTACATTAAGCTGTGACCTGCATGTTTACAGTTCAATATATGTGATGCTTGTCCAAAATGGATGGCATCTCATATGACTACATTCTTGATTTCTCCATTATCCTTAGCATTCGCTATGCTGATTTTATCATAAGGTTGTTTGAGATTTTTCTCTAATTGCAGATCTCGAGATTGATTTACACAAATTCTGGTCTTGCTATCTTGGCCTTAACTTCAAGTGCTGTTCATCTACTCTGGAAATGGCCACGCAGTGATCGGAATTCTGGAAAGGTGAGATCCGTTTTCTTATCATAGGTGAAAAAAATTGTGTTCAAATCGCTCATCTTCTCTGCATATCAGAGGTGAAAAATTTGTGTGGTAGATTGTTACTAAATTGTTCAATTTTGCTACCCATCAATCTTATAGGCGACGCGAAGTGTTTCTCCCGCCCTATGGCAACCACCAAGTGGCATCTTCATGACTAATGACACGACTGACAATAATCCTGAAGAAGCAGTTCACTGCTTTGCTTTGTCAAAGAATGATTCGTATGTCATGTCTGCTTCTGGAGGAAAAATCTCTCTGTTCAACATGATGACTTTCAAGGTTGGTAAATCTTTACACCTAGATACAATTAGCTTTTTCTTCTTGTCGAAACAATCTTTGATCCTTATATTTACTGCAGGCGATGACAACATTTATGCCTGCACCGCCCGGCAGCAACTTTTCTTGCATTTCATCCCCAAGATAACAACATAATTGCAATTGGAATGGATGACTCAACCATCCAAATCTATAATGTCCGAATTGATGAGGTATTCAAAGTGGCTTTGTTTTCCTTTCCATTGAACAGGACACAGTTAAAGTAGCCTTATTTGTTCTTTGTACAGGTTAAAAGCAAACTCAGAGGTCACTCTAAGAGAATCACGGGTCTTGCCTTTTCAAATGTGCTAAATGTGTTAGTGTCTTCAGGAGCTGATGCCCAGGTTAGTTACTGAACTGTCAATTCAGATCATATCTGGCATACTTCTTATATTAAATTTCGAATTGTTTCTTCTTTTAGTTATGTGTTTGGAACACGGATGGATGGGAGAAGCAAAGGAACAGATTTTTGCAAATACCATCAGGTCGCCAATCCAACATCTTGGACACTCGTGTTCAATTCCACCAAGATCAAATGCATTTTCTTGTTGTGCATGAAACTCAGATTGCCATCTATGAAACTACAAAGCTAGAACCAGTGAAGCAGGTAAACTGTCTCCCCTCACTTGTCTGCTGATTACACTTGCAATGGACTTCAGTATGAAGGTTCTCATTTCCCGCCGTAACTTTTTCTTACAGTGGCCTGTTCGAGAGAATTCACCTCCTATCACACATGCCACATTCTCGTGTGATAGTCAACTAATATATGCAAGCTTTATGGATGCTACTGTTGGCATATTTAATGCGTCAAGTTTGAGACTTCAATGTCGGATTCTTCCTGCTTCATATCTTCCTCCAAGTATCAGGTATTCTATAAAACACAAAAATTGTTTTTAGGAATGATGTCTGTATTTGATTGAATTGGCATTCTTGTTCGAGTTTATAAAACTAAGATCAAGTAGGCGCACATACTGGTAATGCCTGCCTGTTCTAGTTACCACATCATCCTGTTTGTGTGTATCTAGAACTGCATGCCAAAACTCCTGCATGTGCTGCACGCAGCGGGGTGGGGTCAGGTGTGGGTTAGAATTTTTATATTACTTCTAATTCAAAAAAAGGTATAGTGGGCGGATTGAAATGAGCTGTAAAAGGTCTTGGGAAGAAGAAAATAAAACACAAACGTTTGTTGAAACCACAAACTGCCACTTGATTGTCTGCAGCATATATGTTATGCATTCTGTATGAGTCTTTATTCTTGAAATGTTTTTGTAATAAGCAAATCTGTTCAACTTTTAACAAATTGCTGATGGTTGCTTTAATATCTTTCTCTTGCAGTCCGAGTGTTCATCCTGTTGTGGTTGCGGCACACCCTACAGAAGCAAGCCAGTTTGCTCTAGGGCTGACTGATGGTGGTGTTTTTGTGTTGGAACCTTTGGAATCGGAGAAAATGGGGAAATCCTCCACCAGTAGAGAATGGGTCTGCTAGCAACTTGTCCACACCGCCTCCTAATGGAGCTTCAAGTTCTGATCAACCAGAAAGATGATTAAGAAGTTGGAACTGGTAGATTTTTCGTGGCATGAGTCTAACCAAGGTATCCTTCTAAGTTAATGAAACAAATTGGAACTGTTTTATTTTAAATTCTTTGCCAAGATATGTATATTGAATTTATAACGGATTGGTGCAGTTAATTTTGACCAATAAACTGCTACGATTTAGGCCGAAATATGATAAATACAATCGCGTGAATAAAGAACATACTGTACTTCTTGCTCGACAGATTTATTTCTCTTTTACTGCCGAACAAAGCCTCCATTATGTTTGATGAATACCAAAGGAAACATATTGTCAATACAGATCTGCAGGAAGGAGTTTCTGTTCAGTTGATAACTTCACCTTGTTGTGCAGATGGGCTTCAAAGGGTGGTGCAACTAACCTTGGCGGATCGGTTCCAAGGGTGTCGGAGAATGCGGCCAATAAAAACAAGCTCAACAGCATTTTATCCATTGCTTATATATATTTCTAATGATGACTGTATCGAGTGAGGAGGATAGTCCTAGTATTTCATTTTGCTTTGTTTACCATGCTGTGATTTATCAGTAGATAACATGTAGTACAACTATCAGTTTGGCTGTACTTGTTACCTATGTTTATGACTTAGTGAAAGTATCTTGTTTTTGCGATAACAAAATGCCGTTTCGGACTTGAATTCAGCGAGTACCATTTGCCTTAAGTGCTTTTTATGATAGATGGTTAACTGCCTCGCCAAGTCGCCATGGTGATTTTTGCCTCGTGTTCTAATTTGTAGTTTTTCTAGTAACGTGTCGCAACTGTCTAAAAAAACATGTACACTCATGAAATTTGGAGTGTGGTCCATCCTAGCGTGGTGGGAGTATATCGTGGCACTGATGACGCTTGGCACAGCGACCTACCCCAGCAAAGCGCAAGGGGAACAAAACGTACTCGCCGCAGGACAGGACTTGCTTGAATGCGGCAGCCACTCTGACCGCTTTCGGCATCAAAGGAAAGCTACCACTACCTCTGCTGGCTTGCCTCTGCCAACCACAAGCGCTAGCGCTTGGAGACGTGCACCAATGAGAAGTGCAAACAGAGGACAGAAGATACAGGCAATAGGTCAGCGCTCGTCTCGGTGGACGGTGGTGAAACTGAGGTGGCGGTGTCATGGTGGCCGGCGGCCAGTACAGTAAGAGCAAGTACAATGATGCCACATCGACGGGCGAAATGCACACTCCGCGTCACGTTTTTTCTTTGCAGAGAGAAACGAGGAAAGAGAGAGGATCGGGCGTTTCAGAAGCGGGCGTATGCATTAACTCGCGCGGATTCCGCCCTCCCATTCGCTCGCAGCAGCTTTGCATCGCATTAAAATTGGTGGAGCCCACCACAACCAGCGCAGCGCGTCGGATGAGTGGACCGTGAGTCGCCGGCGAGCGGGCGGAACTATAAAAACTTGCTCTAACCACCACATGTGAGCCGGTGAGCCACTAGGACGCCGGCCTATGCACGCTCTGGCAACTGCTGGCATGGTGCATCGGGGATTTGGAAGCCAGCGCCAGCGGCGACCGGCCAGCCCCCATGCCTGCCCCCTCTCTGGCCTGTGCGTCGTGGCACGTACACGCCCCTTGGTGCATGCAAGCTAAGCACGCAGTAGGACGCTGTACGTGACATTCGCTGGCCGGGCCCGTTGCTTTGCCGAGCCTGCAGCGGCGGGCGAGCTCCAACGGGCAATCGCGCAGGGTTGTGGCGTCGCCCATGCATTGCACGGGAAGATGCCCCTGACATATGATGCCAGTAGGCAACCGACCATGCTACTGATAGTACTGTACTAGAGCTTCGCAGTTCGCACAGTTGCACAGCTGGCCAAGCATAAATTCACATCTGTGGTACAGTACGTACTCCGGAGTACTCCGTGGATTAGGAGACGTGTGTGTTCCAAATTATCCAATCCTTGGATCCGTGGATAATCCTCATATTTTTTCCGAGAATCAGACGCCACTTCGATAAATCTACGTGGCCGTTGGTGGTGGGACAAGCAAAAGGACCCCATTGGTTAGCTACCGAAATCTGCAATGCCAAGAATTTGGCAAGCTGGACAAAGCATACCAAAATTTGAGAAGTTGGCAAGTTTTTTTGAAGATATAGGAGGATTATTATTTGAGTTCATTCTCCGGATCGAAATGAGATTTTTATTCTTTAGAGAGAAGAGTTGCAACCACCACAGGTCCACACTCAAGTCCATCACTGCAATGGTCCGACAAGTTGGCGTAGCACTTACCGCATGGTACATTAAGCAGCATAGCATGCGCCAGTGCACGCAGCAGTGGCAGTAGCAGGCTACCCCTCCTGACAGCGCTATCGGCAGCAAAGCAGAGCTACCCCTGCCGGCGCCGGGCCGGCAGCGCCGCAGACTCAGAGTCAGAGGGGAGGGCCGGGGGAACAGGACAGGCAGGCACTAGTGCGCTAGTGCCACCTCCAAAAACGAGCAGAGCCAATCGTGCGTTGCGTCCGTCGTCGTCGCCGGCGCCGCGCCGCTCCCGGCCCGGGCCGGCCTCCGAAATCGGAGGGACAAGCGTTCCAGCAACGCTGCAGCGGACCAGTCACCCCCACCCTATCTCGTCTCATGTCTCCTGTCCTCCTCCTCCAGCGGACGTGATGAGCGCCCCGCCCCACGGCTCACCGCCCACGCCCCGCCCACGCCCAAGCAGGAATGCAGCATGGGATATCGGAGCGAATCGGACGGAGATGCATTGCATGGCATGGCAGCAGTTCCAGTTAGAGTGGCCATCTTGAGGCTCCGTCGCCTGCGGCCTGCCTATTGGGCTCGCCTCAGCTAGCGCCCGGCGAGGCGAGGTGGGTGCGTACAGTACACGACTACACGGCCAGTTGGGTCGTCGTACTCCTACATGCGGTGCACTAGCAAATGTCTCAGGTCTCGTGACGGCGCTGCGCTCTCTGTCTCTCCTGGGTCCTGGGTCCTGCTCTCTCAACTGGAGAAATGGAGATGAGCAATTGCAGAACAGCAGTCAGCGACCTATTGCTGCAGCGCTAGCACGCAGGTCGCAGGCGGTTCTTCACTTTTTACAGCTGGGCACCTGAGAGATGACGAGTGGAAACTGGAAAGGGTAGCTGGCGCGGTGGCCGGCTGGCCTGGCCGCCGCACGCTCTCATCAAGGAGTGGCCGGCCAGCGACGGAGCAGGACTTGTCCCTGGCGAGTGCCGAGTGGCGACACACAGAAGTTGCATGCCATCTCTCACGAGTCAGGACACCACACGACGAGGAGGATTTCCTGAACGCGCACGATTCTTAGCCACTGACCTCCCGCGCTCGGCTGGCACACCACACGGCCCAAACCTGCATGTTGGCACACTTGGTAGAGCACTGTACACGACTCTGCTAAAAAACACTGTAGAACACGACTCAAAAAGAAATGCTTAGATTTCCTTTGATTCTGATAAGGAAAAACCAAATAAGCAAAAGAAAGCTGCAGCAGGCTTTTGAAATCTACAACAGACTTATGTCAAGTCAATCCCCATCGAAAGGTTCCTGTCCAAATAATTTGGCCGGAGGCACAGGCACATCAAAGGGCACAAAGGCTGCTTCACCTTCGGCCCTCTTCCCGTCCTGTGTCCAGAATGGACGGCGCTCGCTTCCTCAGATTTAGCGCCAAAACTTTTGAGCATCCTTTCCATTTCTTGAAAATTTTCCTTCAAAAGAGTCTTGAAAAATGATGGCTAATAATACTGTAGTACGTAGTACGTGATTATTTTTTCTAGTGCTGTGAGACAATTAGAACAACGTCAAAATCCTATAGTAGTACTCATTCACAAAAATTGGCAATTTTACCATAGACTAGCTGGGTGTGAAGTCATTTCGCATCAGATAAACTATGCACATTGTGAGGCTTTGTTATAAAAGAGAGAGAGAGAGAGATGCTAGTGTGCACATTTTGATGACTTGACAACACGAGCCAACATTTCAGAGTGCTGGCAACTCGAGGTCAAAGAATTTGAGACCGTTCCTCCCACCTCTAGTATATGCATAATGCATCTGCACATTTGTGGAGGAAGGCCACGTTTAGTTGGCATATTTTTTGCCACAAAGTGCAAATTTTTAGACTCTCTCTCCATCACAGGCATTAAATACACTTGGGTTGCGTATGTTCGAAAGAAGAAATGTAGGTAAAAAATTAACTAATTACACAGTTAAATTTGTACATGGCTAGAGTTTTTAAATCTTTTTGAGCCTAGTTAGTCCATAATTGGACAATATTTACCACAAACAAACGAAAGCGTCTTCTGTTTTGTCTTATAAAATGTCGTAATATAAAAAGTAGCTTTTCTATAAGTTTTTCGCCAACTAAACGAGGCCGAAGTACTATTACAGCAAGGGTGACCCTACCAAATTTCACATCCTCTGGCTCTGGCCGGGCAGGCGCTCTGGCCTCAACTGCCTGGCCTTTTCCTTGGCTGCTCGTACTCCACTCAGTATGCCTAGAGATGTTGAGCAACACAGCGATGAAACTAAACGCTATTGAAATAGCCAAATTTAACCAGCTTATTCATCAATAAAAAAAAAAACCAAATTGAAATAGCTCTCAACGAGATTGAGATGGACGATTAGGTCGTTGGTTCTTGTCTCCTTTGTCCTTTGTTTTTCTGATGCTATCGTGATAACGGTGGCTCGGTGGCTGCCAAGCTCGTGTTGGCCAGGGCCAGAGGAGTTGTACGAACGCCCTCCTCCACTGGCGGATCAGGGAGAGCAACTCCATTTAAGGCAGAGAGACGACCGGCGGAGCAGGGCAACGCCGTAGGCCCGTACGTCCGCCTAACCAACCACCGCGCGGTCTCCGAGCTACGCGTCGTGCGTGCCCACTAATCATTCCTGCCGCCGCCGCCGCCTCGGCGTCGGTCATGGACGCGAGACGAGGCGAGAAGGTGGTGGATCGACCCACCGATGGAGCACTGCAGCCGCCGACAGGGTGGGAAGCGCCGGAGGGTTCGTCCGGCACGGCGTCGCGGACACGGGCACGGACCAGATGCGACGCGCGCCGTGCGGGTGCGCCTGCGCCTGCGCCTCCCTCCCGGCCGCGCCCCCAAACAAAGGCGGTGCACCAAACTCCGTGCGCTCCCCATAACTTCTCACGCTATAACTTCTCACGCTGCAGCCTGCAGGGAGCGCTTACGCAGCAGTAGCAGCTGTACGGGGAGCACGGTCCGGTCCGGGAATCATCATCCTGGTCCGTCCTGGCATGACTCAATTTATGCATCCAGGTCTCACAGCAGTTAGCACTATGCGACGACAGAAACCGGCTGCCCAGGCGTGCGTGCTTGCGCTAGCGTCACCTCAAGATCGCATAACAGTGATCAGTAGTATCTGTAACCGGATACAGAAGAGAAACGTAACCTAACACGCCCAGCACCCTGGTCTGCAGGTTCAGGTTGGTACATCTAACCATGATGGACGTCCAAAATCCCTGACTGAAAGTGTAAACCACATCTGTATGTTCTTCACGCTCCTGATCTTTACTACTCTGAACAAGTAGCACAAGAACAAGAGCTTCAGCACCCACCGAGCACTCCTGATGATCACTTCTCCCCCGTTGCCGGTGCCGGTGCCGCTAATGATCTCTGTCTGTCGGTTGACATAGCTAAACGGGCAGCTGATCGATCTCGGTGTGACGAGGGCGAGACGATGGATGTGATCGCCCCCGACAGCGAAGTGCTACAAACTCCAAATCCAACAACCGTCAATCATGGAGCGGCGCCTGTTCCGTGACAGCGCCCATCAGAAATTCACAAGACCAACACGTCGTCTACGCTCCCTCCCCGTCCCGTTTCATCAGGCGGATTTCAAAATCAATCGACATGGTTAAAGCGAGGCCTGGCCTCAACGGACGGCGACACAGATGCGCGCCCACCGGAACCGGAGCCTCTCGCCGGCCGTCGAGTGCTGTGCGTGCCGCTGTGCTGTGACTGTGACGAGGCCAGCCGGCCGGCGACAGCGACCGCCCGTGCCCGTCTGCCCGTTTGTGCAATGGGATCGAGCTGCTACCAACTGTTGCCGGTGGACAGACGGTGAGTGGCGACAACTGTAGCCGAGTGGATTATTGCTACTTCTCTCGCTATCAGAGAGGTGGCTTAAGTCTGAGATGCTTGTTCCCGTGTGTGCTTATGGCATGCTGTCAAAACAAAGGTTACTCGATTTAGTGGCCGTGGAGGAATCTTTTGGCGCTTCGTTCCACAGAGGTACATCCTGACTAGTTTCAAGATGGTGACAGCACTTGAGCCTACAGTTTCGTGCTTTTTTCTTCAGACTGAAAAGATGTCTCTTTGGTGTAATCTTGCACGGAATAGCATGGGAATTATGGTACTATTGCAACAAAAGGAAAATGCGTAGTAATCATAATTCTCGCTAATATCAAGTTTCTAAATCTGAAAAGATGTCTATTGTAAATTTGTGATTCTGGTCCTTCTACGAGTCAACCAATATCAAGTTTGCTCAAAGGAGTATTTAGATACGTACTAATAAGTATGATAAATTACTAATACTACCTTACTAGTGTATATCTATTCGAGATAGAAGTGTCCACACAATTTTCTATACTAATTTTAACAAACTTAAGAATGTTTATGTCAAAAAAAAAAAAAAAAAACCTTAAGAATGTGTGACTTTGTCCAAACCTAATATTAACATATATATAGCCCTATTCACTTAAGCTTATCAGCTTAGCTTATCAACCATGATAAAAGTTTTCTCACAACAAATCAGCACTATTTGACTTATCTGCCACAAAAACCACCATCGGCTTAATTTTCTCCTTGAGGTAGTAAAGAATTTCAGTTAATAATCCACAAAAAAAAAACTACAAGTACAAAACATATTCCAGCATCAAGAATCATGGATGGTGGTATTCTAACAAGAGAGAAAAGGTAACATTCGCGCGCGCTGTTCAACTACAGTTTAACCCTTGAGTAAACAATGACGACTGAGTTTAATCTGCGTAATTGCACGGTAGAAGCTCAGGCGTCTCCGTTGTACTTATCTCCAACATTTTTGAAGCAAAACTCTACCGACACTAAAGTCCAAACACCTAATCACGAATCTTAACGACAGCAAAAAGAAAAACTGCATTTATCTCCTAAGCTGAACTGAAGATCAAACAGATTATTTATATCGCCAACGTTCCTTTCATATTCCATCCTCCACTAAAAAGATTTCACAGCGGCAAATGCTTCCCGGGAGCAATGCCATGCTGCCGCGTCAAAAAATATGCAGCAGGATTCCAGCCGCCAGCCCAAGCAAGAAGAAAGAGAGGCCTACACGTCCATAACGCCACGGTCTACGGCTTCTGCGGCGCCTGCTTGAACGCAACGGTGGGCGCGATCCGGGAGCTTCTGCTGCGGTGTTCGGCGACGAGTTCGGCCGCGAACCAGTCCAGCTTCTCCGCATTCGTCTGCTCCCCGACTCGCCTCCCCTCGAACAGCACCGACTCCACGTTCCGCTGCTTGAGCATCTCGTCCGCCGCCGCCAGCAGCGCCCGCACGTTCCTGGGGTCGGCTCGTACTCGCCGTCCGGACCGCACGGCGGCATGCTCTCCCGCTTCGCCTGATCACGCGCGCCCAGTTTATTTAGCAGAGTTGATACAAACAGAGCAATAATGAGACAAGAAACAGGAACAAAAATGCAAGGAATGGCTTGGCTCACCTGGATGCGCAGGTAGTTGGAGGAGCGGCATTGCCCGAAGGCGCGCGCCACGGCGTGGTCGACCAGGTCGGCGGCGCCGTCGGCAGCAATACGGGCGATGGGGCGCGCCCACTCTTGGGACCCCACCGACGCATGAGCCGGAGTTCCGCCTCGCCAGCGGCGCCGGAGCCTCCGCCCGAGCAGCCGCCGATGGAGAGCACGAGGAGGTCCTCGACCCCGCGCACGAACGGGAACTCGTGCTTGTTGTGGAGCACGTGCGTGATGGCGGCGGCGGCCGCGCTGCCCATGGTGGGCCCGCCGTCTACAGCGGCGCAGGACGTGGCGCCGTCCACCGACGCCACCTCGGCGGGCTCGAAGCGGCCGGCCTCGGACCACGCGGCGCGCCCGACCTCGCAGAGGCGGAAGTCGTAGCTCGCGTTCTCCAGGGCGTCGGCGCGGGAGAACACCAGCGGCGCCGACGTCTTGAGGTCGTAGCAGGAGATGAGCACGGGCTTGATGGTGTCCCGCAGGGTGAGCTCCTCGCCGAACGCCGCCTTCATGGCCGCCTCCAGCGCCGCCGTGGGCGCGGCCAGGGGCCGCTTCTTACCGCGGCAGAACAGGGACGTGGACGAGGAGCTCGCGGGCCGGCGGAACATGCGCGGCGCGTGGTCCGCGACGAGCCGCCACGTGTCGTCGGCGTGGAACAGCGGCGCGCCGCGCGAGTGCGTGGAGAAGAGCATCGCGGCGAACACGCCCCCGCACCGGTGCCCGCGGCGAGGTCGAAGTAGTCGGCGACGCGGGCGTCCGGGTCCCCGACGCGCGGCGGAGCGCGGCCTCCAGGTGCGCGAGCGCGCGGCCGGCCAGCAGCGCCCTCAGGCCGCCCCCGCCGCCGTCCACGCAGAGCACGCAGACCTTCCCCCGCTGCGCCGCCGCCTTACCCGGCGCCGCGGCGGACGCCTGCGCTGTCGGCGGCGGCGGCGTTGGCTTGGGCAGCCAGAGCTGGTGCGGGTCCGTGTAGCCGAACAGGAACTTGCTCTCGAGGATGGAGAATATCTCGTAGCTGAGCTTGTCGGTGTCGGCGCCCCCGACGTCGGCCTCCTCCTGCAGCCTCTCCACCTGCATCTCCTCCGGCTCGTCCATGCCCCCACCGAGAGGCGACACGGTCAACCGGTTGGCGAATTATACCACTTCCGCCGGGCAGGAAAGCGGGAAGCAGCGCTGCAGACGACAGAATCCCGCGCGGCGATTCGCAACGATTGCTGCCGCCACGACCTGCCCGCCTCCTTTTGAGATCACAGTGAGCGGGAGGCCATTTACATGGCACTGGTTCGCCTCTAGTGGCCGGCGCCTTTTGATCCTTGCGCGCGCAGCAGCAGAGCACGCGAAGAAAGAAAGGAGGCAGGCAGCAGCGCGGAAAGGTGCGCGAGCGAGGAAGGGAGGGAGACGACGATATGCGGAAGAGGCCGAGGAGGCGAAGAGAAGAGAAAGCTGAGCTAGCGCGGGGGTCGTCGTCGACTCGTCGTCGTCTCCTTTGTGGCTTTTCTCCTCTCTGGTCGTTTGTGTCGTGGTGCTGCGCCGAAACCGATGGATGGGAGCCGGGCCCTGGACACCCCGCACACCCGGTGCGGGGGCAGACCGTTCCGCGGTCGTACGTTGCGGCCTCGAGATACGCGGCAGCCGTGGAACGCGTCCACGGAGCTGGGTTGGCGTCACGCCGCGGTCGTCACCTGGGCTCGTGCTGGAGTAATAAATTGCGTATAAAAACAGGCGAGGAGTGACTAATCCAAGCAGCAGCGGGCCCCGGAAAAGCCAAAGCGGCGGAATAATTAACTTGTTGATTCACCAACGGCCCGTTCTAGAGCCTGTTGGATTAGCACGATCGAGGCTGCTGTTGCGCGTCTCGGCGTCTGCCTGGCTGCCTGCGTGCGTGGAGGCGGTCCACCGGCAGCAACGCCGAGGAGCGCGACCATACGATGTGCCTGCACTTTTGCCTGTCGTGCAATGGACTTGACTGCAGGCAGGGGGTGGCAGTGCTGCCTGAGAGCAAGTTTTATAGTTCCGCCCGCTCGCCGGCGACTCACGGTCCAGCTCATCCGACGCGTGCGCTGGTTGTGGTGGGCTCCAGGTTTTAATGCGAGCCAAAGCTGCGCGATTCGGCGAATGGGACGCCACAGGAATCCTCCAGTTAACAGGGATACGCCCGATTCACAGCTGCCGTCTCGCGAAACGCCCGATCCTCTCTTTCCTCGTTTTCTCTCGCCAGCAAATGAAAAACGCGTGACGTGGAGTGGCATTTCGCCCGTCGATGTGGCATCATTGTACTTGCTCTGAGAGCTCGGGATTGCCCTGCACGTTACACGTCGAGCTGTCGCGTACGGGTACAGCTGGTCTTCAGGTGCCACTGCAACAGCCAACAGCCACTCCACTGGCCACTGGCACAGTGGCACGTTACAGGCCTCCTCCTCAGCTACTCCCTCCGTAATTGAGTTTGTCCCGATTTTCGTCGCCATCTTATTGATATTTCGTCTTATTCAAATTTTTTTGCGACAAATATAATTTATTTTGTTACGACTTATTTTATCAATGAAGATACTTAAATATTAATTAATTTATTTTATAATTTTTATAAATATTTTTGAATAAGACGGATGAATTGAAACATGAAGTTTAAAAGTAAAAGCGATTTAACTGGTGGGACGGATGGAGTAAAGAGAGAAAAAAGAAAGAAATACGGTACAGTACGTTTAGTACTCGACAACATGTACTAGTACGGTATGCGTATTGTACAGTTGAGTACGTACTCTGTGCGTGATGAGTATAAAAATCGTAAAACGGCGATTATTTTTTTTAGCGAAGTAAAACGGCGATTATTTGATGGTCTACAGGAGTAGGTCCGTCCACCTGGCTCCTTGCAGCGTGGACATGAGCCGAGATGGAGCCAAACCGCCCCGGCCGCTCATGTACGGACGGTCCACAGGCCCAAACCCCCTAAAGCCCTAAACCTCCAGCGTGCCAGGTCCACGACGAACTTTATCGGTCAAACGCAGGGTGGAGCTGGACGGCTCGGGCCGCTGGAATTGACGTTCCTTGGAGAGGAAACGGAAAATTTTCCTTCCCCTTCACACCCCCTCTCACTGCTATGTGGGCCCGCACCCTCTTCATGATGATGCCCGTTGGGCCGGCGCCGGCTGGGCTCTCCGCCGCCGCCTGTAAACGCTCGCCGCCGCCCATCATACCTTTCCCACCCTGCCTACTGTGGACCGACCTGAATCCTTGAAGTGGAGCAAGTCAATGGCTCAAGGCACGAGTCCGTGTGGTCGCTCCGTCGGCGTCCACACTCCACACAACCGAAGCTCTGGAAGTCTGGGACGCGGACTTCAGTGCTGCCTGCCTGCTTGCCAGCCATGAAACCACCGCCTGTCTCCGCGGCATGGCGAGGCTCACGTGTGCCGGGGACATTGGGAACGGAACAAGAGAGAACTCACGGGCGCGGCCGTGCACAACGGCAGGTCGATCGGGTCGGGTCGGGGCCCCGTATTGGTTCTAGCTACTGCCGTAAGCTGCCGCCCCTCGAGGGGAAATGGTCTACTCCTCCTCTGCGTTTTTTCTACCGGACGGTTTACCGCGGTAAACCGCGGTTACCGTTTTACCGGGCCGGTCCGGTGACGTGGTATAAAGAACGCAAATTCAAAATTTAAAATTTGAAAAAAATCGTTGAAAAAATTCGTGTCAAAAATAGTTCGTGATTTATAGAAGCCAAGGGTGTAAAAATTTGTCAAATTGGAGTTGGTTTGGTATAAAAATTTCAAATCTAAGTTTGAAAAAAAAAAAAAAGAAAAATACACAAACCGGCCCATTAAGGCCCATTAAATCATGAAGGTCGAAAAACATACTAAACACACTCAAATTTAAGTAATTTTGACATCATTGGATTCTACAAATCATGAAGTATTTTTAGGAATTTTTTAGCATTTTTATAAAAAAATTACATTTTGAATGCTAGTAAAAAACCGTTCAACTTGGCTCATGTAGACAGAAACAGGCTCAAACCGGGCGGTATAAATTTCAAACCTCCTCGGTTTTCCGGATTTTTGGTTCGCCGGGCGTTTGAAGGGATTGAATTCAAATTTCAAACCGTCCCCAACGCTCGACGATACAGACCGCTCCGCCCCCGGTTTTCTAGGTCGGTCGGTAAAAAACGCGCTCCTCCTATGTGCAACCGCAACTCTACTCGTACAGGAAACACTTGGCAGTAGTTGGCTGGCACTGACGTGGCCTCCTACGAGCTGGAAATCAGAGTTCCGTCCAGGCAACAAATAGGCAACAAATAGCTTGCTTGCTGACCTGATTTTGCTGCTTTCTTTTGACAGAGTCTAGCTCATTTTTTTTTTTTGAGAGGCCGACGTATAACGCAGACGCTCAACACGCACGCACACTCACCCCTATGAACACTACGTACGCAAACCCTACCCCCTAAAGCAGCCCAGTTCAAATTTTGTATTGAAGGTGTTGATGGATTAGCGGGGGCGCCTACCACTTAATGCATAGTCTTGGAAAAATAGAAATAAATTTGGGATAAAGTGTACCTTTTTGAAGCCCGGGTGGGGCTAACCAATGGCTTTACCATTGCCCATGAGCGGTCAGGACCTACATTACAAAATACCTACAGTACATCACTGACCGTGACAGGAACGATTGCTTTTGTATTATGTAGTATAAACGTTTCTTAATCAAAGGGCAACCTGCTAGTAATATCCTTGGACAGGTAGACGGAGACAGGCATGAGCAGGGACGTACATTATCCTCCTCCGATCCGTTTGGAAACGTTCAGGGATGTTCGTGGCACACCCAACGCTTGACGATACAGACCGCTCCGCCTCCATTTACCCATTCTCGGTGTCATATATAGCGACCGAGGACAGGACAGGTAGACATGGAGTTTTCTTTACGTGAGATTGAGACAGGGTCAGTATTATTACGATTTTGGACACGCGGTTGCTGGAATAATCCCACCGCGACGTGTTGCCTCTGTAGTCTCGGAGCACTTTGTTTTGTTCATCCAGGCCTACGTGTTGGCTCGCCCAGGTACGCGCGCTATATACTATACGCAAAAAGGGCCCAGTTCATTTTTGTATTGAAGGTGTTGATGGATTAGATTAGGCGATTAGGTTAGATGTCAAGTTGGGCCAGATACCTTTCTTCCCTACAGCTGCGTATAGCTGCCCATGCGGCCATGCCTTCCACCAACATCGCCAAATGGGAGGTCCAGATTTTCAGGCGGGAGAGGAATGCGAATACTGCACAGCTTGCTCTGCCGTGCAGGTTTTGTAGGATGGAGTATCATATCACTACATTGCTCCCTAGTCGACATGGCAGTATGGCACACGGATGCACTGGGTTCAGAGATTACTCTCCTGCTTCTCCCCAGTCACGTTCATTTGTTTTTGCTTCATCTTGTTTCAGATTATCGAAGACACCGGCAAGGCTTAGGTTAACTACTCTTGCTAGCACGGTAGGTGTGCGACGGTGTGCACGCAATGCCGTTGACGAGATGAACAGTAGTCGTATCTTACAGTTCCACGCAGCACTGTGTGATGACTGATGAGGCATGCATCCGTGGCCAGTATGATTTGAGATCAACGCATGCGTCCACGGCGGATTTCGCGTCATATCCGATCTCCTGTTCTTACGTCGCCCCCGTACGTCCATCGCTCGGTAGGCCGTACATCGTATTCCATGGGCACAGATGGTCCTGATGGGCTTTACTAAACTACTTCATGATTGTTCAATTATGCGTGTACACGTACTACTCGTGTACAGAAATTAAAGATTGGAGACAGCAACCAGCAGCGTCTATGTGATGGGACTCCAGTAATGATGCTAGTAGTATAGAAAACACACTTTGCTCGTGACTCGTGATAGGGGAGGTGTGTATTAGTAGTGTATGGTATAGAGTAGCCAGAGACAGAGGTCCTGCTCGCCCGCACGTACGCGTACACTTGTCCATTTCAAACTCCATTCAAGGCCAGAATTAAGGAGTTCGGTGTGACTGTGACCTAACATACATGGCAACCTCGCATAACCAAAGAATGAGTATTCTGGAAATGCATGGATGATGCCAATCATGGATATGCATGAGATAAATTAATGGATATTGAGATTGGTGTGAATGCTACACTGTAGCAACGATAGCAGCTTAAGGTCTGCTGCTGCATACCATGACGAATTGACGAGCTATCAGGTGTGATATAGGTAGAAAAATCAAGGTGCAAACTTGCTGATCTAGAGCAAAGCAGCCACGGTTCCCCTCGCCTAAATCGCTGCGTCGAAACGCTACAGAACTTCCATATCCTGAACAAAAGCTGAGAACAGAAATGAATGAACATCTCGATGATAAATCGAGCAATGCAACACATCACACATGGATAGTACTACACGTTGAGTGGTGGCCGTACTGTCGTAGTCGATGTCAACTCAGCAAGGCAATTCAGGGCAAGTACTTTTTCAATAGCCGACAAGATGATAGTCACTGAAAAAGCTATAGACACGTTCCTTGAGATATTAGCAGCTAGTGTCACAAGTCCGTTTGCAGCACCGACGCGACGACGATGGACACGAAGGAAGCAAAGACAAACCACAAGGGTCCCGCCGCCAAGATGCCCCGCTTTATTAGCGTTTGCCACGTCCCAAATCCCCGTTTAGCGACAAGTAATCTTATTTCATACAATAAAATAGACATGCGGCTATGCCCTGAACTGATCTTGCTCAGCAGTAGTTAGTGCGATGACAAAGCAACTGTTTCCTGAATTCACGCGTGAGTGAGAGTGCAGAGAGAGGAATGCGAAGAAAATCACCGCGTCCACGGCCACGGAGATGTTTCAGGTGTGGAATCGGAAAAATTCAAAAATACGCGTTCGCCCAGTTAGTGTATAGAATCTTTTGCTGCGATGATACGTACATTCTCACAGCCCGTACTTTCTAGTCTCTACAAAGCCCCACCGGCCGCTTTCGGTTTTGCAACTTTCCAAGCATCGAAATTTTGTGCAGGTACATGCCAAAACCTCCGAGTGCCTGTGCTGTTGGTCAGTAGGAGGCCGGGTTTACCCTCTGCAGCCCTTATTGGGCTGGAGTAGGATAAGTCTTGATTTTTCGAGGACCTGTTGTTGACATGTACAGTACTCCTACTAAACTTCTAGTGCCAGGGTTTTTTTTTTTTTTTTTTTTTTTTGAGGGGAAGTGGCAGATGATAGGGAAGAGGGCAGTGGTACCATTCCAGCATGTCAGGTCCGGCGTCCCTGCTTGATGTTGGTGATAGCGAAACCTAGCGAAAAAGAGGGAATATTAACGAAACCCAAAGCCCAAAGCTGATATGGGCCCAATAAGCCCAAACATCAAGACTTATCCTACTCCAGCCCTTGGTGATAGCGAAAAGGAAAAAGTCCACGTTCCCTCCCCCAACTATCACGAAGTTCATTTTTCCTCCCTCAACTCCAAAAACCCGGACAAATCGGGGAGTGTTTAGTTGCCATGCACCCACCCAAAAAGTGCTACGTTATCCGTCATATCAAATCTTTTAACGCACGCATGAAGTATTAAATATAGTTAAATAAAAAACTATTGCAAAGTTTTTGAAAAGTGCGATGGACCGAATCTTTTTGAGCCTAGTTAGTCTATGGTTGGACAATAATTAACAAATACAAACGAAAAGTGCTACAATTCGAACCCAAAATATTTCACCAACTAAACACCCCTCACCTCCCTCAACTTTTCAAACCATGCATTTTACCTCCCTCGGCGGTTTTGAAGGCGGTTTTGCTACAGTAACCGCGGGTTTGCTACAGTACCAGTGCCTTTGCCTTTTTCTTTTTTTGTTTTAATTCGGTTGAATCTTTGAAAAATCATAGTAAATCATAGAAAAATCATAAAATGAAAAATCTAGTTTTGTTGAACTCCACATGAGTAGATCTACACGGTGAATATATAATATGATATGCTTTAGTACAAAGTTTTTGCTACGAAGGTTTTGTCTTTTTCTTTTTTTATTTATTTGGCAATCTTTGAAAAATCATAGTAAATCACAGAAAAATCATAAAATAGAAAATCCAATTTTGTTAGACTCCACATGAGTAGATCTACACAGTGAATATATAATATGATATGTTTTAGTGCAAAGTTCTACACAGTGAATATATAATTAATTAAAATAATTGTATTTGCAACTTCTATAATTATTTTGTTGAATTAAAGTATACCATATTATATATTATTTGTGTAGATCTACTCATGTAGAGTCCAACAAAACAGGGATTTTTTACTTTATGATTTTTCTATGATTTACTATGATTTTTTAAAGATTCAACCGAATTTAAAAAAAAAGGAAAAAGACAAAGGCACCATTGTAGCAAACCCAGCTATCCGAAGCAAAACCACCTTCAAAACCGTTCGAGGGAGGTAAAATGCATGGTTTGAAAAGTTGAGGGAGGTGATATGTCCGGTTTTGGAGTTGAGGGAGGAAAAGTGAACTTGTGTGATAGTTGGGGAGGTAATGTGGACTTTTTTCCTAGCGAAAAAGAGGGAGATTGAGGAGAGCAACGCCGCTCAAGCCCAAAGCTGATATGGGCCCAAGAGCCCAAACATGGGCCTACCACACCGTCATCTCTTCTCTCTTCTGGTTGGCATTGGCCCATCAGCTCGGCCCATCCTTGCTTCGCGGCCTCGGTGCGGTTGCAGACCCTGCTCCGAGGCCCCGCTTGTGGCCAGCCGCCTTTGCTCCCGGCTCCATGGCAGCGGATGCCATCGCGCTGAGAGGGGTGGGCACGGGGGTAAGTGACCGGCAGACCGGGTGCCGGTGAATAGCTCGCCTTGGCGGCGTGCGTTTTCTTGTTCTCTCTTCTACAGGCGCCGGGGACATTTGAAAGGCCTTTCTCAGTTGTCGTAAAAACAAACTGCTAAGTCTCAAGATGTTGAATATGTTTCAAATTCAGTTGTGCATCATTATTATTGGGCGGTGACCGACGGAGCGAAGCGGAGGCTCGGTATAAGAGGCGGGTCGTCGTCTCGCACTACCGCCGCCGCCCACGTCGACCTAGAGGAGGTGGTCCCGGTGGCCGTCGCTGCCGCCGTGGAGGCCGCCACCCACGACCTGGCTAAGGTCAGCAGTGGTGTTCTAGTGGTGTCATTGTGCAATGTCACCCGGGGCGCTCTCGGGCGTCGCCCCCCCCTCCAAGTACGGTACATATACCCTTCAAGAGTTTCCAATTGGAGTACGATTCGTTCATTCTCTTGTAAGCCGTCGCATCGGCGTTGTAACCCGACTCTTGATAAATAGTGAGAAGTGTTTGCTGGCTAGCGCTTGTGGTTTTTTTACTGTTGCGCATTGGAAGAGTTTTTCACGTTAAATCTTGTATCTCCGCTGTGGTTGGATTTGTGTTGTTTGTCGTTTATTGCGTCGCCGTTTATAACATGAAGTGCATCCATGGCTCGCTGCCATCGTATTCGTACTAGACTACCTAAGCTAGTGCTAGTATGTTCCGTGGTCCATACTTCGGGCCAGGGACGGAGCCAGCGGGGGGCTACCCGGGCTCCAGCCCCCGCTACGGCTGCTAGTCAAGTGGAGCCCTTCCTCAGCCCCTCCTTATTTTTAGGCATGGATTAAGCTATTTTTAGGTATGTATTAAGCTATTTTTAGGCATGGATTAAACTATAAGAGGGGTTGTTAGAGGTAGAAAATGATCTTCAACCCTCCCTTTGATTATTTTCTGGCTCCGTCCCTGGTTCGGGCATTGAGTGTTACAGTACTATAACTAGCTAAGATCCCATTGCTTGGCTGGTAGATGTGAGAGAGGCCGGCAATGTATGAAGTGTTTGGATGCGGTCACATAGAAGCATGGAAGTTTGGTATATGAGCATTTAGTAATAATAATATGGTTTTAGAAATGTAAAGCGGCAAATATATGTGTGAATATTGATGGGATAGTTTGTTGTTTACATGTAGGAATCTTCGCAAATGGTAGTCACATTTGTTGGATCATGGTAGGGCGTGTCGGGTTCATTTTATCTCGCCTTGGTAGCGATTATGGAAACATGCAATTTGGAGTTAATAAGGATTTGTTATGGGGATTACAACTTGGGAATTAATTATTGGAATTGGGTTAATGAAACTGGAATGTAAGAGCTTAGAGGATGGGGTAAAAATTCGGGAGACTCATATGTAGTTTGGAGTTAATATTTTTTTTTTTTTTTTTTAGGATTATAATTTTGGAACTAATTATTTAAGTTGGATTAATGAAAATGGAATGTAACACTTTTTAAAGAGTTTGGGGTGTAAGGTATTACTGTTCACTAACGGGTATTTATTTTTTATGTTAGCGGGTATTTACTATTTACTAACGGGCACTACTGTTCATTCTAACGGGTATACCATTTGTTTACTTTGGGATACGCATTGTTTATGCTAGCGGGTATTGAAACCGGAATGTAAGAGCTTAGAGGATGGGGTAAAAATTCAGGAGACTCATATGTAGTTTGGAGTTAATATTTTTTTTTTTTTTTAGGATTATAATTTTGGAACTAATTATTTAAGTTGGATTAATGAAAATGGAATGTAACAGCTTTTAAAGAGTTTGGGGTGTAAGGTATTACTGTTCACTAACGGGTATTTATTTTTATGTTAGCGGGTATTTACTATTTACTAACGGGCACTACTGTTCATTCTAACGGGTATACCACTGTTTACCTCGGATACGTACTGTTTATGCTAGCGGGTATTTACTGTTTGGTAACGGATATTTACTGTTCATGATATCGGATATTTACTGTTCATCAACGGGTATTTACTGTTTATAAGCACTGTTCATATCACTGTTGAACTACAGTGATATCCTTCCTCAGGATTATAAGAGTTATATAGATTAAGTAGTACTATAGTATTTACATGGCCTGCCTAAGCCTAATAAGTGCCTGATAACAGCCTTGCGTCAGCATGAGCCCGTAGTTAATGCGAGTTCAACATCGGCGGCGCAGCTGATCTTGCTGCGCTACTCCACTAGTCTTTCTACGAAACGAGAGAGGCATTTAGACTGAGAAAATCCTGGACGATTTGCTCAAAGACCAAGAGGACCGAGAACAAACCCATCCCAACCAGAACAGGCTTTGCGCTGGTCAAGTCCTCCTCTTTCTGGAGATCTTCATCTCCGGCACTTGAGTCTGACAGTTTGGAGGAGCCAACGGCCCAGGCCATCAACGGAGGGAGGACACCATACAGGATGGTCATGCAGTAGCCGCCCTGAACGACGTTCGTGGAGGTAGCAGCAGGATAGCATCAGTGCGTCAGGTCAATGGTCATTAGAGAGTGGGATGACTTAGGATGCCATGCCACGAGTGTTTTGGTGCGCAAGCATGCTTACACTTACCGCGATGTCAGTAGCTATGGAGAAGGAGTTGGGGACGGTAGCCGCGATGAGCATGGTCGGCACAACTACGATTCCGGTAGCAGCATAGCTGAGCTTGTTCTTCTCCAGAACCGATTCAACAACGCCTCTGTTCTTCTCGCCCTGCACTCGCCGCTTGTTTGGTCACAACTCACAACACTCTACTACGGATCGATCGATTGTAACATTAGCGAGACCATTTCATTAGCTTTTGTTCTTGAAGTGAAGCAGAACCATACGTACGTGCTGTTGGGCTGTTGAAGCGGCTATACTATTGGCCATCTGTTCGATGAAGAACTGGGAAGCCCCAAGCAGAGTGCCGATGAGCGACGTCCCGACGGCCAGGAGCGAGAACGTCTCCAGCACCGTGTGGCTCCATCTAGAAACCAAACCGACAAGTCAGATTCAGGTTGCCGATCGAAGTGAAATTGAACAGCGTGGCAGGATGCAGGAAGGCACGTGGTTAGTACCACAGAGTGGCCTTACTCTGTCTTCAACATGTCCAGGACGTCAAACCTAGCGAGATCCGTGGAGGGGAGGCCGAGCGCGATGTCGTCCCACACGAGCAAGGACACCAGTGGCACGACGCTGCCCACGAGGATGGACAGCCGGATCCTCGCGAGATCCCCGTCCAGGTACGCGCAGATCACTGCAATGCGAGAGATGGATAGATAGATAGATCAGCAGCTAGCGGCGCTTCATTTCATCGGTGCTGAACTGTTTCAGCGAGTAGCTAGAGAGCCAGTACGGGCATGGTCGCTAGATCGGAGGTGGGGTGTGGGTGGGTGCCTACCTGGCGCGATGTCATGGAAGACCATCGTGAAGATGATGACAGGCAGCGCCGCCGGGACCTGCTCCCAGTTGGCGTTCGCTGGCAGGCTCAGGCCACCGCCGAGCGCCACTGCTGACACTTCAATCGTCAGCAGTAAACCTGTCGCAGTGTTCATTTCAGTACCCTTTTTCTTTAAGCTAGCTAAGGTCCATGAATTAATGATTCATCATATATAGTCTCCTAGTACACGGCTAGGCGACAGAGCAGCAGATCGGATCGGCATATCATGTTGATTACATGGTGAGTAAGTAATGAACACAAACATGGCAAGGTCTCGAGGTGCATAGTACACTATATATGCTTAGTATTCTTCCTTTATACTTGGGCACAGTATTGCTTTGCCTGTACTACTTGTACATCGTCGCTTTGGACATGGCACGCGGGATGCCGGATGCCCTTGTTTGGAAAACCTTTGCATAGCATATGGCATACTTAAAAGACATGCTTGAAATATTAAGGCATCATCAGTTGAGAATAAAAAACAGCACGGCGGGTCCTTTGAGCAAGATTGGTTCCCCTATCGGTGTGTCATGTGTCTGAACTTAATGCGGATGTGGGATGGAGATCGCCGAACGCGTCTCTTGCGGGATCCAATCTTAAATAACGGCACTGGTGGGCAGCTCGTGGATGCGACGCGACCTCTTGCCGGACGTCGCCGACGATCGCAGACCTTCAGCACGGGAGGAATAGCTGCTCCCTCGGGAGCCTCCTCCGGTGTACTTTACCTAGGCCACCGCCAAGGTGAGGACCTGGATTGAACCCGATATGCGTCGTTGCCATCGCCAATTCTGCCGCCTCCAGCGACGAGCATCGCGAGCGCGGCCACCTCCAAGGCAGCGCCGGAGTGGTCGTATTGCCGCACGACCGGGCACCAGGCGCGCGGGGCCCAAACCTCGCCGGAGTTGGACGTGAAGTGGACAGCGGGAGAGGGAGGAACAGGTGCCGCCGAGGAGAAAGGGACCCTCTTCGGGCGCGGCATGCCGCCCCCACTCTCAAGCGGCGCTCCTTCGAGATGCTTCTTCACGGAGCCTTTGACCTCCCGCCATGGAGCTCAATTTGCCGGGGCTTACCCGGCGAGGAGGCCTAGTGCGTCGCCTGGTTTGCCGCCGAAATTGGTCACTATGTAATCCCTCATGATGAGTAGTGGTTAGTTTTCCGCGATTGTTTGGTTACCGTTGCATCGTGATTTTGAACGCCGCGCTTAATGAAACGAAGCCCTGCAACGGCAACAAAAAAAAAAAAAAAGGAAGCGGCCATGATGGGTCTTAAATAACGGCATGGGTGGCGGCTTCGTGGATGCCACGACGTCTGTCCGGTTTGGGGTTTTTATTTCGGTTTCCGTAAACCGCGGTTACCGGCTCCTATCGGTCGGCACGGTATCCGGATTGGTAAAAAGATTTGAAATTCAAAATCTAAAAATTGAAAAAAAATCGTGGAAAAAATGCGTAAAATAGTTTGCGATTTATAGAAGCCAACGGTGCAACATTTTTTCAAATTTGAGTTCGTTTGGTATAAAAAAATTTGAATTGAAGTTGAAAAAAAAAAAAAAGCGCACGGGCGAACCCGTCAAGGCCCATCAGGCCCACTCAAACCGGTTTTTAATTTATACCGCTCAAACCGGGGCGGTTTTTAATTTAAACCGCTCAAACCGGGCGGTATAAATTAAATACCGCTCGATAAACCGGATTTTTACCGATGAATGGAAAAATTTGAATTCATTTGAATTCAAAAACCAAACCGGCCGTAACCGGCCGGTTTACCGTAAGTTGGAAATCTGAAACCGGACCCGGCGGTTTGGTTCAACCGGTCGGTAAAAAAACCCTGGTCCGGACAAGAGAGATCGCAGACAGCAGCAAGCAATAGCTAGTAGGAGTACAGAGTACTTTACCTATCATAACGAAGGTGAGGACCTGGTTCACCCGGTCGGTGACGGCCGTGCCGCCTCCGGCGACGAGCATCGCGAGCGCGGCGGTGAAGGCAGCGCCGGAGACGGGCTCGGGCACGCCGGGCACCAGGCGCGACAGCACCTCGCCGGACTTGGACGCGTAGGCGACCATGGAGGTGTAGGACAAGAACAGGTACGTGGCGGTGGCGAGGTGCCCGCCCCACTCGCCCAGCGTCTCCTGCGCCATGCTCTTCACGGAGATCACCTCCAGGTCCAGCTCCACGCCGCGGTTACCGTTACCGCCGTCCTTGTCGCGCCGCCTTCGCCGCCGCCGAAGGTGGACGTTGATCTCCGCGATGAGGAGCGCCTCCGCGACTAGGAACACCCAGCACGTGACTATGCACGCCGCGCTCGGGACGAAGCCCTGCAACAGCCAACAACCAATTAATTTGCCAGCGGTCAGTGCTGGGTTTTGTGACGAAATGGACGTTGGGCTGCGTAAATGCAGATGTTTGTTCGGTTTGGGAAATGTCTTTGGTGTTCGCAGATCATCATCGGTCGAAAGCGCGCTCCAGATTGGTAGAACTATTAAACGCGGACGTTCCTTCATTGTGCCAACTAAGTACAGCCCAACAGCGTGCCATTGATAATGCTCATAACTTGGGTAGAGAAATTTAGTTGGTTTGCTTGCGTGTTTGAGGCTAAGCGCTGTTCGTCTCTACTGACTAGTACTGTTGCGATATATTATAGACTATAGTATATAGAGAGAAGAATCAAAAGATTAGCTGGTCCATTGTGAGAGTTACTGCACAGACAGCACTGATAGATACTGTGGCTTCGTTGTTATAGCTGCCTGCAACTTGGGGATGTGGATCGTACACTCGAGCTCGTAGAAATGAATTCCACCGGTTTTCTTCCGCGCCAACGACCCCGGTCCATGGTTGCTGAGGCTAGTTTCGCTAAAGGGAACTCAAACTCACCGCGGGCGCCGTGCGCTGCGGCACGGCGAGGATGCCGGACCCGATGCTGGTCCCAACGATGAGCGCCACGGCGCCAGCCACGCTCCCTCCCTTCTCGCCACTGGACGGCGACGCGGCAGCGGGAGCACCCGGCCGCAGCGCGCAGACCTCCCTTGGCCTTGGCCATTCGCGCGCACCACACTTGGGCTTGGGTCGTCGTCACCGCCGCAGAGGCTTCTCGGCACACGGACGCGTATCGCTGGGGAGCCGAACGTGGCGCGGCGGATCTTTGGGCAACGCGCCCCGCGGGCGATGGCCCCTTGCATCCGCGTGAGTTTCTGGAGCGCTCACACACTCAGTTCGGTGGAGAGGCTTCGTGAGGGGGATTGATTCATCAACAGGTATATTCACCGCTGGAGTGTGGAGTGGCTCCGGCTGCACACGTTCGGAATCTTTGGGTTGTAAGCTGTAGTGGCTGTAGACGGCCGAGAATCATTGCAGTTTGTGGCGCACGCCGCAGGAGCCGACGGACACGGCAGTCCGGAGATTCTGGACCGTTGCCGAGCTCGGGATGGCGGGATCTGTGTGTACCTGCTAGGATGAAAAGGATGTGTTCGGATCCAGACGTGTTCTGTCTGCTTATTGGTCTGTGTGGCCTGAAATATGCTGACGGGGAGTCGGGGACACGTCGGAGGTCGGAGGAGGACTTTGGGACCCCGTTGTCCATCGTTTTCCAGTGCCTCGAAGGTAACGAACTGTCAGGAATTGATTTGAGTCGTGTTTTTTTTCATTAATTATATCATTTTCAGGTGCATTTTTCATTTATGCCATTTTGGATTGGACCATCCTCCACATACCTCTTGACAATAGTCCCGTGGGTTTCCTCTTCCCTCTTGCGAACTCGTCATTTACAACTTTCCTTTCTCCTTCAACATCTTGACAATAGCCCCGTGGGTTCCACTTTCCTCTCGCGAACTCGTCATTTACGGCGCTACTTCCTTTGCCCTAAATATAACATAAATCTCGTTTTTTCATAACTTTCATAAAAAAAAAGTCAACCCCGGTATTTTTCTACTTAAGCCGAGATGCAACTGCATTGGGCTCAATCTACATGTGCTGGAGTGAATTGGGGGTAATTAAATTAAGTTCCACTCCAATCTACTAAAATACATGTGAATTGAGGTCAATACACTTGCATCCAAACAAGACCTAAAAATATTTTGTCACAAATCGAGAAAACCCCCAACCCCATGTTCTACCCATACACAATGACAACTCCGTCAGATGAGCTAGTCACAACCCCAGCATGAATTGCCTTGTAGATGAGCGATTTTTTTTTTACCCTGCTCGGGGAAAATCCCCGAAAACAATGCGGTGCGGGGCTCAAACCCGCACCGTGGAGGATGCCAAAATGAGGGTGGTAAACCACAATGTACATAATGTAACACTAAATTGATTAATTTAATGGATATATTCTTAGGATACCAGGAATAAAATGTGCATTTAGAAGAATTTTTGGGGGGTCATCAAACAAGGCAATTCATAAGTTATTTGCTCTTGTACAAAATGGTGACACTTTTGAAGCGGGCGTCAAGTTTTTGGAGGATTTGCTTACAAAAAAAAAAAAAAATGGACACTGTTTTTTGGCAATAAATTGGAGAGCTTGAAGCTGAAGGCCTCATCTGAATATGGAGATACATTTTTTAAGGCTTATGCAAGCATGTATCATTGATATCTTAAACTTTCCACTCGGGGGTGGTTTTTTCCAATTCTGTTTAAGGTTTCAGGGCAGTTCGGAGTTTTCTGTTCGTGGAATATGGTCATTTTGCTTTTAGCTTTTGTTAGGTATAGCCTGGTTCGTATATGAATTAGCTTGGTATATAGCCTGGTTCCTTAATTTTGTTGTAATCAGCTGAGATGAGCGGTGATGGGATGGATTGGCTTGAATTAGGGTCATTCAAAAGTACGTCCAATTTTGAGCGAATAAAAACCTACACAATTTTGTAGAAGTGCACTACATTTTTTTTTGTGCCTACTACTTTTTTTAAAAAAACCGAGGGAACTTCTCAATTCCCACTTTTTAAATTTTTTTAGCAGAAATACGCTGGGCTCCGGGTTCGACCAAGCTCGTTACAAAGCTTTACACTCTACGCTTTCATCATTATCGACTAGCTTTACGTGATTCAAAACGAGAGAAGTAGCTTTGATTCAAAACGAGAGAAGAAAAAAGAAGAATAAATATTAGCGCATTTAAGCTCAACATCAATAAATATTAGCACATGAATTTAGAAGATCATGAACTTTCTATAGGACACATTATATATACCATGATAACTTCGGGACCGAGAATATTGGATTTGGTTCAGTAAAAAGTGTATGTAGTAGAACAGAGAAAAGAACACAGAAAGGAACTATAATACCCGATTTGCCCGTGCAGAGGTAGGGTCTGTTTGGTTCTGGACGTAGATCGCCACACCACCTGTGGCGTCGCCAAAGCTACAACAACGAAACTTGTGGTGAAGATGGATGGCCACGTGATCTGTGGCGGCACCACAAACTCGTGGCGAAGAAATCGATCGCCACTGGTGTGGCAGCGCGCTCTCCCTGTAAAAGTTGTGGCGGCAAAACTTTACGTTAGAAAGCAAACACCAGCCATGATGGGCATGGCAGCCACAGCTTTGGCGTGGAGATCGGCGGCGGAAACCAAGCAGCAGCGTCAGATGTGTGGCAGCCTTGGCGAGTCGTGGCGAATAGCGGTGGGCAACTAAACATCTCCGTAGACTGCAATTTGTTGAAGTGCAATTCAGTATGTAAACTTATTTGCAAATCAGTATCTAAATGTTGCATTGTGAATTCTACGCTAACCGCTTCTGTTATCTGGCTCATGCCCTGGACGTGAGAATCTGTGTTTTTTCGCACAGTTTGGGACTTGGACGTACCCTATAGGAAACAATTTTGGAGGGGGGACATTCTTACCAAAACAAGTTGTGAATGTGTAGGTGAGTGGACCATGTATATCAGTTTTGTACAATACGGAGAGATTATGTGGTTAAAATAATAGAATAGCCCACGTGTTAATCAAACAATCTGCACCACGTGCTACGCTATGGACGTGTTCAAAATAGCAATGTGCCCCATAGCACTGTATCAACCTTAGCTTGGTTCCTCACAGTCATGGACCTCATTTTTTTTTCTTCACCTTTTTTGTCTCTTAATTCTTCACATATAATATCTGCTTCCTTGCTTGTAAACTTTGTTTTAGAAAAAAAAAGGAGGACAAGAAGACTAAAATGCCCTTAGTCTTTTCCTTTCTCTTCCTGAGCCCGACCAATGTCGTTCTTTCCCCGTCATGAAACTGAGTCGTGAGTCGTGACTTTCTTTATCGTGTGACTCAGGGGTTGTTTGGTTTATGGGCTTTTTAGTCCTTGGGACTAAAAAATTCCTTTTAGTCCCTACCAAACCAAATAGGGAGGGACCTTTTTAGACTTTTTCTCTATTAGTCCCTAAAAGACTCTCTTGGAGGGACGTTTTTAAAAGTCTATAGGACTAAAAAAAAAGTTTAGTCCCTAGGAACCAAACAACACCTCGACGCCCTTCTCATTTTCCCGAGTCCCGACACCCTCCCTCTCCTTCGCTTCAGCCTCCCCTCTCTCCATCGCGCTCCTCTCGGCGCGTGGAGCATGAAAGGGCGGATGTTAGGGTTTAGCGGTGGCGACCCTCCCGGCGACCCCTCTCTCGTCTCCATCCTCATCTCCTCGTCGTCATCACCCCAGGACAACCACCATGGGAGAGCCAGGTATTTCCCAATTCATGAGATTGTGGAGAGCCAAGGTATTTCCCAATTCAGATTGTGTTTATGTGGACCCGTTATTTCTGTTTGGATCCCGAAATTAAAAAGTGTTGCACGAGAGTTGCACGGAAAATCGATGGAATTTTGGCTAGGCAAGTTAGGTGATGATGCGTTTGGTTGGAAGCCTTGTGCTGGAGAAGCTAATAAAAGATATAATACCATTTTAAAACATACATGGTTACTATTATTACATATAAACAATGATAAATAAAATTATCCACATATTTTATCAATTAATAATATATTTAAAATTACAAATAAAATAAATAGATTTCCTACCTATTTGCAAAAAAAGCCACGGCAAAAAAAAACATGGTGAGTGCACGTTTATTGGTACTAGTAGACCAATTTGAAATCTAAAAAAGAACGTAATTTGGACTCGTGACTAGTGCACGTTTTTATAATTTGGGACAACAAGTGATGAGAACGGGTGGGGAGTATTTTCCAATTCATGAGATCTGTGTTTATGTGGACCGCTTATTTACAGGGGGATGGATGCTGTACAGCGGGATGGACACTGTGGAGGGAGACCAGCTGCAGGGCAGAGCCTCCGATGAGGACGAAGAAGGTTTGTCGAGAAAGTTGTTTCTTTTTACTGGATTATTAAATGCAGTTTTTTTTAGAAATGTGAAAAATGTCAAAGTGCTAATATAAAAATGGGTAAAAACATAAAACCTCATAATAAAACAAGGTAAAAAACGGATGGACAAGTTTGTCATTTTTAACACCGTTAGGTGTACTAATCAGACCAGGTCTCCATTAGTTTTGAAAAAGTAAGGGTAAAAAAAAAATAAAAAACGAGAATAAAATCATCGTTGTGACTTAAAACGAGGCACGCCGAATCCTTTAAAATCAGTAATGTGCGCCTCCGTCTACCTTCGCCGCTAAGCGAGGGCTGAGCCGCAGAGGAGCTGAGCAAGCGAGCATCGCACGTCCATGGCGTGAATGAATGCGGCAGGTGGAGCTGCCGAACGGCATGGCCACTCCGGCCAGCCAGCAAGCCGGCCACTCCCCTGTGCCTCTGTGGCGGCCTCGTGACGACTCCGACGCCCACACCACAGGTCACCGGCAGGCGTCTGGCTTCGACCAACCGATTCCGCTCACGCATTCACTGCACCATAACTGTCCTCTCACCGCCCCACCTACTCACTCCGTCCTCTTAAACCCCAGCCGCGCCTCTCATCAGTGGCTCATTGCGCACTGTCTCCCCAGCACCACCGTGCCTTCAGCGTACGGGAGATCGAAGAGCACCGCGGAGAGCGATCTTGCGTTGGATTGGTTGCCGGTCGATCAGATCGGCGGAGATCGATGGAGCTGCAGCTCGCGGCCGTGCTCGGCTCGCTCGCCCTCGGCGGCGCGGTGCTGGTGCTGTTCTTCGGCAAGTGGTGGCAGCCGCTGGCCGACACCGACCGGCGCGTCAAGGAGCTGGCCGACGCCGTGGAGGCCCTGCTGCGGCAGCGGTCCGAGGTGCTGGGCCACGACCCGGCGCCGTCGTCGGATCCCGTGCGCGCGTGGCTGCGGCGCGTGCAGGAGGCGCAGGACGAGCTGGCGTCCATCAAGGAGCGGCACGACGCCGGGCAGCTGTACGTGGTCCGCCTGCTGCAGTACCTCTTCCTCCCCACGGGCCCGGTCGCGGGGCTCGCCGAGCAGCAGCTCAAGGCGGTGTGGGCGCTCCGGGAGCAGGGCGCGGCGATCCTCGACGCCGCGCTGGCCACGCCGCAGGCGCCCCCGCCTCTGCTCTGCGACCCCGCCGAGCTGGAGGGCCTCCCGGCCGAGGCGGGGCCCGCGAGGGCCTACCTCAACGAGGCGCTCCGCTTCCTCGGCGACTGCGACGCCGCGCTCGGCGTCTGGGGCGCCGGCGGCGTGGGCAAGACCACGGTGCTCAAGCTGGTGCGCGAGGTGTGCGGCCGCGTCGCGCGCTTCGACCACGTCCTGCTCGTCGCGGCCTCCAGGGACTGCACGGTGGCCAAGCTGCAGAGGGAGGTCGTGTCCGTGCTCGGCCTGCGCGACGCGCCCACGGAGCAGGCGCAGGCCGCCGGGATCCTGAGCTTCCTCAGGGACAAGAGCTTCCTCCTGCTGCTGGACGGCGTTTGGGAACGCCTGGACCTGGAGAGGGTCGGCATCCCGCAGCCCCTCGGCATGGCCAACGGCAAGGTGAGGAAGATCATTGTGGCGTCGAGGAGCGAGGCGGTGTGCGCTGACATGGGCTGCCGCAACAAGATCAAGATGGAGTGCTTCAACGAGGAGGATGCGTGGAGCCTGTTTCAAGCTAATGTTGGCGGCGACACCATCAATGGCCACGCTCAAATTCCGGCACTTGCTAGACAGGTAACCAGCTTACTATGTGTTCATGGTGCTACAAAACCTACAAAGTACTAATTTATTTTTCTTCTGTTACCGTTATATGCCTTCTTTTTTTATAGTGCCGTTGTATGCCTATTTGGCTATTTGCTGGTTTATGTAGTTTGTGTTGATCAAGGACATCTAGTTGCTTGCTGACTGATCTTAAATAGATGTTCTTAACACATCTAGTTCGTGTTTTATAAATAGAAATGAGTTCTTAACACATCCTTTGGGCTAATTATTTTTCCATTCTTGCTAATTATTTCATAAATTATATTCTTGTTAGCTAATTATTTTCTTAACGATGAGTTCTTAACACATTTCCCCCTCATAATGGGGATGATAAGTTAAGGAACAGGGTCTCTCTCTATATGGATGTATAGAAAAAGTCAAAAAACCACAATGACTTATAATATCATGTCTGATCACTAATCGTGTTAGCGTGTACCAAGTGTACGTGATAGAAAGTCAGTATTGGCAAATGGTAACGCTTAATGTCAGTGTCTGGCCCATTTTCCAGTCTTTAAATGTGATGGTATTTCTTGGCATAAATATCAAGATATTGGTTTTTTAATTTCATTTGACACAAGTATCTGAACTTTCAGTTACAAATATATGTGATTTCTTCAGGCTAACTTGTTTTGCCATCGAACAGGTCGCTGCCGAATGCAAGTGCTTGCCTTTGGCCCTCGTCACCGTCGGCCGCGCCATGTCAAATAAGCGCACACCAGAGGAGTGGTCCAACGCACTCGACACCCTCAAGGCGTCGCTGCCCTCCGGCACGCCCGGCTTGGACAAGAGCACGCACGCGCTAGTGAAGTTCTGCTACGACAATCTGGAGAGCGACATGGTGAGGGAATGCTTCCTGACCTGTGCGCTATGGCCGGAGGACCACAGCATCTTCAAGGAGGAGCTCGTGCAGAGCTGGATCGGACTCGGCCTGCTCCCGGATCTCGGCGACATCGATGAAGCTCTCAAGTTCGGGCTCTCGGTGATTGCCATCCTGAAGGCCGCGCGCCTGCTGGAGCCGGGGGACAACCACCGCTGCAACTTGTTCCCGTCAGACACTCACGTCAGGCTGCACGACGTCGTGCGCGACGCGGCGCTGCGGTTGGCGCCAGACAAGTGGCTGGTCCGCGCAGGCGCCGGGCTCAGAGAGCCCCCCCGCGCGAGGAGGCGCTGTGGCGGGGCGCGCAGCGCGTGTCCCTGATGCACAATGCCATCGAGGACGCGCCGGCGAAGGTGGCCAGCGCCCTCGCGGACGCGCAGCCAGCGTCCCTGATGCGCTCCAGTTCAACAAGGCCCTGCCGAAGAGGATGCTCCAGGCGATCCAGCATTTCACCAAGCTCATGTACCTGGACCTCGAGGACACCGGCATTCAGGACGCCTTCCCCATGGAGATCTGCTGCTTGGTCAGCCTGAAGTATCTCAACCTATCCAAGAACAAGATCCTGTCGCTGCCGATGGAGCTGGGCAACCTGGGCCAGCTTGAGTACTTCTACCTGCGTGACAACTACTACATCCAGATCACGATTCCACCGGGGCTGATCTCGCGGCTTGGGAAGCTGAAGGTGCTGGAGCTGTTCACCGCGAGCATCGTCTCCGTCGCGGACAACTACGTCGCGCCAGTGATTGACGACCTCGAGAGCAGCGGCGCGCGCATGGCGTCGGTCAGCATCTGGCTTGACACCACCCGCGACGTGGAGCGCCTCGCGCGGCTAGCGCCGGGCGTGCGCGCCCGGTCGCTCCAGCTGCGCAAGCTGGAAGGGGAGCGCGCCGTTCCGCTGCTGTCCGCGGAGCACGCGCCGGAGCTTGGCAGCGTGCAGGAGAGCCTGCGGGAGCTGGCGCTCTACTCGTCCGACGTCGAGGAGATCGTGGCCGACGCGCACATGCCCAAGCTGGAGATCATCAAGTTTGGCTTCCTCACGAAGCTGCGCGTCATGGCGTGGTCTCACGCCCCTGGTCCAACCTCCGCGATGTCGGCATGGGCGCGTGCCACAGCCTAACGCACGTGACGTGGGTGCAGCACCTCCCCTGCCTAGAGTCGCTGAACCTCAGCGGCTGCAACGGGATGACGAGGGTGCTGGGTGGCCCGGAGGACGGCGGCAGCGCCGGGGAGGAGGTGGTCGTGTTCCCGCGGCTGAGGGTGCTGGCCCTGCTGGGGCTGCAGAAGATGGAGACCATCCGAGCCGAGGGGAGTGCGCGTTCCCGGAGCTGCGGCGCCTACAGACGAGGGGGTGCCCGCGGCTGAAGAGGATTTCGATGCGCCCGACGCCCGGGCAGCAGGCTACCGTGCGGATCGAGTGCGACAAGCACTGGTGGAACGCGCTACAGTGGGCGGGCGAGGACGCCAAGGCCTGCTTCGTCCCCGTGCTGTGAGAGTGTGAGTCACTTCACTTGCAGTAGGCGGTCGACGGTGGTGTGCAATTTTGGCGCCAGTTGATACGTTCGACGACCACCAAAGGTGCACCACGGATCAAGGCAAGATAAGCGATGAAATCGCAATATCTCTCGGACAGAAATAAGACGGTTTATTTTGGATTTCTTCTAAGAACAATTCAAATTTTGGTTTAATTCCTGCTATGTTGTGAGCTGGTGGCTTGGTTTTAGTTTAATAACTACAAGTGGACATGGGACTCTTTATGATCTCGATCGTAGGCTAACAACCAGTACTAGCCAAAAGTTAGCTTTAGTCTATCCAGATGGAAGGGCTAATGGATGAACTAATGTTAGTTAAACTATTGGCTACTTGTAACTCCTTTATTTAAATTATAATGCCATTTTGCCTTTTTTTACATACATATTTTTTTCATGTTTCTAGACATGCAAATATAGATGTATAGGAAAATCAAAAATCAAAATGACCTATAATTTGAAAAGAGAGTGGTTCGTTAGCCAACAACTAGCTTGTCATTAGAAATGAAGAGTAGTTAATGAATCAACAAGTAGCTAACAAAGGAGAATAATTCATTGCTAGGGATATATGCACCTTTTAGTCTAGGATCAAATATGTATGGGGCTACTAAATTACATGCTAGTTTTAGCTATGGTGAATAGTAGCCTTAGCTAATCCAAAATGGCCCTATACACCATCTATATATTTGAGGGCTTTAAACCGAGACTTTATGTTAATTCTCATGAGATGTGTTAGGAAAATGATAAATCCTTTAAATATTCTCATAAAATCAGCAACAACTAATCTTTAACTTCATATAGTCTAATTATCATAATCAAAATAGTCATTAATTTAAATTTTATTTTCAATATTTACAATTTCCATTACAAAAAATTCATAAAATACATACCTTAATCATTTTTTTTTTGAACAAGTCGGTAGGGAAGCTCCTACCTATTCTTTTCTTTTTATAGATGTATATGAACAAAATAACATGACAAAACATACATGGTCATCAAGACCCAAAATAAAAAGGCATAAATACATTAGAGTTTATTCTCACACCACAATTTGAGAAGGGGGGGGGGGGGGGTGGGGTGGTAGCAACCCCTTCTTTAGCCTTCATACACACCAGGTTATGAATAAGTGCCAATTTGCAGGCTTGTAGAGAAGCTGACTTGTGATCAAAGATGACTCCATTTCTAATTTTCCAAATGGACCAACAGGCATGGAAAAATTTTCTCTAAAGATGAGTGAGCCAAACTCTGTCCTAGCTTGGATGATCATGTCGAGAGGGTCAAGATTAAAATTCCATTGAATATCAATAAACCTCCAACAGTCGGCACTGAAAGGGCATTCAAAGAATAAGTGGAAACTTGATTCTTCTAAACCAGAGGAGCAGAGCACACAAGAATAGTCTGGGAGGAACATGTTTTTCCTTCATAGAAGGTTTCTTGTGCTCAATCTATCTCTTATAAAAGCCAAGTAAAAAACTTTTGATTACCTGGGTTACCAGCTTTCTAAATCCACTAAAAAAGAGGAGATGCCGGAGTTGTCCCTTGCAAATATGCCTTCTTAGAAAGTATGTTGTCCCCCAAACATAGCTCCAAGTGTCATTCAAACTGTCATCTCCCAGGTTGAACAACAAACATTAATCCAGTTCTTGCAGTTGTTCTGACGCTTGAGCTGACAAGGGCAAGAAGAAAAATTTTTATCTCCTTGTCAATGAAGAATTTAATTGAACACTTCTTTTCCTCGAGAAAGAGAAGAGATGGGGATATTTCAGTTGTAAACAGTCACCAATCAATTGTCCAACCAGATCGCAGTGGAGATACCATTATTTGGATGGGAGATAAATTGTTCTGAATTTGTCAAAATGTTTTAGCACGTCCCTCCAACAAAATGAGCCACATGGGCTTCTTGACTGTGGGGGGTATTGTCATTATAGAAAATAATTTATAATAATCCCTAAATTTACATCTGAATTAAAAGACAATACAATACTGCCATTGAGTTTGCTTTTAATTTACCCCCATTTTTCATTTATAAAAGATGACATTAAACATATAAATTCTAGTCTTTATTATTACTTTAAAAATAAATTAATATATTCCTCTAACCTAAATCTAATTAACAACATCAGCTAGTATAAATCCAAACTTCTAGACGCAGTAAAATAAAGAGTCATACTAGACCCATTACCGTGGTTGGAACTTGGTGTATCAAAACTTGAATTACGTATTTATGAATCGGCTACACAAAGAATATTACAAAAAGTAATAGTCAATTTTTAATAGGAAAGCACCTATTTGTAAATAAAGGAATAAATATATGATTTCGTTACTTGTGACAAAAGAATCAAACTACTTATTGTATTGAATTTAAATAAAATAAAGACGTCCAATTCAAAACTTAATTCAAATATTAAAATGGCTATAAAAAAATTGCATATAAGTTGTTTAGTGTATGCTACAACTTTTAGAGACCATCTTCCACTCTTCCCAACGATATATCGATCCTAATTTGAGAACCAGCGCATAGTTCAATAGTTTTCTAATTTTATGCATTATTATTCGCCAGCTTTCAAAAAAAAAAAAATTAGTACTTCGCCACAAAATTCGTCCAAAAATGAGAATCAAGTACCCTTGTTATAAACTTAATAAAAAACACACATATAATCACGCCGATATCAAGCCGAAAGCCAATTCTGCTAATCGATAATCCATCTGATCTTGGCGGTTTCAATAGTATTTTGTGAGTTTTCATTTCGGATATGGAAGATCGTGACGGTTAAATCCGTGCTTATCGTCCTCCTCAAGTCTGCTAAACTAATGGCGGCGTAGCCGACAGACGAGTTTTGGAGGCGCAAAAAGCAAAGACTCCAACCCGCCGCGTCGCCGCGGAGCAGCAGAAATCCAGAATAAAGCCGAGAAGCCACCCAAACCGTTTCTCTCTTTCTCCTCTCCGCTTCCTCCTCAACCCCTCCCCAAGTATACGAGTGACACCCCCCATGGCCTCCCGGGTCACGAGGCTGCTCCTGCACCGCCGCCTCGTCACCGCAGCGGAGGCCTCCGCTCGCCGCGCACCGCAGGTTCCCTGCGCCGGCGCCACTGTCTCCAAGGTAATCCTGCAGCAGTTGTTGGGGAAAACCCTAAACACCTCTAAACCTCCCTTCAGGGTGTTCGACAGAATGCCCGTGTCGATCTCTGCGTTGCCTGTTCCGGCGTTGCTGCCCTGTGGTTGTGATGTGGTGTCTGGTTAGGTTCCTGAAGGGACTGAACTTGTTGTCTGTGCTAGATTCCACTGATTGTTGTGCAGGGTTGTGCTTACTAGCTACTAGAGCTACGGAGTATTGAACTTCTATTATTCTGTCGCTGCTAGTGCCTATTCTGTTAGTCACGTCATAAGCAATGCATGTGCTGGTGCTCTATCTGTATGAAACACAATGCAACGGTTGTTTCTGATCTGTGATTGCATAGATTCTTATGGGCTTTCTGAAGTTCTTCACACTGTAATTTTTCCTTAAAGTATTTTTTCTTCTTATTTGGAAATATATACTTGGAAGTCTGTTTTTCCTTAACGCTTCTCTGTCTCTTAACTGCAGGATGTTGCTAAGGCTGAAGGTCAACTCCCACCTCTGAATTAAAGCTCTGTGTTTGATTGACCAAATTGCTGCTATTAAATAATTTGTTTCATTATTATTCCTGTTATTGTTGCATTGGTGAAACTGGGATTGTTTTGCAGTGCTGGATGGATAATGCATAACAATTTAAACATTATGTATGTTTGTCTAGTTTCTAGTTTAGCTGCTTTAAGTGTATGTTTGACATTGACTTGTAAATCAGAGTAAGTTGTTCGGTGGCTTCCATATGAGCTCCTAAGGTCAACTTAGCATCTTTTAGCCTGTATAATGAGAATAAAGCTGGCAAATATGTACCTGTTGTCATAATATTCATGCACTATTTTTCAATCTTACCGCAACAGATACTTCAAAGAGCCTTTCTATACTGCCATACTGAGTGAGTAAACCTTCCATGATAATGTACTGCCATTGCAGCACTGCATCTATTATGAATGCATGTGGTATTCTGCTTACATTGGATGCATTTGAATGAACTTGCCAAAGGTAAAAAAAAAAATCTATATGTTGAATTATTCAGAACTGGAGAGTCATAAGGTGTTGACAAAACCTTTCAGTAGCGAACTAGTGATAATTTGAATACATGATTATAATTATTCTGTGTGTAACCCTACACATTATGATCCAGTCGATGCAAACTGCTCGGTTTTTTAATACATAAAATTGGTTCCAATCTGTCTTTAAGGTTGTCTTACTTGTGTTCCATTCCATGTTATGAGCATGCGTGACTATGATTACAAAGAATGGTTTCTCAGCTATCTAGTCTCATCATAATTTCATTGATTTCCACGCACTCTAAAAAACTATCCAACTTTTGTGTGCATTTTTGATTGATCTGGACCGATATTATTCTTCCGCGCTACTTTTTTTTCCACGTTAGGATTTGTTAATGCTGACATAGTTTTCTTTGGGAAAACATCCAGCTTCGTCCTTGAAAAATTCAAGGTGGCACGTGACTAGGTTAAACACTTCAAGTCCTTTGACTACTCGTTATGAGTGCCGCAAAGTATTTTCCTTTTTCTGTAAGGCCATCTGCATCTTACTCTACACAAGCTTCAGACCAGAAGGCAAAACAGGTTTGTATTTCAGTTCTGCTTGCTGATTTAAATTGTTCAGTTTGTAACTTTGTATACTCTCTCCGTCCCAAAATTGATCAACTTCTAGAATTTTCCTTGCTCTTAAGTTTGAACTCTCTTAAGTTTGACTGAATGTATAGAAAAGAACACCAATATTTATGATGCAAAAATTAGTATCATTAGATACACAATGAAATATATTTTCATAGTGTACTTATTTGGCGACATAAATGTTGGTATTGTTTTCTATAAAGTTAGTCAAACTTAAATAGTTTGTCTTGTACAACTCGAAGTTGACTTATTTTGGGACGGATGGAGTATCTTCCTACTTGCCCCTGACCATTTGCTGCATAAATTTGAATTAATATTATCCATCTTGTGATATGCTGCTATGTGGTTGTAATGCAATTTATAAAATTTTGGTAGTGTTACCTTGTTGACTATAGGGTGGATTGGACCAAAATCCAAATCCTAACAAAGGAAACCAATTAGAATCCTACTACAGAAAGTCCACCATCCAGTCCAAACATATCTCAAAGTGCTTAGTCTAATCCAATCGAAGCCCCTCAAGTTGGAATCCATCTTCAGCCATCACATCCATCATGATCCAATTCCAACCATCACAGCGAGGCGTCTTCCTCTTCCCCTCCCCCTTCCCCATCACAGGCAACTTGAACACCAAGCCAAGCTGACTTTCTCATCTCATCTGTTATGTCAGATCTCCAGCCAGAGCTCTCTGCAAAACTACTCACCGTGAATTCATGAAACACCAATGTTAGCCTTCTTTCATCAGGTGTAGGACACTCCACGTGATGCTCACTGCAGAACTCGAAGCCATGACCATCTTGAGATTCACAGCATGGTCCTGACCTGGTGCTGTTGGTGTCTGCATTAACCTCTACATGACCAATGCCTATTCTGTCTAGCTACTGCTTGTTGCACTCCACTACGTTACTGCCTTTGTGCTCTACCTCAAGGCCCATCACTACAGCATCTACCCTGCATATGCCTTTGATCTGTTGGACTTCGGATTTCCTAAATATGAATTACAGAACACATCTGGATTATCCCACATGTACTTGTGATCATGCGTCATCTGAATTACTGAACACCTGTGGATTATACATAAATTGGCTTGAGCGTGCTTTCTATGTTGGAGTACCATGCCTAAAACCTTGAACGGCAATATCTTGACTGCATTAACCGGCTTATTTATATGCATTAGCCCCTGTGATGTGGTTTTGGATGACCAACATTTCATAAAAAAAAATTGTTAAGAGCTATTCCAAATTTTGTGATCCTACATATGTTGAAAAGATTCTGTTTCACTGGTTACATTACTGTTTATGTAGAGGTAGTTGCTAGACACTTTTTTAATGGTCTGCTTCAAGGATTTTGTCTTATATATGGATCGATCTCTGGTCCCATTTGAGCAAACCCAATTATGCTAATCACTTAGCCAAAGCCAGCAGTACTTGTAGTGTTGCAGTTACAGTGCTATTTTCTACAAGGCATCTGTGTCATATGTGAGAAAGTGTTCTGATGGAAAAGACTCAAAGCTATTTTTCAAGGCATCTGTGTCATATGTGAGAAAGTGTTCTGATGGAAAAGACTGTTTACTGTGTCCAGTTTTTTTTCATTCACAGCATTCTGTTGGAGAAGACTTCGAGTTCTGTTTATTGTTATACTACTTGACAGTCTATAATCACCTAAGACACGAACAGTCTGGTTTTGGGGTCATTTAGTCATTTAGTTTTTGATAGAACTTGTATACCGTAGCTAACTGATATTACTGGTTTCATTAGTCAAACAAATGTTTGTTAATTATATTGCAAGCAAAATACGTCGCGTAGCTATTATGCTGTTGCACATTTTTTATTTTTTTTTTTTTTTTGTTACTTGTAATGTAAAGAACTGTCTTGTTCGCAGGAAGGGAAAGATTTGTCAACCACAGAACATCCCTTTGATGATATTACCTACAATATACCTGAGAAGCCAATGACATTTACTGAAGGTGCTTCTTATAGTCTTGTAATACTTGCTGGACTTGGGATTGCGGGGTTGGCTGGATATGCTGTGTTCAAAGAGCTTATATTTGAGCCAAAAGAGTAAGTTCCTTGCTTTTGTTATTTGGCTTGTTTGAACTTTGCAGAATGATAATTGATACAATTATGACTAATTGTATTTTGATAAAACTAATGTGTTAATAAATAGTAATCATTACCATATACTTTTAAGTTCTGCAAAATTTCCTTGTCAGACTTTTGCAGTGGTTCTTTAATGATATGATATACACATCTCCTGTGTGTTCGAGAAAAAAAGAATTTCGTAGTGGTCATTCTTCAGATCGTGACACTAACCCCATCTTTTTTTGTGCACTGTACAAGTTTACAACAGTTAATATGATGTAATATGGAACTTCGTTTTTCCCTTTTGACTGTAAATATACATCTTCTTAATCTGGATGCATCATTTTCTATCTAAGGCTCATGTGTGTATGCTTTTCGTTTCCTTGGGGTCATAGAGTGGCATTTTGTGCAGTATAGGAATAGGTAGCTTTATTATCTGCAACTTTTTGTCACTTTTTATCTGCAACTTTTGTCACCACAGCATTGATGACCTTATATGAACAAACTTTTACTATATTGAAAATGAAGATGAAACCTAATACCAATAGATCTTTCTTTTTTTGTTCCGTTGTCCCAAGTTCTATTCTGGTGTATACTGCATTTTTATCCTATAACATTTAAGAGTGTCTGATTCACTACCACAAGTACTTTGCATTGCATTATGTTAGAGATGAACAACAAAAATAAAGACCTTTACTCCAAGCAAGTTGGGGGTAGGCTAAAATTGAAACCCAACATAATAATTTGGTGTTTGGTGCTTTTGTCTGGAATATTAATTGCCGTTGCAGGTGTTATCTATTGTGCTTGAGTCATTAACTTTCTTTTTGTACACAAATACAAAATTTTATCTGTTGGAACACCTTAATTTTTTTTCTACAGTACATGGTTGCCCACATGCCTGTTTTGTTAATATATAATATAATTTTGAAACTGAAGGGAGATTAGCTGACGATTGTGCATAATCACCCAACAGGTACAAGATATTTGGGAAAGCTCTAGCAAGAATTCAGAGCGAAAGCCAGGTTTTTGTTGATTGTGTTATTTTCTTTGTAGATAGTCGTACTTTCTCCCTCTTACTAGTTTTATATATTTTGTCAGGTCACATCAAGGATTGGCCACCCTATTACTGGATATGGCCAGGAAACTAGAAACCGTGCAGCTCGGCAAAGAATTCCAAATAAGATTTGGACAGATGAGGATGGTGTTGAACATGTGGAGGTAGAACACATTCTTGCCTCTTCTGTTGTGTCTTCCATTCTTCTGTTTTCTTGCACCTCAGGTCTACTGTAGCCTAGTCAATAAGAAATGGGCAACTTTACCTGTTACAGTTATGCTCTCTCTTCTGCAACACTAGTTATGAAACTGCTCTCTGAGAGTTCATTAGTCCTTTAGCAGCATACAGGAATGAACCATTTTTTCCCCTTAAAGAACAGCAAGCAGCATGGGAAGAGCTTAATTGTGAATCATAACATAGGGGAAGGTACTAAGATGAGAATTATTTGCCTTCATTGCTAATATCAACCCTGAGAGCAGTATTAACACCAGAGAAGATCCTGTTTACATGTTTTGTTGTGCTTGTAGGTATTGTTTTTGCTAAGTTGGAAAGGAGATGTTAAGTCATATGGTTCATATAGCTATTTTTACTCTGCTCACATGCATTTTTTTTTCAGGTGAACTTTCTCATCCGTGGGCCACAGGGAGCTGGAAAAGTGTATTCAGAGATGTTCAAAGATAATTCTGATCGGACATGGAAGTTCACATACCTTGTTGTTGATATCGTGTCACCACCACATGCAAAAAAACAGCTGATGTTAGAATCTTACGTACCAGCATAAGGAATTAAGGATGCAAGAAGCAAAAGCAGTTAGCAGTACCATGGCATCCCCAAGGTTCATCTCCCACATATATATTATATCTATTTTACTTCACATTTGTACCATCCTTGATGTTTACATTATTTTGTGTTTTGTGTTGTCATTTGGTCATAAAAGGTTTTGAATTTTGATCTTTCATGAAATAATAGACATCAAACTGTAGGATGAAATACGCTTCTAGTGATTTCTGGAACTAGTAATGCTACACCTACAAAAAGTTGTACAGAAGATCTAACTAGCATGCTAACTCGAATAGCAGCAAGCCAGCAACCTCAAAGTTATCGGTGTGGTTACATGAAATCTTTTGATTGCTAATTTCAAATTAGCAAGTAAGGTTGTTATCATCTATGCTAATACATAATACATTTTTTGTGTACACATTTTATAGGTTTAGTGGTACTCTCCCCATACTAGAGATGTTACCTACCTCGTTTAGCTGAAGGCCATATCAATCCCATTGAATCATTTTTCTTTGTAGTAGTTTGTTTGAATCCTCACATATGGATATCAGTCCAATTTCCTTTAGGGCCCATTTGGATCCCCTCATTTTGGAGGAATGGAAATTAGGCTATTTGGCTTATTTGAGATTCCACAACTTTCAAAGTTCACATATAAGCCTATCTTAAATTCATAGGGTGGGAGATGGGAAATGGACTGTATAGATCACCATGCTATGTTTGTAGTTTATACTCTCCAACTTAAGTAAAGTTTGTATAACATATCTCAAATATGTGCCTAAACTATAGTTATTACAATGAATCCAATTCCAAGGTTCCAAATTTGGCCTTAAATATTTGTCAGTTTGTATGGATATGGTAGGTGTATGTTTGTTTGCATTCAATAAAGGATTCTTCTGAACGTCAGTACTTTATAACTTTGTATTTTGATTACCTTTGAATGTTCCTTCATTTTTTTAGCCATGCCCATGCCTTTTGAACCCTGCTACATACATTTCTTTTCAAAAGTTCCTAGCCATACATTGAAAGTTGTCTTGAAAATTGTATGCAGTACCATCGAGGTCCATAAACTCTTGAAATGCCCATGTGGATCCCAACTTGTTAAGTGTGCCATTGGGGGTCCAAATCTTCCTAATAAGCGAGCAGTCATGTATGTTATTCTAAGTGCAGCCAGGGCTGTTTGTGGTGGGGATTAGACAAAAATCACTCCTGGGCCATTGGTGGTCCAAATCTCCCTGGAGTTTTTTTTTTTTTTTTTTTGGGGGGTGAAAATCACTCCTGTTCAGCCAAAAGTTCCCACAGGTTGTGGTGGGATTAGACAAAAATCACTTCTCCATTTAGCTAGGAGCTAAAAAACCCGCTCATCACTAACTCTATTCAAACCCCACCAAAATTCTCCAGTATCACTTCTCACCTGCTCCTCACCCTTCTCACTCCATTAGAGAATCAGGGAGTTGGAGCTAAAAATTACAGAGTGGAGCTCTACCAAGTACCGAACATGCCATTATCATGTTCTCAACTTCCCATGCTCTACTATGTGCCTGGGATCATGGCCACTATCATGTCCCTTCATGCCACATGCCATGTTGCCATACCGCCTAGTCAACTTTATGCTAATTAGGGAACTATGGACCTCAAGTGGCACACTTAGCAATTAGGGTCTAGATGAACCACATGGAAAGTTTGAGGACTGCCGATGCAGTTAAATTCCGTGAAGTTATTTCCACCATCCAGTTCCAGTTGACTACCAATGATTGTTGTTTTTATACCATTATTTATATACAACCTTTAGATTTATTGTTAATCTTTACTTAAATTTTTCGTTTGTTTGTTTGTTTAGATTTTTGGCACAAATGGGAAGATCCGATATAAGTGGCTAAACTGGGGGTTTATGAACAAGTCTAGGCAAGATTGGGAAATTTAGGTCAGATTTTCATAATATACTGCAAACCAGTTTTGTGGATTAATAAATGGTTTTTACATTACTAGAAGGAAAAGTGGACAGTTCATACTGGAAATGTTTCAATGTTTCTTTTAGTAATTGGGAAAACCCACCCTGCATGCCTGGATAAGGGTTTTTTTATTAGTTCTCATGAGTACCTTGTATCATCCAAATACGTGGCCTAATCCAGTAAGTCATCTTTGTAAAATCGTATCAACGCATATGTAACTGGATTTGGTTTTGAATTAATTTGTTGCGAAATGCTCGTCTTAAGGTCTATGGCATGGATATCATCTCTTGGCTGCTAGGGACATTTCTCTCCTGGAGAACAGTTTCTTTAGCTGCCCGACCACTGGCCTCTATGTGCTGTTGTAACCTGGAAAACAGTTTCTTTAGCTGCCCTACCAGTGTGCTGTTGTAACTTTACTGAGCAAAACGTTTCCCTACCCCGTCAACCTTTGAATGATCACATTTATTGTTCTGCCCCAACGATAAGTCCTTTTTTTTTTTTTTTCCAGGGTGATACTCCGTCCTAAATTTCTTAAATTTATATAGGTCGTTTCGATGTTTCTGGATTTACTTACCTTTTAGTATGCACCTAGGTATCTAGTAATCCCTCCAATGGTTCAACTTGAGTTGTCCTAAGTCATGCTTTGAGTTTGATTAATTTTAAACAAAAGAGTACTGCCACTAAGACCCAAAAAGTGTTAGTACGGAAATATATTTTATGTTCTATCTAATAACTATACTAATTTATGTCACAAATGTTAAGTCTTTGTCTATAGAATTGGCTTAAACTTAAAAAAACTGAATTAGGACAACTCTAGAGTTGATTTATCTTGGTACGAGGGATGTCTAGCTATAGGATCTACAGTTCACACTTTCTGTTTCTTTTATCTCGTCAATCATCCGCACTGTGAACACGAATCCGTCTGCAGATTCTCCTTTCAGTCTTTATTGATAGTTGATACAGGTCGATGCGGATCCATTGGCTCAGTCATTTCACTCTTTTCAGCATGCATGGTCCGGCAACTATTCTATGGCTGCACACATTCTTTTTCGACACATTCCACGAGTCATCAACCGGAAACTATTCTATGGCTGCACACATTGCACAAGTCATCAACCAAGTCCCTTGTCTCCATATCCCTCCTACCGATCAACGCCTGTCGCTGTTACACCTCTACCTGCTCCGACTCCGCGCTCCAGCCTTTCCTTTGCCGACTTGGTCCGCGACATCAGCATGCCTGATTGGAGCAAAGCTATAACTATTATGAGTAGGCTTACCTGCTCCCACAAAAGATTGGTCGAGTGGTGGATGTATCTTTCAGTGCTAAATCCCTTTGGCTACTCGTTGCCTGCGGCCGCGTTGTGTCGAGTTCAGTTCCCGGCTTTGCTTTCTTTCTCCCAAAAAACATTTCATTTCACGTCCATGACGGGAGAAAGGCTTGCTATCTTGGGAATGGCCGTTTGTTCTAAGTTTAGTATATACAAGACCTGTGTATGAATATTGAATAGCATAATAAATGGTCGACTTTTTTTTTAAGAGTTAATAGGGCCAAGCCCCTGTCACACACTATCAAGATCAGAACGTTATTATGGCATTCGGATGGGTTACATCCATCAGTCCCGTTTAAAGCAAACTGGAAATAGCAATGAAGGAGCCAGAACCAAAAACACTTACGTCTCACAAGATAAAGTTAGCTTAGTTAAATCAAGCCATTTGCCAGAGAGTAAAATTCCTTCCAAAAACAAGCTTCCTGATAGTAGAGCCTAGGCTTCATGCGGCAAAGTATTGGGCCTCCAGTTTATGCATCCATGAATGTCCCTATCAATTTTCTGTCTGTAGCCTTAGTTTAGCTGCAGAAGCAGCCGAGATACCCTCTAAAAATTCCAGAATTGACAAGGCACCAGTAGTGAAACTATAGAAAATGTTAGGACTCTATGTACTGTACTTAAAATCAACTAGCTCTTTCCATAGCTTAGAGTCATCCAGACGAGACCTTTAAATCCAAGATCCTAGTAAGCATATTATATATATCAAAATGTGGAGTACCCAGACCTCCATACTCCTTTAGCATATTTACACTTTCTCAATTAGCTAAATGATATTTGTGATTACCTTCACTGTCACTCCAAAGGAAATTAGCTAAGTCAAAGTGGATTAACCGCGTAGCCAATGATCAGTTCTATTCAGTGCTCAAAACCAAAACGATAATATCCCATTCGTCCAATCATACAATTCACAATCTGATCAACTCGTTAACAGTCGACATGCACACCAAAGGGAGCGATCCCATATCTACCCTCTGAATCCCTCCAAATTCCCAGTTTTGCTTGTATGTGACGTGACGGTCGAAGCCGGTGTTTTCTGATACCAACTTTGACCTGTGAAGGGTGTATTTATCTTGGAACTTGACGTGTTGATGTGTGCGAATTAACTTGAAATAAGTGCCTGATGTATGACGCGAGCAGACTTGGACCAACGAGTCGTGAACTAGAGCAGCTGATATTATATGCCCTGGCTGATGCTTGGTTCCGAAAATCGTTTAGTGGTCCGATGTACGTGAGTACCATGTTTCAGTCATTTTCAAAGACAAGGTCCATTTTTTGACTTGGCACCGACCGTACCACTGCCCCTACAAATTTACAGCTACTTCAAGCTTGCTGAAATCACCTTTCGTGCACTGTAGTAGGAGTATATCAGTTGCTTATATGCCCTGCAGAATGTCTGGATAAATATCTCTCGATATCCACTACAGCTGCCATGGATTTCGTAGTTTGAAGAAAAAAAACAACTGCTATGGAATGGCAGCTCCCAGTTTCCAGCTAATCTTTGTCCATCTCCGCATGTGGCACATGTCTGACTAGAAGATGAACAGGAAGAGAACAGAAGAAAACAGCAAAAGTTCGGTCATGGCAACAATAAACAAGTGACGCTACCTCACCAGATCGATGATACATGCACATATCCATTTGACATGTATGTGACATATCAAATGGGGGTAGTTGGATCATCCATGTAAGCGATGAGAATATCATAAGAACTACTCCCAAGAAGATCCAGAGCCGGTTGGATTATAAAAACATCAGAGGCCCCGTTGTGCTGCAGAAACATCCGGCCACCATCTCAAACTCGGACAGACATGCGGTGCACATTACAAGCATCAGACTGGGATGTCACGTACAGTGGCACCCACAGCCACAGCACTCCTTCCTTGTTCCTCCAGTCCAGGATCATGGCCTACCTGGCTTTGTGCCAACTACCAGAATAATTTGCCGAGTATATATAATTTGCTCCAGGATCCTCATTCCGAATAAAAGATTGAGTATCCTGTTTGTTGCAAATGATAGCACCATCATGCCTCTGCCAGTCTAATCCGTTTTGGAAATTGAGGAACTACAGGTTTACATACATAAATGCAAGACTAGCTTATCAGCTAGTAGATGCTAATCATGCAGGTCAGGTCTAATCATGCACTGGTGAACAAAGCGCTGAATTGGCCATTTGGTCTCTATATCCTCACCAAATACCCCAACAAACTTCTCTGAGAAAATGCAACCCCCCAACAAACTTTAACTAACGCCTAGGTACGTGTAAACTAATTGCTCTCCCCTCCTCAACCTGTCTGTTTTCCTTGCTGGCGTACCAATGCATGACAAAGTCAAACAAATACCTCAGCTAGCCTCCTTCCATCCCCTCCTCAACCCAACCACCATGACAGCAAACCATCAACTCCATATGCCCAAAACACCCCTACACTCCCCAGTTAATCTAATCCTTTGCCAATGCCATCAGTCATCAACCAAGACACATCTTTCCTGGGCACCTTTGCTTGCTTTGATTAGTACACAATGTTTGAAAACTTCACGTTAAAGGGCACCCTTGGCAATGTTGCCAGTTAAACCTTCCCTATCCAGTTCCAAACTCCCTCCTCCTAGAAGCAACAGCAGCAGCACACCCAACTCCAAGAAGAGCAACGAGGTGAGGAGTTGCCTCCGAAAGCAAGCCATCACTGGCTACCAAATGCAGGCATGCATATAGCGAACAGGACAAGAAGCAGCAGAGGGGGAACGAGTAGGAGGGGCAGAGGTCAAGGACACCAAGAAACCGGTTGCGCGCTGCTGCTGCCACCATGTCCTATGATCAGATGCTCTCGCCGCTTTTCGGTGCCGGGCGATCGGCGGCTCAGCACGGCGTCGTCGTCGGCGGCGACGCGGTGACGAGGCAGATACTCAAGTGCACGAGGTGGCAGCTCGAGGAGACCACCGACTTCGTCACCTGCCCCTACCACTACTACTGCGATAGCTCCTACCCGGGCGACTACTCCGCCGCCGTCGGCGTCCTCGTCGCCGCCTTCGCCGCCTACTGCTTCCTCTCTACTCTGGCGTTCACCGTCCTCGACCTCGTCCGGGGCAACGGCAGTAGCAGCGCGCCGGCGGCCGGCGTCAGGGGCATCAGGAGGAAGTACCTGCTCCCCTCCGGCCCGTTCCTGCTCCCCCTGGTGCTGCTCGCGCTCGCCAGGGGCAGCGGGTCAACGCCGTGTTCCCGCTCGCGCAGCTCGGCCCGGCATTGCTCCTGCTGCTCCAGGCCTCGGCGCTGGCGTTCCGGAACGAGGCCGACGGCGACATCCGGTACGCGGTGCTGGAGGCGTCCACGGTGTCCGGCGTGCTGCACGCGAGCCTGTACCTGGACGCCGTCGTGCTGCCCTACTACACGGGGCTGGAGGCGCTCCGGTGGTCCCGCTTCTCCGGGGAGTGCGCGTCGTGCCTGTGCCGGATGGAGCCCCTGGTGGTGGGCGGCACGGCGGTGCAGTACCGGGGCCTGTCCAAGACGGCGCTGGCCATCATCTTCGCGCTGTGCTCGCGGATGGTGTGCCGCATCTACGGCGAGGAGCGGCTCAGCGCGTGGACGCGGTCCGCGCTGGAGGCCGTGGGCTGGGTGTTCGTGGCCGCCGACGCGGTGTACCTCGTCGGCTGGGTCGCCGCGGAGGGCGGCGGCGTCGGTGTGGTGGCCTACAGCCTCGTCGCCGGGCTGGTGTTCCTGAGCGTCTTCGGCAAGGTGTACCGGTTCTTGGCGTGGGTGGAGGCGAGGCAATCGCAGTGGAAATCCAGCCTCTGCCATAGCATCGTTTGATTGATGATGATGATGATACTCGTCAGAGCCAGAAAATGTGTAAAAAGGAAAAGAAAGGAATCGTTGCTTAGTTCATCTTCTTCTTCTTGCTGTACAATCTACAGTTCCACACGATGGTAAAGAAAAAGGTGCGAATTTTTTTGTTCATGTTACTTAGTAGCTTAATTTGACGGAAGCCATTCAGATTTTTGTTGATGAAACTTCAGAGCTTGTTCCTTGCCCTCTTCTTTCGGCGTTTTAAATATGATTTTGATGACTCGTTCCTAATCCCGCTGACCAGAGTGCACACACATTGTGATCCTGATCCAGTTAAGTTAGGCTTTGAATCAGACAACTGTACTGTAGTTAACCTTGAGGTTCTTATTTCTCATGATTATATAAAGCTATGCTATAGTTTCATTTCACTGATTGGTAGCTGGAGATGGTTGGTACTTTGTATCAAAGTTCAGAAAAAGTGGATGGGACAAGCCAGCGGCAATAATGTGGTGGTTCAGGAGTAATTCTCACAGAAAATCTGTAAAAATAAATAAATAAATTGTTCCTTAGTTCTTCTTTTTGCTAGCTGTGCAATCTACACATAATGGTGAAAAGGTGCATTTTTTTTTGTCAATGTTTAACTAGCCCATTTTATTTGTGAAGCCATTCAGATTTTTTTTTTCTGATGAAACTTAATTCAGAGCTTCTTCTTTGCCGTTTTCCTTTGGACTTTTTAACATGTTTTTGACGGCACCTTCCTAATCCTGCCGGCGACAATGTACACGCTGTGATGTTAGCTAGGCTGTGGATCAGACAACCGTACCGTAGTTAGTTTGAGATTCTTAATTCTCATGTTTATACGGAGGCACGGTAGGAGTTTCAGCTGTTGGTAGCTGGAGATTGTTGGTATCCGAATTCAGAAAGCCAAAGGGTGAATGGGACAAGGGAACCTAACCAGCAGCAGGAATGTGGTGGTTCAGGACATGTGTTAGGATCAAGTAATGACCTAACCCCTGGCGGCTTCTTGAAGCCAGTTCTTGGAGCTTCCTCTCTGACAGTTTCTCTGTTCTGGCATTCTATGTCTCGGTCAGTTTGTGGCGCAGCGGTTGGAGCATTCACCTGGCATCTCATATTCCCATCCGATATATAGGACCGACTGAATTTGATGGACTGCATCTCTGCGTTCTCACTGCAGCCTCTCTTTGCTTTCTCTGAAGATATGAAAGCACCGTAGCAGCATCATCAAATAATTAAAAAAAAAGTGTGGAAAGAGCAGCATCGGCATGTGTGAGAATTCATCCGATTAGTTTAGAAACTCAGAATAATATATGTCCATATCCATTGGCCCTGCACGACCATTCTTCATTCCCATGAAGCAAAAGCTCTTGACATTGTCATATATATTTTTATTTTATTTTATTTTTTGATACGCAAAAGTGTTTGACTTGGCTTGGGCATGATCATAAGCTCCAATAGGCTTCTTTGTTGACTAGTAGATTTCTCTCATTCCTCGTGCAAGTATGCAATATCTGAAGGAAAAAGTCAGTTGCAAAAACCTAGCGTTTCCCCTACTCTAGAAATCAGAGACTCCAGTCAGTCCTTCCTGCCGAGAGCCTCGAATGATTAGCTAGTGGTCTGGAACAACTGGAACGGGTCATCGTCAGAGTTGTTGCACAAAAATCATCGAGCCCGGCCGGGCCGGCGGCCTTCGTGCACTCGACGCAAGCTTGGGAACAGTACTGGATGCTGGATTGCAGCATCTGGTCACTTTCAGATCAGGTTCAAGCAAGCGTGTAGGACGGCTCATGTGTGCTACATCCTTGTCTCCCTGCCAACACACCCACACCCATCACTGAATTTCATCAGCTAGTGGTACCGCCATGTGCATCTAAAGTGATGTGTGTTTTAGTGTAACTCAAGGCGCCTAATCCTCACTGTCAAAGGAGGGAAAAAAAAGATTCCATGGTTTTTGGATGTGTCCAAGGGGGATTTTCGGTGATTGGTTTTAATCACCGGAAAAGGGCCGGGATCGCTCTATTGATGGTGAGTGAGGTGTGACAATTTGATTGTACTGTTTCGGTTGCTGGTGCAGTGTCCTGTCCATGAACCTTTGATGGTTTGTGAGCTAGGACACTCTACGCTATCAAGGTCGATCTTGTGGTGTGGGTTCAGTTCAGAGGTGATGCACATACAGTACAGGAAATAATTAATGGTCGATATCGGGGTTTTTACGGAGTGGTGCTACAGATGAAAAGTATTGCTTGCTTTTGGCGACACTTAACCTTCCTTTGGATTCAGATAAACGTAAAGCAAGAGGTAAAAAGATGGACCGTTAGCACCTTGCTATCACTTTGATTCTGTCCTAATTTTTTAATAACTTTTCTGACTTGAGTGCACGCCATAGCTAAGCCTGTGTAGGCCTTGTACTAGCAGTTTTTTTTAGGGAAAACCCTATAGCAGTTAGGCCTTCTAATTCTGCTACTCTTTTTATTGCGTGGGCCCTGAGCAGATCGCACATTCGTCTACTGCGGGCCCGATGCCAGAAGCCCGCAAGAACTTCACTTCAGATGGGCCGGCCCAGTTAATGGCCTCAACCAGTTTGCCTGCACTGGTAGACCTCTGTCTCAGAAACCGCGGCCGTCACGCGTCACACACACACGCAGGGAACCTTCTCTTCTCCGCCGCGTCGCCGCCCAACCCGAACAGCAGCAGCGTCGGATCGATGGAGGGCTGGGACAAGGGGACCAAGAGCACGGTGGGCGAGATCCCGCTGCTGTCGACGCGCGCGGGCCCGCGGGACGGCGAGGCGTGGCGGCAGCGGCTCAAGGAGGAGTACCGCGCGCTCATCGCCTACACGTCGGTGAACAAGGCCAAGGACAACGACTGGTTCCGCATCGCCGCCGCCAACCCGGAGGGCACACGCTGGGAGGGGACCTGCTGGTACGTCCACAACCTCCGCCGCTATGAGTTCCCGCTCCAGTTCGACATCCCCGTCGCCTACCCCCAGGTCGCCCCCGAGATCGAGCTCCCTACCCTCGACGGCAAGACCCACAAGGTTGCTAAATTTTTTACCAGCTGATTACTGTGGAGATACCATCTGTATGCTTGCTTAATTTGCTGGATTTCGCCGAGGGTTCCTGACTCTCGCTGTGATGGATCGCTGCTGGTGCGCGCAGATGTACCGGGGTGGGAAGATCTGCCTCACCGTGCACTTCAAGCCGCTGTGGGCCAAGAACTGCCCGAGGTTCGGTATCGCGCACGCGCTGTGCCTCGGCCTCGCGCCGTGGCTCGCGGCGGAGGTCCCGATTCTGGTCGACTCCGGCATGGTGAAGCACAAGGATGACGAGGCGGCTCCGGCTGAGGCATCTGCCTCTGCTGCTCCTCCTTCCTAGTGTCCGGTGGGAGCTAAGGGGGTATCGGAAATCAACTCGGCGATCATGCCATGATAAGTGAACCGGCAAATAAAGAGAAATACCTGGGAATCTAAACATCATGTGAAACATGTCCCATACCTGCTGATTGCTGACTTTGTGTACTACCATCCAACTTTCTGAATTGTGTTGCAGGTTTTATGGTACACCTGATTAATATCATCTGAGGAAACAGAATTGCTTAATAAAACTAGTGCACATATTCTGATTGGTAGGTTATCGAGTGTTCATTGATTATGTACAAGTTTTTGTGCAATTTCCATAGAAATTCTCCTTTTGGTTTATCACAGTGCTTGGTTGTCTTTGAGGTCTGCACTGTATCATGCTGAAAATTAATCCTAGAACTGTTCTCAAGATCAATTTCTGGTTCATGAAAGTGACTTGGATGTTTGAGGCCGTTTCCACCATCAAGTCATATGGATATGATTGAGTTGGGAACCTTGAAGCACAAGGAGGCCAAGTGGCCCCAATCATATCTGGCCATGCTGATGTTTCATACTTACAACAGGATTTGGTTGTTGTCCAGTCAATTAGCGAATTAAAAATCCACCTCAGTTCATCAGTTGTCGTTTTGGCTGTGGGCTAATGCTTTAATGTCTAAAGTTTTGCATATCTTCTGGTTACTGAATACATTTGGTATGCGTTGATGTTGATGTACTAGGTTTGTGCCCAACATTTTGCATTACAAAACTAAGTTATTGTATACATGGATAACCTGAGTTGGGTTGGTTTGTTGATTTAAGAAAAAATTTGGGTAATCTTGTTGTATTATTATTGTATTCTTTTGAAGTTTGAGCGCAGATGTCTCTTAATTTAAGAAGAATTTGTGCAACCTCCTTTTATTAATGCATTCTTTTTTTGTCTGTGGCGCATAGCTGCCTTTGAGCTTTGCACATAACCATGCTGAATATTTCAACGAGGGCTATTTTGAACCCCTGTTCTGTCTTTTAACTTATGGCATGCATTGTTCTAGTACTTTATAATATGGTTAGTGAATATATAGAAGTTCTAAATTGCCTTTTATTTTTAGAATATTAATGAGAATTGACCTGACGGTGCTCGGATAAATTAACCACCTTTGTTAGGAAATAGTGTTAGTGAATTGGGTGTTTTGGGCATTTGTTATGGAGTCATATATATCTGTGCTTAGTGTGTGTGCGTGTGTTTTTTTTCTTGTGTGTGTGTGTGGGGGGGGGGGGGTGGTCCAAAGGATTGATATATATATTTTTCTCATTTGCTATAATTGACTCTACGGCTGGACACAGTTTCCATATGGCAAACATGGACATTTTGTAGTAGGCCAAATGTTCTGCATGGTCTGAGTTCGCTGGTTGTAAATAGATCACCCAAATAAAGAAACACTGGACAGAAGCTTGTTTGCTGTACGCATACACGTTGATGGCTCATGTCCGAAGTTGTTACTCCCTCCATTTTAATTTATAAGTTTTAGCTTTTCTATATGCACTGATTTTACTACGTGTCTAGACAAATCTATATATCTAGAAATGACAAAACATCAGGGGAGTAGCTTATCGTCTAGGCGTTCCAGGATTTCTCTAGATATGCTATGCTCGTTGAGGCAGGTCGGCTAATGGTTTTTTCTGCTGATATGCGTGCTATGCTCATTTCAGTGTGCTAGCAACTGGAGCTGGGTATGGAGAAGGCAGACGGGGGACATGTGCACAATCGCTAGAACACAATCCTAACCTCAGGGCTCGCTGTAGTTGCAAAGATAGAGGAGGCTCGTGAGTCGTGACTTGAGGTTGTCACTGTCACTCATTAGGTCTAGGCTATGACTAGGTCCCAAACTAGCATGAAAACAGCCACCATTGGCACACATAATTAACCACCTGCACAAACACAAATGGCATAATTAACCACCTGCACAAATGGCATAACTGATGTCAGCTGAGTACTTGAGGCTTAAGAAAAAACACAAGTGGTGTGCAAAATTGAATATCTCGCATGATGGCAAAAAGTTCACCGGTCTCTTAACCAGTATGAAGTTGTGAATTGCAAACTCTACTGGAATTAGGAGAAACTTAACATAACACCCACTTTACAATACAATGACTCTTTACCGGTGTGAAGTTTTGAATTGCAAACTCCACGGGAAATAGGAGAAACTTAACACATGTCTAACAAACCTTCTCACGATTTTGCAAAACCTTCTCACGATTTTGCAAACTCCATCTTAGAACACCTCTCAAACCCGCAATATTAACGTTAAAAGAACTTGATTTGAATTGTGTGGCCCTGTTAAAAGAACTTGATTTGAATTGTGTGGCCCTCTAAAAAAACCCGCAATTTAACGCTGAAAAAACTTGATTTGAATTGTGGGGAGATAAAAAAACTTGATTTGAATTGTGGGGCCCTCCAAAAGAAGAATCCTCCAAAATTAGCGTATGCTGCTATTTGCGGCGTGCACACGGTATTCTTTAGTAAAAGGCGAAAGAATAGTTCGCTTTGTGCTCACCGCGCAGCTGCGTGAGCTAACCAGGTAGGCTTAGGCCTCATTATATGCTAATCCATTAGCCATAACCTAGCTAGATCAGCGAGGTGGTACTAATGTCCCCGAATCTGTGCAAATGAATTGGGTATCATTCTAATGTTGTGCAACATGAATTGGGCTAGGCCAATTGCTGACATTCCAATGTACATGAATTGGGCCAGGCCCATTACTGATATTCCAATTTGCATATCTCTTCTTTCATCTCACATCTCGAATAGTATATGAAAGAGCCATAATTGGATTAACCATCTTCTTCATATGAGGATAAAAAAACATCTTCTTCATATGACTTGCACATTCTGGAGAAAGAAATAGTTCGGACCAAAAAAAAAAATGTCGTGCCCATAGAAAGACCGAAGGATCCAGTCCAACATGCAAACTGGAACTGGAAGCAGAGCATTGTAGTTCAGCATACAATCAATCAACTTGATTACTTAGGTCGATAAACACCTTCAGCAAGTCCAACATGCAAACTGGAACTGGAAGCAGAGCATTGTAGTTCACCATACAATCAACTTGATTACTTAAGGTCGATAAACACCTTCAACAAGCTAGTGTTACTTAAGCTTGTCATCCGAAGCTTACATAAGAGGTGGTTTGAAACTTTGAATTCAAACAAAAAGGCTACTAATCTTTTGTCTACAAACATACACTTGTCCTTCATCTGCAGTCTGCAGGCAATACAAGTAAATTGTTTCTACTTCTCTACTACAAAATCTAGTGACTACAAAGAAAATACTTATTCAATTTTCAAAAAGGAAAGAAAATATACAATGTCTGAGCTACTCCAAATCGCCCGTGAATTCTGCCATCTGGTCATATCCAACACGTATCACAGCCGTAGAATCCACATCCTCCACCAATCCAACCTCCTCCTCGGCGTTCCTCTCGCCTCAAACCATCGTTCTCGATCTTTTGCCAGAACACGGCCTCTTGCGCCGGGCATCGCGATCCTCCTCCTCCTGGCAAGCAGCCTCTGTTCTAGACCTTTTTCCACAGGCGGTCCTCCTATTGCAATCCTTGTCGGGCTCAGAGGGATTGTAGCCAAGCCCCTGTCTTGCGCCACGACGGGCGACCTTGGTATCCACCCCTTTGTTACGATCAGGCCGTAGCCAGCAAGGATCGCGGCGCCAAATCCCTCCACGGGCCTGTCGGGGATCTCGTCCGTGCCGCGGTCGGAAGCATCGTCGGCCGCGTTGCGGCGGGTGAGGCCGTAATGGGTGCTGGGGAGGGGTCGGCGGCGGCGTCGACGACGAAGGCGGCGAGGCCCGCGGCGGCGGCGCATGGGGCGGCGAGGAGTGGGGATGGCTTGCGACGACGGCCGAAAATTCCCGAGTTGGGGAGCGGCGCAATGACGACAGGCGCAACCGCGGGGTTCGGGTCCGGGATGGGTTGAACTCGGTGATGTACTGCCGCGCCGGCGCTGGCGCGGAGCTGGGGGGCATCGTCGTCGATTGCAGCAAAGAGGGAGGCGGTCTTCTGAGGCCGGCGCTTGGTCACGACGGAGATCGACAGCTTCTTCTTCTCCTCGCCCATTGCGTCGGCGGCAGAGAAGCGGCGATGATCTGATCTGGGCCTGGTGGTGCCAGTTGACGCGCGAAGCCGTGGATATATACACTTGTGGGCTCGAACTGGACTCGGACACGGCGTCATGGCCCGAACCGTTCTCTGATAGGGCCGCGGCCCAAATCGTCGACTCGGACACGGGGCACCGCCTCCGACTCGACCACGGCACACGAGTCCACGACTTATCAAACCGCCAGACGGCCCCGCAGTCAGGTCAGGTCTCAAACACCACGCGCTTCCAGCTTCCTCAACCAAACAGACTCGCATTTTTTTTTCCTGGATCGCTCGCCGCCGCCGCCGACGCCGCCGCGATGGAAAAGGAGAAGAAGCTCTCCTTCTCCTTCGCCTCGTCGAAGCAGCGGCCGCCCAAGCCTCCCGCACGCCCTGCGGCCGCCGCGTACGACGATGACGCTGACCTCCGCTCCGCGCCAGCTCCGGCCCAGCAGTATGTCACAGAGTTCGATCCATCCCAAACCCTAGCCGCCTCCGCCGCGGCGCGCGCCGTTATCGCGCCACTCCCCAACTCCGGCAACTTCCTCACCCACCGCCCCCGCAAACCGTCCTCGCTCCCAACCCCTGAGGAGGAGGCCGCCCTCGCCGCGGAATCCGGCGGTGGGGGCCCTCCTTCGTCCTCGACACCTCGACCGCCCCCGACGACCCGTCGTCCAAAATCGGCTACGGACTCACTCGCCGCAACGGCGCCACCGACGCTGCTGCTGCTGCTGCCAAGGAACCGGAGAAGGCGCCACCGCCGCCAGCCACTGCTGATGCTGCCGCCGCCGGCAACCTCATGCTGCAGCGGTACAAGGAGGACATGGACGTCCTTCCGGAGCACCGTGGCATGGACGAGTTCAATGAGGTACCTGTGGAGGGATTTGGCGCGGCGCTCCTTGCTGGATACGGCTGGAAGGAAGGTAAGGGCATTGGTAGGAACAATAAGACGGGGGATACTAAAGTTGTTGAATACGATCGCCGTGCCGGCACACAGGGGTTAGGCTACAACCCCTCTGAAGCCGATCCTCGGAAGACTCGTTCTGGCGATTGGATTGTTGGCGACAAGAAGGCGTCTGAGAATGGGAGCGCGAAGAGGAGAGATCGAGACAGTAGAGATAGGATGGAAGAGAGGGATTCTAGTGCCCGGAAGAAGAGATCTAGCGAGCAAAATTCTGAGAAGGAGAGCCGTGAAAGGGAGAGGAATGGCCGGGGTAGCCGAGAAGGAACAAGTAATGCAAGTGATACTCGTAGCAATGTAAGGTGGTTGCATAGCCATATCAGGGTTCGGATTGTTAGTCAGAAATTAAGCAAGAGGTTGTACTTGATGAAGGGTAAGGTTGTCGACGTGGTGGGTCCTACAACGTGTGACATCATGATGGATGATGGGTCAGAGTTGGTGCAGGGGGTGGAGCAGGATATGCTCGAAACTGTACTTCCACGGACGAACGGGCGGGTACTTGTGCTTTATGGGAAGCACAAGGGTTTATATGGGCACCTGGTAGAGAAGAATTCCGAAGAAGAGACCGGATTGGTGGAGGATGCAGATACAAAGGATTTTGTACGTGTTAGATATGACCAGATGGCAGAATACACTGGAGATCCAGAGTTGCTTGGCTACTGATTGATTTCCTTTTGAGCAGGATATGCTTACCAGGAGCCATCTGCTATGCTAGGTAATATATTTTACCTCTTTACAGACTGTCAGGAATTGCTTGGATGTAAAACCTTGAACAATTGTCTGTGTAAGTTTGCTACTTATTTGTCAGCCCTCGTCTTATTGATCATCTAGGAGGGATCACTTGTATTGGAGTGGGGCTCTTTGGATAAATATGGAATGTTTCTCAGTGTAACTGATTGTTTCTTTGTCAGTGAAGAAACTGTATTTTTGTTTTCTACTAACTCCAGTGTGTACCTATGCTATTTCATTCTCAATTCCTTGCTTTCTTTCTACTACCTTGAAGAGGCCTTCTTTGAATGACTTAGGGCCCATTTGGATCCCCAGAATTGAATTCATGTAATAAACTATAGTCGTGGAAGAAGAATCCATGGAATCCGTTAAATAAAGTCTACAACTTTACTTAAGTTGGGATTGGGAAGAAGAATTCATTTCCCATCTCCCGCCCTTTGAGTTTGAGATATGCTTATATGCGAACTTTGGAAAGTTGTAATCTCAAATTCCAAGCCAAATAGCTTAATTTCTTAAGTAAATTCTAATTCTCCAAAATGAAGGGATCTAAACAGGCCCTTAGTGGAATCCTTGCCATCTTGTTTTCCTGAATTTGGTTTATTGTCCCTGCGATTATCATTTTCAATAACTAGATATGTTCACTGAAATGCATTTACATTAATTAATGCTCACATCAGAAAATTAGGGATTTCATTCATTATATTGCAAACTTGTATGGAGAGTAAATAAAGGAGGTAAACAACCTAATGTGGAAAATGGTTTGACCTTTAATTCTTGTATTATGTACCAAACTGTTGATATTAATTTTTTGCGTCTATATAATTTCATCATTAATTTGGTGCTCTATCTTCAATACTATGAAACTTCCTACTTGATCATCAATATAGATATTATTAGTCTGTGTGGCACCTTTATTTTGATTGTGTTTTCACTCAATATTCTGTCTCAGGGGCTAAATTCTAGGGGTAGTAGAATCATAAGGTACTTTGCAGGAATATGATGTGAGATATTACATATTTTGTGGGATTTTAGGATGGGTTCTGTGTGGATTGGTTGAAGACAAAACACTGTTGGAATATCTACAAAAATAAGATCAGAACTATGGTGTTCCCATTGTGCTTATTTCTGTAAAAGTTCAGAGGGAGTGACATATTTAGGGGTTATTGCAAATAGAATGCATACAACACATTTTGTGAAGAGAAGGTGACTAATGTAAAAATTGAGTTGGAGCTATTTGTAAAGGTGAAGTTTCTTGATAATCTCTGTAGTGCTCCTAAAATTTTAGATACTCCTGTCCAAAACTTGTGTAGATATGTTGTTGATCTTGTTATATGACCAAAGTGTCTAGGATGCTAGGAACATTATCATGTGGCCCTCAAAAAAACAGCAACCTGTGCCAATTAGGTGAGAGCTTAGCACACAGGCCTTAGCTAGGAAGTGTTGTACATGGGTGTGCTGACATGGTAATAAAATAGAAATTATTATAATCTTGCAACGCTATTGTCATGCACCCATCACATATGCTGCTGTTAGCTTTGCATGTAACATTTCTTGGGACTTCTTATTCCATTTCATCACACCTATGGTGCAGTCTTTATTGCCACTCCACCTTCCTTTTTTCCTCAAACACTGGAGACTGTGTCTTTGTGTTATGTTAGATGTATATAAAAAGGACTGGTTCCTTGCAGTGCCCCAAGTGGCAAAGCCCCCAGACACACAAAACACAAGCGTAAACATCAAAAACACGGCTGCACTCAACACTTCGCTCTGTCCAGAGCTCCCATAATTTGTTGCCATCTGATATAATCCAAAACTACCTCATCATATATTTCTTGCAGGACTGAAGCAATACTAGGAGCAACTCCACTGAACAAGCAACCATTGCAGTGCTTCCAGCGCCACATGCCCCAAGTGTGATCAAAGAATTCAAACTTTTGCACCTAATGCTTTCTGCTGGTGACACTAGACTGCGAAGACCTCATCATGAGTATCAAATGCAAGCTGATGCTTGTTGACTCAGTGGTCAGTGCAGTAGCTGAAACCATAGTTCTCTGCAAAAAAACACAAGAAAAAGCAAAAGGATATGTTGGATTGCTTCTTTATCACAGAAGGGACAGAACAGCAGGCCTCAATGTGCTTGTCGATTCACAGTCCAAATGATTAAGAATGACGGGCCAATCGAAGACATTGCTTATTTGCAACACCATGATACCCGAGATTTCCACAGATGTTTCCAGGTGCACAGTGGATGCTCCCAGTAAAGAATAGGAGATGACCCTATGGCAGATTTGGTAGAGATCTGATCAGAGGTATGTCTTGAAATATGCTGACATGCCTAATCTGGATTGAGCATAAAATCCTGAAGGCAATGCCAAATCTGGAGGTACTGGATCAAACCACCCTTGATGATCTTGCTGAGCTTGAAAACACTGTTATTTAGGCTGCTCTCCTGGGCACAAATTCCTAACTCCACCCTGATTGTTGCTTCGCTGAACATTTTTTTGTAACTGTCAGCACAATTAGTCCATCTTTACAAGTCGTGCCAAGCATTCAATGCCCTTGAAGTGAAATAAGATGCATAGGTTGTCACCTGTTATAAGAACATAGGTTATGTTTTCTGAATGTAGTTGGGGTCTTATACAGTTGATGGCTTGAAGTGAAATAAGATGCATTTCTATTACTGAATTTAAATCACATCATATGTAAATTAACTACTTCCTATGGCAAGCTTCCAAGTGACATTTGGCACAGTGTCAGCCCTTGGTAGTGACGAGTCAATCACAACGTGAGCACGACAATGGATTTCCGGCCGACTCAACCCTGACGCCGGCGAGGTTAGCCCCTCGACCTTGGCGCAGTTCTTTACTAAATGAAAAATGCAATAGATGTTCAGTCTCATCCACGGGCACTTATGTGCCTTACAAGTTCTGGCCATCGGGCCCTACATGACATAGAGTGCACGAAAAACGTAAAGATACAAATGTTGCTTCCTCCACTGGACAGCGTACCCGGCGACGCCCTCACTCACCGGCAGCCGGGTCATCGGGTATGACACTTTCCCCCTTGAGTTCCAGCTTGTCCCCAAGCTGGTGCATTGGGAAATCGCTTCTTGACCACATAGTAGTCTTCCCGGGTTGTTGCATCTGCCGGCAAGCCAACCCACTGAAGCTTCACTTGAGGGATTGCGGTGTTTCCTTTCTTCACCATGCGATGTTCGAGGATGGCCTTCGGTACAGTGTCTGCGCAGCTTGAAGATCTGTTAGTGTAGGAAGAGTATCATAAATGGGTGTGTAATCTGGTGTGTATGGTTTAAGCTGTGATATGTGGAAAACTGGGTGTATCTGTGTATCTGCTGGCAAGTCCAATTTGTAAGCAACTTCGCCAACTCTCTGTATGACTGAGTAAGGTCCATAGTATTTGTAGGACAACTTGGGGTATGGCCTTTTTTGCAGAGAGGATTGTGTACATGGCTGTAATTTCAACAACACTTGTTCACCCACATTGCAGTGGAAGTCTCTCCTGTGTTTATCTCTTTTGTAACTTGATTTTGTTACGTGCTCTTGCCGGATGATCCCCGAGAGCCTCTAAATCTTTGCTTTGCTGTGCTCAACTTGTTCCAAAGATCGATGTTCTTTGTCGAGTCAGCTAGAGTAGGATCCAGGCCCAGAGTAGGTTCATAACCATATAGAGCTTTGAATGGTGTGGTTCCCAAAGAAGAATGCAAGGATGTATTATACCACAATTCTGCCAATGCTAACCAAGATTTCCAGGTTTTTGGTGAATCATGTACTGCACATCTCAAGTACATTTCAAGGCACTGGTTCACCCTCTCTGACTGACCATCAGTCTGAGGATGGTAGGCTGTGGAATATTTGAGTTCAACTTTATAGGATTTGAAGAATGCTCTCCAGAACTTGCTAACAAAGATGGTGTCTCTATCTGTGATGATCACCTTGGGCAAGCCATGTAATTTAACCATATTTTCCATGAATGCTTTAGCTATGACTGGTGCTGTGTAGGGATGCTTGATTGGGATGAAATGTGCATATTTGGTAAGTCTATCAACCACTACCAATATTACATTGTAGCCTTCAGAATTAGGTAAGCCCGCAATGAAATCCATGGTTAGTTCTTGCCACATACCTTGGGGCACGGGGAAGAGGTTGCGGCAAGCCCATAGGATGTTGGAGGGAATGCTTAGCATGTTGGCAGGTGTCACATTGTTTGACAAAGTGTTCTACATCTTGTTTCATTCCCCTCCAGGTGAAATGTCTCTTGAGTCTATAGTATGTGGCTGGAATACCTGAGTGGCCTCCCAAAGCACTGGAATGACAGACTGAGATGAGTTTGGTTTGGAGTGCTGAATTACTGCCAATCCACACCTTGTCTTTATGCCAAATGATACCTTTGTCCAGAGAATATCCATTGGAATCAGGGCTAACCAGTGCAAGGCTTTTCAACAGATCTTGAGCAGATGGATCAGTGATGTAAGAATTAAGGACCTCTATAACCCATGCTGGCTGGACCACAGATACAGCCTGGATAGCCATTAAATGACCCACTCTAGATAGAGCATCTGCTGCTAAATTTTCCTTCCCTTTTCTGTAGACTATTTTGAAAGTCAAGCCCATCATCCTTGTCATTGCTTTTCTTTGCAGGTCAGAATGTAAGTTCTGTTGGTTTAAATATGCTAGGGATTTGTGGTCTGTCTGGATGATAAATTCACCCCTCTCCAAGTAATGCCTCCATTTGTCAACTGCCATTATCAAGGCTAGGAACTCTTTTTCATAAATTGACAACGATTTGTGTTTTTCTCCCAGAGCTTTGCTAAGATAAGCTACTTGGTTGTCCTTTTGCATTAGGTTTTTTGCTCCTATGCCATCAATGCATGCATCTGTCTCAACAAGAAACTGGCCGCCGATCTGAGGGGTTTGTGACATAGCTTGCTTCAATGCTGTGAAGGCTTGTTGTGCTTGTGGATTCCAAGCAAATGTCTTGAGTCTAAGAATTTGTGTTAATGGTCTAGAGATAATGCCATAGTCCTTCACAAATTTTCTGTAGTACCCTGTCAGCCCCAGAAAAGCTCTAAGTTCAGTCATTGTTGTTGGTACTGGCCATTTGAGCATGTCCTGTACTTTAGTGGGATCTGTGGAGACTCCAGTAGCACCAATAATATGGTCTAAATACTCCAGCTTATCTTGTGCAAAACTGCATTTGCTTTCCTTGAGGTATAAGCGATGTTTTCTCGATCTTGCCAAGACCTCTTCCAAATGTTCCAAATGAGTATCCATGGTGGGGTTTGTAAACCAAGTATGCCATCTAAGAATACCAATACAAATTTTTCGAGAAAAGGCTTTAGAACCTCATTCATGACACACTGAAAAGTGGCAGGAGCATTGGTCAAGCCAAAAGGCATGACCTTGAAGTGGTAGTGCCCATGATGTGTTTTAAAAGCAGTTTTGTACTCATCTTCCGGGAGCATCGACGATGGTACCCTGCCTTCATGTCTAGCTTGGTGAACACTTTTGCTCGGCTAGTTCATCTAGAATCTCCTCTATTACTTGGCATTGGGAATCTATTTTTGACTGTCATTGCATTTAACTTTCTGTAGTCCACACAAAACCTCCATGAGTCTGTCTTTCTTCTTTACTAGTAGCACAGGAGATGCAAAAGGGCTGTGACTGTGTGTAATCAGCCCTGCTTGCAATAACTACTGGACCTGTTGCTCTATTTCAGTCTTATGCAGAGGAGAATAGTGATATGGCCTGGAGTTGATAGGCACTGAACCAGGTATGAGTGGAATGGCATGGTCATATGTTCTAGGTGGCAAACATTTGGGGTCTGTAAACACATCTTTGTATTGTGCTAAGAGATGTTGCAAGCTTTCAGAGTCTGATGTGGTTTTATCTTGTTGGCCAGGCTCAGTAGGCTGCATTTGGTTAACCACTGCTAGTGCCCAAATGTCATTGCCTTGTGAGGCTTTCAGGAATTTATTTGTAGACATGGGGTACAACTGAATCTCAGGATCTTTGATTCCTTGTAACTGGATCTGGTGATACTGCTCTTGAAATGTCATTGTCTTGAGATCCCAGTCAAAAGTAGTTGGGCTATGTGTTTTGAGCCAGTCACAACCTAGAATGGCATCATATGGTTGCATTTCAAGGACTACCATGTTTGCAGTAAAACTTTTGCCCTGGGAGTAGCACTGCAGTTGTGGTACCATTCTATCTGCTATGATGTGCTCTCCATTAGCTAGTTTGACTTTTCTTGGTGTTATTGGAGTGGTCTGGAGCTTGGCCACTTGCACAAATTGAGCACTAATGAAGCTGTGTGTACTACCACTGTCCACCAATATGATCATTGTCTTGTCTCTGACTCTTGTTTTGATTTTGAGGCAGTCTGCTTTGTCCAGTGTAGACAATGCATTCAAGGAGAGTTGACAAAACTCCTCTTGCAGGACATCCTCTGTTGCCAAGTCATTGAGAACTTCATCAGAAAGTTCCCTGTCTAGCTCATTCACTGCCAAAGCATTGACCTGAGGTTTCTGCCTTTTTGTGCACACTTCCAGGTGTCCAGGTACAAATTTCTCCCCACAGCTATAGCATAAGCCATTGACTCTTCTGTAGTCTCTGAGCTGTCTATCTTTCCATAGCATGGATGTTTGTTGTGGTCTTGGTTCAGTTCTTTGCTGTCCATAGCCCTTATGCTGATATGTTGATTTTTGGTACTTGGACCTGCTTCTGTCAAGTATTTTTTGTTGGATTTTGGCAAGGGTAGCTGCCTTTAGCACTGTGGTTGGCATATGAGCTTCCACTGGCCCTCTGATGTTATCCTTGAGTCCTCTTATGTATTGCTGTGCAAAGAACAAATCATCATACCCAGCATTGTGCATTTTGACTGTGTATTCATTGGCTTGAAACTGTGTTGTGTAGTCCTCCAGAGAACTGCCCTGTTTTAGTTCAGCCAGGTCAATTAGAGCAGCCCTGAAATCATCAGCTCCAAATTCCTCAGTTATCAGGTGACAGAAGTGAGTCCAACTATTGATGTGATGTTTTTGCTTGAAAGCTTGGTACCACTTTGCCGCATTGTCCTTGAGATGGACTCTTGCAGTTGTAACCCACATACCCCTCTGGTATTTGGTAGAGCTCAAAATAATCTCTGCATTGGTCCAACCACACTTTGGGATCCTTCCCATAAAAGTCAGGGAAATCCATTTTGGGCATTATGTGTTTGGGCAGCCTTCCATCTCTATTTGAGTCATCATGTTTCTGCTCTGTATGGTGCTCCTGGATTCTAATTCCTTTGTCCTTGGTGATGCATTGTTGGGTCCTGCTTCTTCTGATATGCACTGTACTTGTGATCTGTCTTGAGCTGTTTAGAAGGTTCAGCTTTGTCTTCTTGTTTGCTCTTGGCAAACACATTTTGGAAAGATGCATGTTCCTCAAACAGCAAGGATTCCAGGTCTTCTTCATCAAAGATTGGAGCTTCATCAAATTTTGGTGGTTCCTCCTGTTTGCTGGAGAGTTCCATTTGCACGAGTGTAACTCTACCAATGGCATCTCCATTGAGGTGCACTTGTCCGGCAATATTTTGTTGCTCCTTAGTGTACTCATCCATCACTTCACCATGCAAATCCATCTGAGCCTTGATCTGCCTTTGTGTTGTGCTCATCTCATTCATCTGAGAGAACATGACATCAAAATTCTTTTGGAGCAGCTCCCATCTAGAGCTTTCCTCTTCGGATGTCCTGGTCATCTTGTCTAGGATGAACTTGGTCTGTGGTGAAGGTAAAAGCGGACCTTTTCTCTTGGGAGCCAGTTGGGACAAAATTGAAGCGGCGCTAGCAAATCGGTTTGGATGTGATCCTCCCCTTGAATCCCGCTATGCGCAATCACCGCCGCCTGGGAGTGATGCACGGCTCGAGGGATTTTACGCAAGGACGGGCCTTGCAACCGTTCTCGATGGACACTCCCCGCCGAACGCCTCCGCACTCGGAGAACGGTCGATTCCGGTATTTTACACACGAACAAATGCCGTGCAACCCTCGCCTCATCTCTTGCTCAAGTGTGCTAGATGAAATAAGAAAAGGAGCAATTTGAGATGGTGCTCACTTTGGTTCACGCCCCGAACCGCGATGTCGATGCCGAACCCGGCCGAGCAGGTGGCGGGCGCTGTCGGAAGCGACGCCCGGTGCCGCCTTACCGATTTGAGACGGCCTCCGGTGTTCTTTGCCGCTGTCGTGGGGATCCGCGACACGCTGAGGTGGAGGAGGTGGTGGTGGTGGTGGTGGTGGTGGTGGTGGTCGCCGCGGTTGATGGCCCGCTGCGATCCGAGAATCGCGAGGGGGGGTGAGGAGCTCGCCGCCCGGCCGCCGAGGAACGATAGCTCGAATACCAACTGTCAGCCCTTGGTAGTGACGAGTCAATCACAACGTGAGCACGACAATGGATTTCCGGCCGACTCAAACCCACGACGCCGGCGAGGTTGGCCCCTCGACCTTGGCGCAGTTCTTTACTGAATGAAAAATGCAATAGATGTTCAGTTCATCCACGGGCACTTATGTGCCTTACAAGTTCTGGTCATCGGGCCCTACATGACATAGAGTGCACGAAAACGTAAAGATACAAATGTTGCTTCCTCCACTGGACAGCGTACCCTGGCGACGCCCTCACTCACTGGCAGCCGGGTCATCAGGTATGACACACAGGTGTTTGTGTTACCCTATAATCGAGTGGTGGATTGTTTGCTTCAATCTGGAAATTTCAACCATCCAGGGTTCGTCCAGATTTTTCATCCCAATCAGCTATGTGGATCTCTCGATTTGAATGAGCAGATTTGCATTCTTCCCGTTTCATATTAGCGTGTATATAATTCGCAAAAGTGAAACATTGCTGTTCTAGCTCTTGTGCAGTATTCAGATACCAAGGTTAGCATTCCATTCCCACCTGCTAACCAAGATGATAGGGGCGCATTGAAATCTCATTCTGGAATGATAATGATTAATCTGGACCAAATTTCAACGCACATTGAAAAGGTCCTTTATTTCAACGCACATTGAAAAGGTTTGCATCCTCAATCCAGATCACTTGGCCAAATTTTTTTGAATCTGCATGTTTGTGTGTTGAATGCATTTGATACTAGTTGTACCACTTGAAGCTCGAAATTCTATATCACCTGGAATCAGATTTCAGTCACTCGAATCCGTTTATATATATTTTGAAGTTGCCGACGACATTGGCTGGCTTTCGCCCGCGCCTCGTCCATCTTCGTTCGCCCTTGAGGTCTTGAGTCTTGACACGAGCTGAAACATGTACAGTCCTAGGCGTTGGACCGCTTCTGATCGTTAACAGAGTCCTGCCTGTCTGGTTAGGCGCGCCGCGCGCACAGATGAATAGCCGGACGGATGTCAACTTCAGTTATGCCTGGCGACGCAGCATAATTCCTCTGGTTGGGGCTTGCTAGCTAATCATGTTTCCCTAGCTTGCTCACTCAACGAACTTGCTGCACAGTTGAGGCCTGAGGGGGCAGCCTCATAATATTGGTGGTCGGTTAGTAGCTGCCAACTAGTCCCAACTTTCAACTCGCACCTTTTTAGTTGTTGGTTGTGAGATGACCAATTAATCTGGTTGTTAGTGACACAAGGAAACAAATCAACAGAAACAAGGTCGTAGTACTGGTACTAATAATTCCAGCAGGTTGCTGAATTTTCACCCATCACATCGATCAGACCTAAATCACAAACGATCAGGGGCAGTCTGAAATCGTTGATGCTCACCAAAGGACGGCCTTGAGGCAGGGAAGGACAAGCTAAGCTTGCAATAGCATTCATGCTCCCGGCCGATCCAAGTCTAGCTACCGATCCGTCCGAATAAATTACTCGTAACGAACTGGCTAGAACATCATCCATCCAACTAACCCACAGAGCCACGCAGGTAGCACGTCCTGGTGCTGTCCTGCGCCAAGACAAGGCCCGATATGTTTATGGCAAGTTGGCGCAGTCCCATGAGAAATGATTAGATGAATGTCAAATTGGGGGGAATCTCGCTCTCGGATCACCGTGCCTCCCCTCCCTAATGCATGCATGCTTAATGGCAGATTAGGAATGGCAGTGGCGCCTTGCTTGCAGGTAGCAGCGCATCCCACAGGGATAGATAGAATACAATAGCTGCTTATGATAATGATCCATCCCTGAATTATTAGTAGATCGTGGTGCTCCCTCGTGCTTAACGGTACAGAATTTGATAACCAGTTCATTGTTTTTTACTTTATTTTTCTCTCAGAAGCTGCTGTGGACGGCTCTCTAAATTGCTGCGATCAACTCTATTCTAATATATCTCCCAATTCGAATATAATACAGCTGGGGTATTATGCTATGAAAGTCCATGACCATGTGTGAGCAGCAGACCATGCCATTGCCAGTTGCCAGAGAACTAATGACCCAAATTGAAGACTATTTAATTTCTCTCCATATACACACCTACAAGGCTACAACGTCCTTTCTGTTGTAAAATTACTTTGTTACGGCGGGCGAATCGTTAATGTTATCTGTACGTATTCCCTCCAGACATTTTGGTATTAGAAGTCGTTTAGGACACGACGCGATACCGAAACACAACTTTGACCTCTTGTTATTATAAAAATATTTATGAAAATGTGATATATGTATACTTTTATCAAAAGTATTTTTAAAGACAAATCTATTCATATAATTTTCACATTTACTAACTCAACAAATTTAAAGTTGTCGATGATTTATATTCCCAACGTTTGACTCAAACTCATTCAAAAACGACCCTAAATCTAATACCAGGTGGAGAGTATTATGTAATTTTTTTTTTTTATGATGAATCAACAATAAGGTACCAAGCGAAGCATCAGGATCGAGATGGAAGGTATAAAGCCCGGCCGGCCTGCATTGGTCCAAAAGGCGACGGAATGTGCTGCCGGTAAAGACGACATTCCGGGTTGAGAAGAAAAGGCGAAGGAGGTACGAATTGAAGCTACAAGAGCGGAAAAGGGAAGATGTCCATTTTGTGCCGTGTTTGTTGTTAAACGGAGTGCACGTCACGCGCGCTAGCTGCCTCTTTTGCTTTGGCCGGCCCGGCTCTCCCGCTTTCCTCTCTAGCTCATTTTCATCCTCCCTGGTCATGGAACCAACGTGGCGAGCGTGCCTGGCCCTGGCTGCTGGAGTCGTGGATCGCCGGCACTGTGACACGTTTCATCAGGCATCTGATCGATCGTCGCCAACTCGCCATCTCCTCTTCGCCACAGCGAGCTAATGCATTTGCCCATGAAGCAGACTTCTTGCCACTGAGAGAACGAATTGATTGCTCTGTGATTGATTTCTGATTAGTTCATTAATTCTCGAGAGGACGTACTACGCAGGAAGAAGTTGTTTAGAGAAGGCAAGGAAATGCGTATTTTTCAGGCAACGAGCGAGGACGGAGAGCGAGCGAGGGCCATCCATCCATAATTCCATATGATAAGATTTATGATTAGCACGCCACCCCCGTCCTCGTGGTGGTGGCTTGAGATCGAAATAGTACCACCGCTAGAACCCGAGGGCTCGCTGCGACTCGTGAGCATGTGACGCGTCGCCGGCCGTGTCTCGTGCCGATGGATCCAGTGTCCGAAGCAAACAGGAGCAGGAGCATCGAGCCGGCCGGCCGGCGGTTGAATCTGCCCTGCCCCCACTCGATTATTGCGTGCGTCGTGGGGTACTGCACTATGCGATGCGGCCGGGCACAGTTCACGCGCAGCTCCATCGTCTGCTCGTGACTGCAGCCTGCTGCTGCTGCCATGGGGGCTCGAGTTCATCCTCCCGACGGTTCATGGCGTGCAGCATTCATGCATGCACCTGGATTTCGACGGTCCTAATCTGCGCCTGTCCGTGAGTAGAAAACCCACGACGCGGGTACCTGTATGCTGGGAAACCGACGAGTGCGTGATTTGTTTGTTACTCCTACCGGCGAGCAGCTAAAACCGATGAGTTTTTTTTTATGTGTTTTCCATCCATGGTAGTACGTTCAGATTCCAACTTCACCGTACCCCATTGTTTACATCCGTGCGACAACCGATGTTCTTTGAACGTGTTCAACTGTCGTCTGACGCTTGGTGGTTGTCAATTCGGGGAGGTCCGACTCCGACCCAACATTGCTCCCCATCTCCACTACAACAGGCATGCATATAGCTACACCTAGTCCTACATACTAGTCTCTTACAACATGCATGGTAGGACGATATCGATGCACGCACGCATCATTTCGCAAGGATTGTGAATTTGGCAGCACCCTCTCAAGCCACAGATTCTCTCCAGTCTCTGGACGGCGGCGCATCACATACTGTACTACTACGATCGACACTGGAGTGAACTGGTGCAGAGCACACATTCCCTTCACTGAGAGCGTGTTTAGTTGGCGTGCAACCCAAAATATTTTGGGTTGGGGAAATATCAGAAGACTTTTCGTTTTATGTGATGGTTGTTGTCAATTATAGCAGCTTTACAAGATCCATCTCGTACTTTTCAGTCAAACCGTGTAATTAGTTTTTTGTTTACCTACTTTTTAGTCTTTCAAATAAACGCGTTAAAAGATTTGATGTGGATCTTGTTATACTTTTTGGGTAGAACTTTTTTGGGTTGCATGGCAACCAAACATGCCCTGAATTTGAGGGCCGCGCGCGCGTGCTACGCTCAGGCGACTGAAGACGAAAAGTGAGCCAGTAGCAGTAGAACATAAGTAGATACGGCCGGGCGCTGCATGCATTCCGTCTGTCGCATAGAAGCGAGCAAAAGCGCGCAAAGGCAGAATTGCCCCCTCTTTTCGAGCTTTTTCCCTTGTAATATCCGCATGCTCCCGCTGGCATGGCAATCCACTTTTCGTCCCAAGTTTATTCGCATACGCATCGCATCCCGCCGAACTCCCGCGCCCGCGTCGCCGACCCACTGCGCCGCGGCTGATGCCGATGCCGCTGGGACATCGCGGACGGACGTGGCGGCGTGGCGCCCCGCAGGCGCTGCGATTCGTGCGCCTCCGGGCGGGACGCGTCGCAGCGCCAGCGGGACCGAACGGCCGGGCCGGCATGTAGCGTGAGCTGCTGCAGAGATGGCGCACGCGCCGTGCCTCTCTCTCTCGCTCGCTCTGGATCGATCGGACGTACATGTACATGCATGCCGCTGGGATATTGATGGATGAGAGGCAGTGCGTCGCGCCCCCACTCCGTTCGTTCATGCACGAGCACGAGCCTCCGCCAATGATTTGATGGCTCAGATCGAGGAATTGAAGTGGTTTTGTGTGCTTTTGGATTGAAATTTGGAGCTTTCTGGCGCTGGTGGGCCGTCCTTCCATACCGAGACGTCGAGGCGCGCCGGCCGCCAAGTGACGTGACGACGCCCTCGTTTTAATTTTCGTCCTTGGATGCGACGGACACCTGGATCTGGACGATGATAAAGCTAGCAGCTAGAGAGTAGAAATCTGGTGTAACTCGATCCGTATCCTGCTGAAATTACTGGACGGACTTGTGTAAGAAAAATATCTACACGAGACTGGAAATCAAACACGGAGTTTGTTTTCTTAGCATTAATTACGGCTATCTGTTCAAAACATTTGCATCGTTACACCAGGCAAAAGGAGTTTGTGACGGATAGGAGTAGTAAACTTGTGCGAGTCAGTCAGCCAAATTACCAGATTGGTTTACAGTTCCCACATCAGCACGGCACGCATATATGTCGTAACATAAAAGATGCTACTACCCCTCCGTCCCAAATAGATGTCATTCTCGCTTCCCGAAATCCACGTTTTTAAGCTGCCCAGAAAGAATTATTTTTTCAAAATATATAAATATTTATGCTTAAGTAATTAGTATCGTCGGAAAGATCTTTAAGTCTAGTTTTTTAACAAATTTATTTAAAAATATAAATGTTGCGTATATTTTTTACAAAGATACCAAAAGTTGAAAGTTTGGACGCACACCCCAAAACGACTTCTAATAAGGGACGGAGGGAGTAAGTTTTTGTTTTTTTTTTTTTTTACTGCTAAACAAGGGATGAAGTTTCACCATGCGTGAACATGGACCAAACCTTGTCAACTGATCAACTCAGTGACATATACATCGCCTCGCTATTTGTACAGCTCGATCAAATCCATGATCCACACCACTGACTCTATACATGTACGTACGTACTGCTAGTAAATAAAGTAACAAATTCAGTAACCTAAGGCCGGCCGGACACTAAACCAAACCAAACCCTCGAAATCACACCAAACTAACAACAAAAAGTGCTCTGCCAGCTTCATTTTCATTCATTTTACTTTGTTGGTCATCTTCATCTTGTTGCTGGAACGGTTCTCCTGGCTCCAACTCATGAGCTTGCGGAAAACCCCTTGCCTTTCCTCGCAGTTGGATGTGGATCTCCTCCCGAAGCTGCTGCTCTTGCGCTTCTTGCTGCTGCAGTTGCTGTTCATGCTGCTCCAGCTACCGAGCTTGGCCGCCTTCCGGTCACCGCCCGCGCGGGGGCAGCGGCGGCGTCCTTGTCAGGCACCACTGGTGGCGCCACGCACCGTATGAGCGCCCAGTCAACGCCGGCGAAGAACGGGTGGCGCTTGATCTCGGCGGCGCCACGTGTGGCGCCCATGCGGCGGCGCGGGTCGCGTTCGAGCAGCCGCCCGACGAGGTCCCGCAGCTGGGAAAGGGAGGTGGCGTCGGCCTCGCCGTCCAGCTGAGGGTAGGCCACCTGCTTGGAGAGAATGTTCTTGAGGGTGGCCTCCTTGGTGTGGGCCCTTGAAGGGCGTGCGGCCGTAGACGAGCTCGTAGAGGAAGACGCCGAAGGCCCACCAGTCGACGCCGTTGCCGTGGCCGCTCCCGCTCACGAGCTCCGGCGCGAGGTACTCGTGCGTGCCCACGCAGTCCTTGGAGCTCGCCGCCGTCGGCTCGGCCACGAACTCGAACCGCTCCTTGGCGTCGATCTCCTCTTCGTCGTTGTCGCCGCCATTGCGGGGGCCAGAGAAGCATGATGGAAGGAGCAGGGTGATCTGCTTCCTGCGGCGGCTCTGCTTCCGCACCTGCCGGCGACGGACGGCGGGCTCCACGGACGCCGGGAGCGCGAGGTCGAAGTCGGAGAGCACGACGTGGCCGTCGCCCCGGAGGAGGACGTTCTCGGGCTTGAGATCGCGGTACACGAAGCCGAGCGCGTGGAGGTACTCGATCGCGAGCAGCACCTCGGCGGCGTAGAACCTGGCGGCGGCGACGGGCAGCCGGCACCCCGGGCGGCGGCGGAGCACCGCGTGCAGGTCCCCCTGAGCAGTAGTCCATGAGGAAGCAAGCGTAGCGGCCGGCGTCGAGGCGCGCGTAGAGCGTGGGCACGAAGGGGTGGTCGAGCGAGGAGAGGACGCGCGACTCGGCGAGCACGTGGGAGACGCGAGACGGGTCGTCGTCGCGGAGGTCGACGACCTTGAGCGCGAAGAGCGGGGACGAGGGCGGGGAGCTCTTGAGGCGGCAGAGGAAGACGCGCGCGAGGTGACCGTGGCCGAGCTCGCGGACGAGGTGGAGGTGCGCGAGGCGGAGCACGCCGTCGGGCGTGGCGGCTCGCGCCGCGGCGAGGTGCGCCCAGTGCGGGGACGCGGAGGAGGAGTGCGGGCGCGGGGAGAGCGACGTGGAGGAGGAGAAGGACGGCAGCGACAGCGAGCTCCGCGCGCTGAAGGTGGTGGCGGTGGTGAAGGACGAGGTGGACGCGGAGGCGGTGGAGGTGAAGGAGAGGTCCAGCGCGCCGGCGCCGGCGGCGTCCGCGAGCGGCGGCGGGAAGTGTGGCGAGAGGGCGGCGTCGGAGGAGAGCGGGGAGAAGGGCGCGGGGTCGTGGTGGTCCATTGGTGGTGGCGGCGGCGGCGGCGCTAGTTCCATGTGCATGCAGAGCGAGACGGGAAGGTCGGGCGGGGAGGAGGGGAATGAGCCAGCGGACGAATGCGAGTCGAGTGGAGTCTGCGCGGGGCGGGGTGGTTTTAAAGGCCGGCGTCGGTGAGAAGGACGGGAGCGGAGGAAGCCGCGTCCCGCGTGGGCCGTGCCGCTGCCGCAGAGGTCGGGTCCGCAACGGTCTCGAGATGCCCACGCCCACGCGGCCATGCCCATGGCGTTCTGCACTTCACCGTCTTGTTACAGTGACAGGGCACGGACGCTCGTTTTACGTACGCATAAAATCCTGATGCAGAGAACTTCTGAATTTGATTTTCAGACTCGGCTTGCTGGTCTAAAAGTTGGATACTTGCAAGTACCCGAGCAAAGCCCAAAGCAGCTACCAGGGTCGGCACAGGCACGTTCTCCTTTTCTGGCCGATGAGCCGATCGAACCAGGTACCCTGACCGGCAGGTCAGACATTTTGACCGTTGAACCACGCAGCATTCCAGATCGGCGTCGGCTGTAATTACCCTCGGTTGGTCCTCAGATTCGACCACAGTTGTGCCAAGAGCACACAACAGCAACTCTTGTCCGTCCGCGCCACTGCCACTTTTCCGGATGACTGCACCTCGATCGACCAGCGAGCGGCCCGTGATGAGAACTCAAGCTGTACGATGATGTTACAGTGAAGCAAACTGCTTAGCTAGCTACTCCAAGCTTTGAAGATAAGAGCCACCAAATGCTGACGGCCGGCCGGGCTTTGTTCGTCCCCCGCAGCGCGGCTGATTTGCAACTGTACGCTGGTCATTACCTGCTGAACTGAACATGATGACAATGGGACGAGGCGGCGCCGATCTGTGATCTGACTCGCGTAGTACCACAACCACCACGACCGATCGAGATCAGTTCGTAGTTCGCACAGGCCCCGGGGCCCGGCCGGCCGCGAGCGTAGCGTGGGATCGGCATCATCGCCGGCATCGACGTGATCGATCACCTAGCTGCTAGCGACTAGCTCCATCCGTGTTTCGAGGCTTCAAGTGGGATTGGTCGGCGTCCCATTGAGGGCAAGGAAAGGATTGAAGCTTCCAAGCCGCGCCGAATGAAGATCCTATCCGATATCGACTTTAGCCTCCATTCTATCATTAACTTAATTTTATAAATCTCGAGTTGGCGGCCGAGGGAGGTCAACGTCGTTGTGACTCCTGGCCACACAGACAACACTGCCAGGCCCAATGACAACGCCGGGAGCCCGGTCCCTCATCGCAGTGACATGCTCACGGGCCAAAACTGCTTTCCGTGACCCCAACCTAGAGCAGCAAGCCAGACGCGTGTTGGTGAACAAGTGCGGGCGCAGGTCGGACAACAGTCTTACCATTCCGGATCACACGAACGCTGTCAAGTTCCATGAGGCGTTCGCCGAGCCCCTACCCCTTGAAAGTGGGATATGATGCACGAGCTCATGCCTATGATGGCGATGCGCTAGAACGTGGACAGCGAGATGACGCCCTGAGTTGTCCCGCACCCCCTCCTTGGAACACGTAAAATTTCTTACTTCCACTTGATGAAGCATGTTAATGCTAAGCTACGCTTTTGAAAAAAAAAAGACCACATTTCAGGCCATTCCTTTTCGGAGCATCTTTATTAATCCTAACTATGTTTTTCTTTAGTACCTTCAAGGGTATTTTTGAGAGAAGGCAAAAAATAATTGAGGTCATTTCGAACACATGGCTGCAGTACTAAAACCCAATCTCGTTAAGCTTTCAATAAAGCCGGGTAAACGCCGACAAAAAAAAAAAAAAAAAAAATACTAAAACCCGATTTGCAGGCGGAGAACACCCTTGGCCTAACTAATAACAGTTATCACCGTACCTGCTCCAAAATACGGCCTATGCATTATAGTCTATGAGTCTAGATGTGCGAGGATCTCTTATAGTCGTATTATAGCTTTACAACTATTCTAGGCACCAGTGCTTTGGCAGGTTTAATCTACAGTATAATGGTATAATGCCCGCGTACGTGTGCCACACTGATCTGCGTCAATTTCGTCGTTAGTTCCTACCTTCGAGCCGGAGCTCAACTTCTAGTACGTGGAATATATACGGCGGCGCATCATAATGAAGATGCACCGAACGAGGTAGATTAGGCGGCAATGCATGTATATATACGGGTCGTTCGGCCGGTCGTTCACTGTGGCTTAGGTGCGTGTCAGCGTGTCAAGAACAATCTAATTCTTTTCTCCAATGCGCCTAATGCCAGGCTTGAGGGAATAAGTAGGTAAAAGCCCCAATTCCCGGTCGTAATTCTAGTGCTGAATGATGCCCTTCTACCAAACGCGACACCTTTCAATTGTCTGATGGATGAACTTGTTCGCTTGTCCTCTCTCTCTAACTTATACCTCTGGCAGTTACATCTGCCTAGCTTTAAGTCATCAGGAGTAAAACAACTCAATGGGACGGAAATTATTGTGCTACAACACCACCAGAGCTCATCATCCAACCTATCCGTTCGTTTGTTCATGTGGACTTTTATTTTTTCTTCGTGTGTTTCTCTTCCTGCGACGGTTTGTTTGTTTACTATTAGCTGGGTTCACTGTCCTATTCCTATTGTTTTATTATCTTTGATGCTCCAAAATCGAAGTCAAGGACGAGGCAAAATGAATTGAGGCAAACATTTTCTCTATTGTAATCTATCTCGCTTGTAATCTATCTCGCTCTTTGGAGAATAATGGTGGTAACCTCAACAAAATGGTACCTGGCTGGGCGCTCACACCATGTGCATGCCATGCTAGCGCAGAGCCAGAAATTATATATATAAGAGGGTCGGTCGAAAAGTTTCAACTATAAAAGAAAAGAGTGTAGCTTATTTTCATGGACTTTTGCACTGGGGCTAAGTTTTCTTTTCCAAACTTATTCAGTATATATTTAACATTTAACCATGCACATTGTTACGTAGGTGGTTCCGTCCCACAACGGAGCCAAAGAATTATACTTAATTAAAGGGTTACTCAAAATTTTTTTGGTGAATTTGTGTGAAGTCATGAAAACATATATGACAAAACTATTATTATATCTTTTTAATGTATATTATTAAATTATATATTCCATAAAATTTTGATGTGATGTTAGGGGCCATGGCCCCTGCCAACCCCCCTTGGCTCCGCCGGTGCATTCCAACCAAACACAAATGGGATAAGTTGTGCATACAAGAAAAAGACCATACGAGTAATGAAACATAAGCATGTCATCCGGGCCCTGTTTAATTCACAAAAAGTGAACCCAAAAAGTGCTACAATACCCGTCACATCGAATCTCTCAACGCATGTATGGACTATTAAATGTAGGTAAATAAAAAACTAATTGCACGTTTGATTGTAAAGTGAGAGACGATTCTTTTTTAAGCCTAGTTAATCCATGGTCGAACAATAATTATTAAATAAAAACGAAAAGCGTTAAAGTAGCACAACCCAAAATATTTCACCAACTAAACACAACCGGACTAAGTTGCAACACAGTACTAGCTATGGTGAGCGTGGGCCGGACCTCTATCCCGGCTCGCCAATCCCAAAGCAACAATATATCACACCCTTAGCTCTTACGTGTACAAACTACAAATTGACTTATAGTCCAATAGTAGGGACGGTCCAGTGGAACACTACCGTGGGGGATCGATATTTGGGATACCCGTAAGCGAGCTCTCAGCCCAAACATGACCCCGAATCCCGACCGCAAGAAAGGAAGGACATCCTACCGTGGCACACGAAGTCTTCACAACACAAGAGCTCTCCACGCAAGGACAAGCCTCCGCCCGCTCGGGCTCTCATAAACGAGCTCCTCGGACGGAGATTCGTCGTTCCGCCGCTCGAAGTCTCTCGACGACGAGCTCCCTTGTCTTCAACGCGCTCAACCTCGTCCCGGGACCTCTTTCCGTCTCGCTCGAGCTCCCTCGCGATGAGCCTCACGACCACAACTGCCGAGAGCTCGTCCGCCTGCCTTCTCGAAGAAGCTTGCGGGTACGGGAGTTGGCCAACAACTCTCTGACAAGCTCAACCACTCCTGGCGTGCACTGTGGCCACGCAGGTTGCCAGCCTACGAGGGAGAGGTCATTCGACCACCTCGCCATACCCCGTCGGCTCCAACAGCTCCGCTATAGTGCCACACAGGTACATACGGGGTACGCCTTTCCATCGACGGTATGGACACCTCCCATACCGAGAAGACATCTTCCAACTGTGATTAGAGACAAGGCGACGCCTGACCACCATCCAAACCGCGATTCCCGCGTACGACGACGACCGATTTTGGCGCCCAAGACGCTCAAGAGCTCGAAGGGAGCCCTCGACCGCGCCAGGAGCTCGCCTGAGAGCTCTTCCACATATCTACTACCCCCGTACACGCGTTCTCATTTCTCCAAGTCCTCAGCCCGAGAGGAGTTCATGTCCCCTACCCCCCTTGCGACTATAAAAGGGGAAGTAGGCCTCCGGGTTGGGGCAGGAGAGAACAACAAGGTTCACTCTCAACTCACACACACACCCACTTGATATTGGCACTAGCCTCAATCATAGAGACTTGGGAGCCCTCTCCCTCTCTCGCCTTGCTTGTACTAAGCCCCGGTATGAGCATTTGAGCTCGGATAGTGATCACACTGGACTAGGGAGCCCGATTTGCCCCGAACCAGTATAAATCTTGTGTCATTGTCTCTAGAGCTAAGCCATCGGAGCACGCATTAGTCAGACATTACTGTAACGGTGGTATTAGACCACGACAACTACCCACCATGGTTCAAATCCCGGTGCTCGCACCTTTTTCTACGTTGGCCTTGCAAAAAATCTTTAGGCCCCTGTTCGGTCATCGGGAATTTTATGCTAATTTGTAATATCTTTCTAATTGGCCTTGCAAAAATCCGTGCGCCCGACGACGCCGTGGGCATCGGTCTCCTCCTCACCTTGCTAGAGCAGGTGGGCATTGCAAGGTAGCGGGCTTGCGTTGGGATGTATCTTTGGCAGCCAAAGTGTGGCGGGGTGGCGGCGGCCGCCCGTAGCGACACCGATACGCGTTGGGAACCAGCGATAGGAGCCCCTCGATTCTAGGGGCCCAAAACTAAAGTTTGGGAGGTCTCTTAAAATAAGAGTCTAAATAGGATCCCACTAGATTTTTTTTTTTATTTAAGCCCCTAAAATTTGAGATAGAGACTTGTTAAGGTCTCCACTAGAGATGCTCTTACTAGAGAACCAACAATAATTTGAAGAGATGGGGTATGTCGTGGGAAAGGCCATAAGAGCACACATGCCGATGGCGGCAAAAAAAAAAAAAAAAAAAAAAAAAAAAAAAAAGTAGCACACATCAAATGAACCCATATAATCTCTTCCGCGCTGCATACTAATAGTTACGCTCCGACGTGGGATGATGCCTCTGACTCTGGCAATGCATGGGATCTCCGGCGCCGTCCACCCTCGAGATTCTGTGATCGCCCGCCCACCCCTGCAGCTTGCATGAGGCCTCGCGCGCGCAGCTTCCTCCCTCATTTTCTGTTGGGTTTCGTTTCGACGCCAAGATTCCTGATTTTTATTCCGGTTCCGCATGCGAGGCGGTGAAAGAAAACCCTGCGCAAGTACAGCATCCACAAGGCGCAAATGATTGACGCGCGCTTGCGCTTTGCAGATGCCGGGGCCGCCGTGGAGTCTTTAAAATCCTGAACTGGTTCTGGTCGCACCCATTATCCAGCGACCACCAATCCATCAAGATTCGTGCCTCTTAGTGGGCCACCTACACCAGCCCGCCCGTCCTTGTTTGTGTTTCTCGTCTCATTGCAGCCAGATATCTCGTTTTCTCATCTCGTTTTTTATCTCGTCCTCTTTACAATATCAGGCGCCTTGGCTACCAACGCCATTATTCTTTCAAAAAATTTCGTACTGCTAGTTCATCCATTCCTTCGCCATTCCCTTCTCCGCCACCGCCGCCAGAGATCCGAACTGCAGATTCCCTTATACGCCCGCCGCCATGGCCGTCGCCGCCGCCGCCCGGTCTCCAACATCTATCACTTCTACCTCGACACAGGTACAGTCTCTCAGTACTTCCTCCATCCCTTCGCCATTCCACACCAGCAGATCCACTTCGCCATTCTTCCCTACTTCCGAGCTGCTTTCATTCACTTCGCAAGAATCGCCACCGCAGACGCGCCGCCGCCGTCGACAAAGTCCTGGCCCAAAGATCTCTCAACTCGACAGTACTCAAGGCAGGTTCAGTTTTTCAAATCGGTATACAAATACAATATTATGGATTACAACAAAATGTCATACAAAAAAGTCTTCAAGAAGTACACGTTACAAAAAAAAAAAGCAAGCTCTAATTTCGAATCTATGTAAAGGTGAATGGGCGGGATAACGAAACAAAAGAAGACGACGAGATATCGCGAGATATCCTGTGAAGCAGGGCGGGCAAGCAGAGCCATCAGGCCACAGCAGGTGTCTGCACGTGTACGATGGAGATGTAATGTAAAATAGGTGCGAACGGTGGCAGATATTGGGAGCGACCAGAACCAGTTCTGGATTGTATTTTTCGGGCCGCCGTGTTCGATACCGAAATCAGCAGAAGCTTTGCGGCCGGCGGCTTCATCCACGACGGAGATCCACCTGCGTGCATTTTGTAATCGCAGCACTTGGCGCTCAAGTTGCGCCGACGGGCCGGATCGTCCGCGTCTGCCTGGCCGCTTAGCTGAGAAACACCAAGAACCAAGCGAGAAACGCCAAAAGGCAGCTACCATGGAAGGTTGTGGCAGGTTATTCGCAGGATTTCAGAATGAGCGCTATATCTCAAACGGATTGCGTATTGGCACTATTCGTTTGTTCTCTGTACGTACTTAATAAGGTGGTTCAGCTAACTTGCATTACACCTGCAGATGGTGGCAACATGCAACACTTGTTAACCACAGGCAGGCAGGCAGGCGATCTCAGACTGGCTGCTACTGCGTGACAGATGAGCGCCCATGCATCCAGCCAAGTTGGCGTCAATTGATAAACTGACGATTATATTCTGTGAGAATATATACTGTAGATGGATCTTGTAAGTGAGATCGATAACCCAAGATGACAGTTGGGATGGATCTTAGCTGGGCCTGGGGGAGATTGCTAGGCATGTAGCAGCACCCAGCAGTGAGTGGCTCACTGTCCTATATACCGGCCAGCGGCAAGTTGCAACCGACCAAACAGGTTTTCCACAGCCAATTTAGCCACATATATATATCGCGATCTCCGATCTTGCCACACCGCGTGCAACAGCTAGCGACATGTGCTCTGCTTCTGATCGATCTGTTTCAGTTTATCCTCCTCTTAATGTGCTCGATCACTCGCTCTCACCAGCAGTAACTATAACGTACCTGCACCTTAATTTCTGCAGAATAATGCAGGGTTACCGATACACACCAACTAGCCCTGCGTGCGGCCGGATCGACCGCCCTGCTGTCTTCCATATATTGTATAGTAACATAGACTTTGGAAGACTTATATAGAATCATTTCAGCCGTACAATCGTCACGTGTACTCAACTCGGCTACCGGTAAAACCGAACCGGTCTCCTCTAGTGTGGTTGTGTGAAAGATAGAAAGATGCCGCCGGTACATGTGGATGATGCAAGATCTGAGGTTAAAGAACTAAACAAAATGCAAGAAGAGCGGTGGCGAAGGCGAGCAGGATGCATAGTCGTTGCTGGTTCCAAGGAGCCAAGAACAAGGTGACACAGTCACGGAGTCAGACGGCCACACATGTAAGGATGACTTTGCCTGCCGCCCTAGTTGTGTCGTCGATCGGCGCATCCGCGCGTGCAGGATGTTGGGGTTGGCGAATCCGTGTTGGGCATCGCGGATCCCTGTGCAGAGGTGATGAGGCGTCCACAGGTCACTGATCACTCAGAGCAAGATTAGTAATTTCGTCGGCAGCCGGTGTATGCACATGCCACATCACTTGCGTACCAACATTAACGCGTGAAAGCGCCAATAAAGCCGGGCGAGAGGATGTATCACTACACAAGTAATTAATATTTTACAGTTTGGGACCAACAAACGAGAACGAAGGGCGAGTCCCAGCTAGTATCCGTCTGCTTTATACCTCGTATTTCGCGTTTTTAGCCGGCGACAAGGTAATCGCCCGCTCAACCATCTCTCCTAACGTGGCAACTTTTTTGGTGACGTGGAACTCATTTCGCCGGCTCAAACATGTTATTATACCTGCTCTCATCGGGCTGTCTGCTTGATCCTTCCGAGTTGTGTTTCCACACACAAGTCAGCGAGTCAGCGCACAAGCATAGCTATAGCCAGCCAGCCAGTTTCTTGTCGGTGAAGTATACGCCTCCGCGATTAAGCAAGAGAGGTAGGTTATCGCCCTGTTCCAAAAAAGATGCAGCTACGGGAAGTATGTCGGTCAAGCTATGTCAACTTTGACCGAGTTTATATAAAAAAAATATTAACATTTATATTTTAAAATAAATTTATTATAAAAATATATTTCATAACTAATCTAACGTACTTATTTTGTGTTATAAGTGTTAATATTTTTTTATATAATTTTAGTTAAAATTTACAACGTTTGACTTCTACCGAGGAATGTGAGAATTGCGGGTTTTTTTCGAACAGAGGGAGTAGATCGATCTATAGGTACGGATGGGCATTGGCGCTAGCTGCAGCTCTCTGTCCGATCCCTGCTCAGGGAAATCGTGTTGTACTAGTCCTGATCCGAAACATCTGTAGTTCTTGACGATAGATCACTCATTCGTTACACCAGGAGAGCATGGCAGCGCGTGGACCTGCACCCGGCACAGCTCGATCATCAGACGCTTCCTCAAGTCTGCCAGTCTGCCACACACATGTACACATGCATTGCCGCGTACGTGGCGCTATCTGTGAATGCGACGCGACGTATGCGTACGTCTCCGGCAAGGCGCAGGCAGGCCGGCCGACTACGACGACGTCGTGTAGCGCACGTATTCGCTCACTAGTCCAGCTCCACTCGATCGGCGTGTGCGCGTGTGCATGCATAGCTAACTAGCTGATGAGCCGGGAGATGCACCTACGAGCAGCACGTTGGCCGGCCGACCTCGTCGACACCGAAGCGCGCGGCCGGCCATGCACGCCTGTCCGCCGCGCGGCGCCGGCCGGCGACCGCGGCGCCCGTCGTCTCTGCCGGCGTGTGCCTGCCTCCTCGCACTCGCCCCCGCCAAGGCCGGCCGGCCGGCCTGTACATACTACGCAGCTGTATGCGCTGCAGCATGAACATGTGATCGGCCCAGCATGAACGTTGGGTCTTCTCTCACGCACGTTTTCAATCTCATCGGAACAAAGTTGAAGCCAGATCGAACGAATAAAGCAGCACCGCACTACGGAGCCCCGCCGAGAGCGCGATCGGTACGCGCACCGTACCTGCAATTCAGCGATTCTCTGATTAAATCCAAGGCTTAATTTACAAGCTGATGCTTCACGCAATTCAGTGGAGGTTTGGCTAACAAAGCCGGCATTCACGCAGCATCAATGCAAGCATCCACTGCAGATCGATCAACCGTGTCTAGGATTTGCTAGTAGTAACCTAGTACAGAGTGATAAATTAAGTAATCAACATCATAGTATCATTGCTCATCATGTCAGGCACACAACACACTACTCGCAAATCCCAGCAGAGGTTACCATCATGGCTTCATGTGACTTTCCTCAAGGAGAAAAACGACAGTGGACTCGTGTGGCAACGTGCAGGCATTCCCTCCTCCCTGCAGCAGCAGAGCCGGCTCTACTCCTCCCGGCCCAGCCCAGGTTTTATATATTTGCAGTTGTTGTGCAGCGCACACTTTTGTTTCGCCCAGCAGCCGGCCTTTAGAATCGAACAACGAGCGCTCCTTTTCATCTGCTGCTTCGTCTAGCGGCAACAAAAGCGGGCATTTGAAAAAGAGGGTTAGTTCAAGGGATCCTTTAACACTTTCGCAAACTTTGATGAGACGACGAAAGCTTGCGAGAGGAGAGCGTTCATCATTCCTAGTCTTCTCGTCCCGCCAGACCGCGCCAACTGTTTGATCATCTCTTTCTTGGCCCAACCTACCAATCATTGTCGAGCTAGGTTCATGAACCTCGCTCCGGCGCCATGACCCCGGTCTTGGGTCTTTCTTATGCCCATACATACCTGTAATGTGTATATGTATTTCTCTGCTTTGGATCTTTCCATTTTGGAAACAACATGATAATAATATACAGTAATATTACTAGTACTTAAGCTGCATGCAGCTGCTTCTTAGAAAATAAAACTGCCTGAAGATCAAGAAAAAACTTGATTTCGAATGTCAATGGTGAGAATCCCAAGAATTCAACCTCTAATGACTGAATATTGGGTTGCACCAAAATGTCTAGTTGAAAGAGATGAATAGGCAATTGGCATGGGAATAATTTACACTTAACATGCGTTCTAAAATAATTGCAAAATACGTTTTTGGTTGAGCACTATAGGGCTTTACTGTCTTTCAGTTTAACCGCGGGGTTAACATATACTTACAGAAGATTGCATTGTCTAAATCAGGACTTTAGTTTTTTTTTAGTACTAGAAAAAATGCCCGTGCGTTGCGACGGGAGATGTTGTAACTCGTAAACCAATTTTTTGTTTTAAATTGAGACTCCACAACGTGGTTAGACACATCATATTAGTTGACTCATATAGAGATATATGTTCCAATACATCTCAAAATGCACCAAATGCACAAGACAAGAAAAAACATAATTGAAATGTAGATATGATGTGCGCAAATAGAAATTTGAGATGCGCAGGTAGACAACACGAAGGCTACAAAATCAAAATTGCACATAAATTTTGATAGAAATTCTAGTTTAATTTGTCGGACTATATATTGTTTCGAGATGAGAGTTGTTATAACTTGTAAAAATTTGAATCAAGTCTGATTTACATGTGATGCACCGAATTTTATCTTTTTGTTTGTTCTTTAATATTATAATCATTTTATGCTAATGACATATTCGTAACTGAAAACAGGGAAAAGAAAGAATTTATATTGTGAAATTATTTTTTATTACAACACTATACTAAGAGAGAGAGAGAGAGAGAATTGAAAAACCACCGATGATGTTGATCCCTGCCGGCTCGGCATGTTGGCCATGCGACCATGCCTTCCTTGTATTCCAGCCCGTCGGCTCACACAGATCCTTCTGCTCCGCTCCTGACAGGCGACAATCCTGAACCCGACCAACGTTTTTGCGTACACCGACGACTCCGAGCACCGGACGTGCCATCAACCATGATTAAAGTATAGTCTGATATGGATTTGGAAACAATGGATGTTGACTTATTCAGCTAGTTAGATTTGGATTTGGATTTGTGTCGTACTCGGAAAGACGGACGTGTTGGGCGGACATAGAATTATACGCACGACTGGAGGAGGCGCGGAAGAAAAGTCCAGCTGCAAGAAGAAGTCGGAGGCAGACCCAAAGAAAAGGTGGACAAGAAATTTTCTCTCTTTATTAGTAGGTATATAGATAAGAGAAATAGTTCCAGCCTATAAATTAAAGCCGCACACAAAGCCAAGGACCTCAATTGTTGATTGACTCTGAATTAAGAAAAGCACTGATGAACGAATTTGTTAGAGTCATAATTCAACTGGGAACAAAGCCACATTGTCTCACATGCCAATGCCATGGCCCTCCTATTTTATTCCACCAGCCCCACAGTCCTACCCCCCAAAAAGAGAGAGAATACAACACGTCCCTAATCATCATCATAATATGAGCCTCCCTTCCCTCTGAGGATCAGGTGACCGGTGGTTCAGACAATATACAAGGAGGGCTCATCGATGCATCAGGTAGAACAGATGCCTTGCTCTCCTGCTGCCTGCTGGAGGTTGCAGCTCATAATGCAGCTGGATGGATGGATCCATGGATCGATCGTCGGGTCCCCTTCAGACTCGAGAGGCCATGGACCACAACGTGTCCCTGTCGGAGGAGCCAAAGCCCACAGCGAGCGAGATCGCCTGCTTGAGTTGAGACGCCCCCATTGACCGAGCTTTGTTTAATGGATGGATCAGTGGCCTGTATGCAGGGACCTTGATTTGCAGCTAATGATCGATCTGACCACGCATGAGATGGTCCATGGTGTGAACTCAGCACCAAGGAGGGCGATTTGGACGGTGGCATGCAGAAGCAGGAAGTCCAGCCCAGCCAACTAGCACGGCCCATTCCTCGCAAAAAAAGAAAACATCGCACGGCCCATATCATTATCTGCCAAAACCCGCTGGCCTAGCGCTTTGAGCCCACGGATAGTGGTCTGGTCCAGTTTACGGCCCACCTGGGCCGTCAGACTCGTGTCGCGGCGCGGCGCCCCACGGCCGGCCACATCGCCGGTTTCTCTCCTCGGTTCCTCCGCACCCGCAGGAACGCCCAACCGTCGCCGTGATTGCCAGAGCGTTCCTCCGCCGCGCTGTTCGGCCCGTCCGTCCGCTCCCGCGAAGCTTCCAGTAGAGGCGGCCGCCGGATCGAGTCTCGGAGGCCGAGGAGTCCAAAGACCATGGAAGTGTGAGTACTCGCTAGCACCGTCATTCCAGTAGAGTCGAACCTATGCATCTATCCATCTCTGGGTTCCGATCTGACCGCGTCGTCGCAGGGTGGCGTCGGCGCCGGGGAAGGTGCTCATCGCGGGAGGATACCTCGTGCTGGAGCGCCCCAACGCCGGCCTAGTCCTCAGCACCACCGCGCGCTTCTACGCCGTAGTCCGCCCCCTCCGCGACAGCCTCCCCGCCGACTCCTGGGCCTGGGTACGTGAGCACTCTTCAGCTGCCATCCCTCTAGTCTCAGAACCTACAGCGTGTTGCTCTTGCTCCTGCTCCTCACCCTGTGTGCCCTGTACTGATGCTAGGCATGGTCGGATGTCAAAGTGACTTCCCCTCAGCTCTCCCGGGAGGCCACATACAAGCTGTCCCTGGCGAAATCGACGCTGCAATTGACGTCTGCGAGGCAAGTTTCTCATCAATTCTTAATGTCTGCAAATTTGCGATCTCGTGGTGGTGAAGTGCTCTTGTTTTGAGGGTTATAGCCCTTTGGTATATTATTCTCAGAAAACTCGAGGCTGGTGGTAATGCCACTGACAACGTTACTGTTGACTGTTGTATTTCAGGGAATCTACAAACCCTTTTGTGGAGCAGGCCATACAGTTCTCCATAGCAGCTGCTAAAGCAACCGTTATTGATAAGGAGAGGAGGGATGCAGTTCATAAGTTGCTGTTGCAAGGTTGTAAAGCTTCTCTTAGTTATTTTTACTGCTTTTAATCACCCTGTGAGGTTATATGCTTAATGTATACTACTCGAGCATATAATTGTTTTGGGTAATATGCCTGAACTTCTTGTTGCAGGTCTGAACATTACAATTCTTGGTTGCAATGATTTCTATTCTTATAGAAACCAGGTGAACCTTCTTAATTGTATAAGCATGCTCATTATCCATGTGTATTTTAGCTTCTTGCGAAGCTCTACTACACCCAAAAACCCAATCTCACTGTCACTGGTAAACAAACGAGAGATTTGATGTTAACATGACCCTTGTAGCGCCTTTTAGATTTTTTTTTTTATTTGAACCATCAGTTATAAAAATGAACTACCCAATCCTGAACATATATTTTCTAACATCTACAAATTCTACTAAAACAATAAAATAGTTACCAGAGTTCAGTTTGAAACTAGGCGTGAACTCCAACTGTGCTTTGCTTCTCTATTCCCTCGATGATGACGATGACACCTTTTGTGATTATAAAGTATTAGTTTACTTAAGACCAAAATTAGTATAGTGCACTTCTTACTACAAAGGACAAAGTCAGATGCAGAACTCAAAGCTAATGTGTTGGCTTCTACTAAAACAATAAAATAGTTACCAGAGTTCAGTTTGAAACTAGGCGTGAACTCCAACTGTGCGTTGCTTCTCTATTCCCTCGATGATGACGATGACACCTTTTGTGATTATAAAGTATTAGTTTACTTAAGACCAAAATTAGTATAGTGCACTTCTTACTACAAAGGACAAAGTCAGATGCAGAACTCAAAGCTAATGTGTTGGCTTCTACTAAAACAATAAAATAGTTACCAGAGTTCAGTTTGAAACTAGGCGTGAACTCCAACTGTGCGTTGCTTCTCTATTCCCTCGATGATGACGATGACACCTTTTGTGATTATAAAGTATTAGTTTACTTAAGACCAAAATTAGTATAGTGCACTTCTTACTACAAAGGACAAAGTCAGATGCAGAACTCAAAGCTAATGTGTTGGCTTCTACTAAAACAATAAAATAGTTACCAGAGTTCAGTTTGAAACTAAGCGTGAACTCCAACTGTGCTTTGCTTCTCTATTCCCTCGATGACGATGACACCTTTTGTGCATATGACATATGATGTGCATGTATGTAATGCTTGCTTTATTTTTATTATAATTTTTTTTTTGTAGTTAAGATTATTATTTTCAGGCTCAATGCATTTATGCCAGCATTTCTTATGTAAAACTTAAGTTTCAATGAACTTGGAAAGGATAGCCAACTGTAAAGTTTTGAATTGATGACCGACTGCCAGATGGCATTGTAAAACATTTTAAAGTTATTCTCCTTTCATTATTTAATAACTGCAACATGTGAATCTACTCTCTTTTACATACTAAATGTCTCATATAAACAATATAAAATTTCCTTGTTTGTCCTAGTTCATACTTACAACTAGAGCTCACCCAGAAAATACATATCTTGTTGGTTTTCATTGTTTCTTCAGATTGAAGCGCGTGGTCTCCCTCTTACTCCAGAGGTATTGCTTTCATTGCCACCATTCTCTTCAATTACATTTAACTCAGAGATTGCTAATGGAACAACGACTGGAGAGAAATGTAAACCTGAAGTAGCCAAAACTGGACTTGGGTCATCAGCTGCCATGACCACATCAGTTGTTGCAGCGCTTCTTCACTATCTTGGTGCTGTTAACCTTTCTTGTCCTGGACAATCTTCTGGTGATAATGCAACTGGACGAGGTCTTGACTTGGTTCACGCTATTGCCCAAAGTGCACATTGTATAGCACAAGGGAAAATTGGAAGTGGTTTTGATGTTAGTGCTGCTGTCTATGGGAGTCAACGCTATGTAAGGTTTTCTCCAGAAATACTCTCCTCGGCTCAGGTAAGAAACTCAGTGGCGGATAACATGCACCTCATCAACTTTGTTAGTGTAATCTCACTACAGTTGAAGAGCTTGTAATTTATGACTCCAATATTTACAGGCTACAGGTGGGACTTCCTTGCCAGATGTGGTATCAGATATTGTTACACAGAGGTGGGATCATGAGAATAAACAGTTTTCGTTACCTCCTCTGATGACCCTTGTAAGTCACCAAGCCTCATGGTCAATGTCTGGTTTTTCCAAAATGGCAATCAAATCATTTTACTAGGTGTCACCAGCCACCATAACTACTGGTCTGCTAGATTGCTACTAGTGGTATAGGATTTACAGTTTCTTTGCTAGATACTGCAATGCTGTGATTCTAATAGGCTATAGCCATTAGACCGTGTCTTATGCTCATAGTGGCACCACATGCGACAAGACTGCTGTTATAACCTCATGTCATATGTATCTCACACGCATTACCATGCTAATATTGATGCCATCCAGATTTAAAAAATGGTAAGTTGTAGAATGATTGGTCTCCCTCTCTTTTCATGTTAGTGTATCATCACAGCTTTGCCTTCCCTTAAAAATATCCTTGCAAAGTTGTATCTTTATTAATATTTTGTCACTTGATACCTATTATAAGACTTGTGGCAGGATTGCACAAAAGCACAAGGGTTAAAAAAAATATTGCCTTCGCCTTGCAGAATGGACATCTTAGCCAAAAGTACTAACCTGACATAAAAAATGCATCTCGGTTCACAAGACGGTCCAAACGGCGTTGTGTCAATATCAACAGTATATTTTTTCTACTTATTTTGTTTTTTGCTAGCTCCTTGGGGAACCTGGAACCGGAGGATCATCTACTCCATCAATGGTTGGATCTGTGAAACGGTGGCAGAAGTCTGACCCTGAGAAATCCAAAGATACATTTAGAAAACTGGCCATTGCCAATTCAGCGCTGGAGAACGAACTGAGAATCTTGAAAGGTCTTTCTGAAAATCACTGGGAAGCATATGAGTTTGTAGTGCGGTCCTGTAGTCGTCTCCCGTATGGGAAGGTAACTACATAATTATTTTATATACTTATGTCTATTATATTACACTATAAAATTTCTGAAAAGAACCTAGCATTTGTTTGGAGTAATAGATTGATGATCGAGGGAAAGGCAGTGTTAGGATAAACCATAATATTTTGGTTTAGTTTTTCGTTGACCAGAGCTTGTACTCCCTTTTTTAGTCATCATTTATCTTGATATTTTCCAATCTGTGGAAAAAGGAAGTGAAAAGTAATCTTTAATTATTCTTTTAACTGAATTCTCTGTTCCTTTGTTCTCTGCAGTGGACAGAGGTGGCTACTAACGAAGATCAAGAATTAATTGTTAGATCATTGTTGGCTGCAAGGGATGCTTCCCTTGAGATTAGGCTTCACATGCGAGAGATGGGCATAGCAGCCGGTGTTCCAGTAAGGCCCCTTTACAAAACTGCTAGTATTGTAGTATAGCATGTCCAAAGTAGTATGATGTTTTGCATAATCACAGCAATATGGATCACTAAGTTATGAAATTGTAGATATAATAGGGTCAATATTCTTATTCACCCTTGTTTGTCATCTTTGCCCTAATTTTGTAGATTGAGCCAGATTCACAAACACAGCTACTAGATGCCACTGTGAATATGGAAGGTGTTTTACTGGCTGGAGTTCCCGGAGCTGGTGGCTTCGATGCAGTATTCTCAGTGACTTTGGGGGATGCAAATAATGCTGTAGCAAATGCTTGGAGCTCAGCTGGTGTTCTGCCACTTCTTGTTCGAGAAGACTGCCGTGGTGTTTCATTGGAAGATGCTGACCCAAGAACAAGGGAGGTGTCAGCAGCTGTATCGTCCATTCAGATTAATTGATTGATTCTACTGCTAAGAGTTTATTTATGTATGTATGGTGTACCATTATTATCTCGTTCTTTTAGAATTACCAACAAATTGTGCCGAATGCTTAGGAGGTACGTGGTTAATAAGTGCTGCACTTGTAGCAAGATACGTCTTTACAAGGACTGTTCATGAGTGTAGAAAATAAGGAATTTTAGGGATTTCCATGGAATTAGTACTAGTGGCTATGGAATATACGTCAGGAAATGTCAAGCTATTCGACAAACTCATAATGTAAACCTTGCATTTGTAACTGTTTTGCATGGTCTGTATGATAATTCAGCATGTGCTAGTGTTTGAAAGGAGGTGTGGTTTATATGATGATGGTGTTTGATATTTGACTTTATCCTATGATAGGTCGTTTCTGGCTATCATTTCTACTCCATTTTTGAGGTCGTGGGCTATGATTTGGCTTTGGATTCCGGAAGTGACCACTGCCCAGCTGGGTGGATTGTTGCCTAGTGTGCCTAAGGGTGTACTATTCGCCGATCAATCAATCAATTAGATTTGTTCGTAAGAGAGCCAATGTATTCCTCAACTTTGCAACTCTTACATAAATCAATGGAAACTAATTGCGTTCACTGAAGACTATAAGCAGCTCCTGGGTGTCACTGTTACTGTTTTACAACTTTCTTGACCTTTGATCTGCACTCTATACGCTGAGGCTGAAAGTGCGTGTCCTGATGAACGACTAGTGAACCCTTTCACACTCTCATATGCTCACCTACACGGATCTTTGCTACGACCCTACGACTACGTTGACACTGACACCACCTTCGTGCTCTGATCTGCTCATCTACTTATTCCCGACTTATGTAATTGTTACCGATCATATTTAGTTTAAGGTCAAATCCTGTTTTAAGTGAAGAGACCATGTTCAGCGTGTCTATGCTGGAGTCGGTGTGCTTGTTCTTATCCTAGCTTGGATAGGGCTAGCTTTGGTCTTTTGGTGTCAATATACTTTTTTCTAGTTTGAGCCATCGAGGAGGGCAGCTTGTTTGCAGACTACGAATTTGGCTTTGGCTTTTCGGAAATGCTGAAGGGTCACGGAATGCCAGGTATTCGCCATTCACCAATCCAAGGAAATTTGTCTGTAAAATACTAAGTACTAGTACTACGGAGTATGCGACTTTTGTTACTAGTGATTCTTATGCGACTTTTGTTACTAGTGATTCTTTATTTGCATAAATCAGTGGTCCTGGCTAATCAGTGTTCTAAACGGCACTCTGTCTATTGTCTATACTGCAAAAACATATTCGGGCATATCATTCTGTGAAATTCTAAGGTAGTTTTGTGATACCTTTTTAAGGTAAAATGGTGATGCTCTAAAAACCCACTCAATATGTTATAATTTCTTTTTTATAGCGCCAGCACGGTCTATACGGGGGAGGTGTGTGGAGCGATAGGAGGAATGAGGGGAGGAGGAGAAACCGATAAAGGATGGTGGAAAATAACTCTTAAAGGTCTGTCTAGAGTTGAAAGGTAGGATGAAAGCTAGCTATTTAGTGTTGTCTATCCTATAAGGACCGCTTAGCGGTAGATAGAACTAGAATTTATGTGGTCACTCTAAGGTGATATGATGCTATTTTGTCAGTTAGAAAGGAGGTTTTATAATTTTAAAGAGATAACAAATAGTTAGTGGTGACCATAATACAACTCCCTCCGTTCGAATTATAAATCACTTTAATTTTTTGGTACATCTATAAAACATATCAAAGCGACTTCTAATAATTTAGAATGAAGGGAGTACAATGCAACAACGTAGTTCCACCCCTGACGCCAACTATGTTGATCATGTAAAGAACTATCATCATGTGAAACTTTCCCTCTGTTAAGTCGTTTTGAATTTTTTAGTTCATCAATTTTACTATATATCTAGACATATTATTATATCTAGTTGTGTAGCAAAATGAATGCACTAAAAAGGCAAAGCAACTTACAATTTAGAACGGAGGGAGTAAGAAAGAAAGTCATACGTAGTTTTGTATGATAAGATGATTGGAAATGAGAAAGTCGCAAGTCGCGGCATTTTCCACGCAAAATTCGTGGTTACACGGCAGGCGGGATTCAAACCCGTGACCTCTCCCTCACGTGTACCTCCTCTACCAATTCACCACACTATCACTTGTGTCTAGATTCCCGATGAGCTGCCCACATATTATAGAAAACCGAGTGTAAATTCCTAGCCCTAAACTGAGTGTAAATTGGTTGTTCTGAGACCAAAACGAACTCAAATTGAAAAGTCGTCAACTACAAAGTTTCATAACTTTTCGAGATCTATAATTTTGATTTAGGGAGTTTCTCCATCCAAGGTCCTCTAGGACATGTCGGCCATTGGTTTTGTAAAAGCTCTATTTGCCCGATATGGTCCACAAGATAATTTCAAATGAAAAAGTTATCAATTACAAAGTTTCGAAATTCTCAAGACATGTTGGTAGTTTCTCCATCCGAGGTTCAAAAATTTCAATTTCAAAATCAGAAAATTCAAACGTACTTTTCTATGACAAGATGGTTGTAAATAAAAAAGTCGTGGCATTTTTCGTGCAAAAATCGCGACGCTACGTGGTAGGCTGAATCGAAACCCGCGACATCCCCCTCACCCATGTTGGTACTTTCCCATTCTAGGTCACTACTAAAATTTTGATTTCAAAATCGAAACATTCATATGTAGTTTTGTATGATAAGATGATTGTCAATGAGAAAGTTGCAAGTCGTGGCATTTTTCGCAAAAAATCATGGTTATGCGGGTGGCGGGATTCAAACCCGCAACCTCTCCCTCACGCGTACCTCTACCACTTCATCATACTATCTCTTGTGTCTAGATTCTCTCTAGGCTGTCCACATATTATAAAAAATTGAGTGTAAATTGCATGTTTAAGTCTCTAAACCGATTGTAAGTTGTTTGTTTGAGACCGTAACGAACTCAAATCTAAAAGTTGTCATCTAAAAACTTTCATGACTTTTCAAGATCTACAATTTTGGTTTAGGGAGATTCTCCATCCAAGGTCATCTAGGACATGTCGGCCATTGGTTTTGTAAAAGTTCTATTTGCGTGATATGGCCCACAAGGTAATTTCAAATGAAAAAGTTGCAAATTACAAAATTTCATAGATTTTTGAGATCTATAACTTCCATGTTGGTAGTTTCTCCATACGAGGTTGTCACAAAAACTTAAATTTCAAAATCAGAAAATTCAAACGTACTTTTATATGACAAGATGATTGTAAATGAAAAAGTCGCGGCATTTTTCAAGCGCAAACATCGCGTGCTATGCAAAGTAGGCCGAATTCGAACCTGTGACGTCCTCCTCGCCCATGTTGGTACGTTCTCCATTCTAGGTTGTTACAAAAATTTCAATTTCAAAATAAAAAAATTCATATGTAGTTTTGTACGATAAGATGATTGTAAATGAGGAAGTCGCAAGTCGCGGCATTTTTCACATAAAATTTGTGGTTACGCGGCGGCGGGATTCAAACCCACGACCTCTCCCTCAAGCTTACCTCGTTTACCACTTCACCATACTTTATAAACTAAGTCGTGAACTACAAAGTTTCATAACTTTTTGAGATCTAAAATTTTGATTTAGAGAGTTTCTCCATCCAAGGTCATCTAGGACATGTCGGCTATAGGCGGCCTTGCCTTTCTTGGGGATATAGCCTAAGCCCTCCTTATACAAGGATGCCCTTTGGCTACCCAAGCACATAAGCAAGCGGTCCTCACCACCATAAGCCTTAGCTAAGGTGTGATTGAGCTCCTTCACTTCCCTCTTCAAACAAGCATCCTCATGAATAAGCATAGAGTTGTCATTATCTTCACTAGAGATGGATATGCTAGTGATAGAGCTAGTGGAGGTCTCACACTTGGGGGTTGATTCATCAACAAGAATGTCACACATGATGCTTGCATTGGATGTATCAATATTTTCAACCACTAGGCACAACTTGTGCTCTTCTAGTAGAGAGGAATGAGCTTTCTCTAACTTAGAATGAGATTTCTCAAGCTTCTTATGGTCTACCTCTAGACTCTCATAAGATGCCCAAAGCTCACCAAGTTCTTGCTTAAGGCTCTTTGTTTCCTTACGCAAGCCCTTGTATTCCCTTCTACTTTGCTTGAACATGACAATGCAATCATCAAGCATGCTTTGCAATTCTTCCCTAGTGAGTGTTTGCTCCTCATCATCACTATCACTATCACTATCATCATCATCATCACTAGTGATAGATTGTACCTTAGTGGCCTTAGCCATGAAGCATGAGGAAGGAGTGTCGAAGAGGGAGATCTTGTCATGCATAGCAAGGTGAGCTTGTCCCTTCTTCTTGTTCTTCTTCTCCTCTTCTTCATCACTTGAAGAGGATGAGCCATCACTATCCCACATAGCCACATGTGACTCATTCTTCTTCTTGGGCTTCTTCTCCTTCTCATTCTTGGCATCATTCTTCTTTCTTGCTTTCTTGATGCCCTTCTCATCATCACTTTTATATGGGCACTCGGCAATCAAGTGACAATCATCATGACACCGAAAGCATGTCATGTTGCCTTCATTCTTGCCATCCTTGGTCTTCTTCTTGGATGATTGCTTCTTCTTGTTCTTGTTGATGTATGTTTTCTTCACATATTTGCCCAATCTTCTCACAAAGAGGGCCAATTGTTCATCAACTTCACTCCCACTTGTAGAGGTGCCATCCTCTTCATCACTTGATTCTTCCTTCTTCTTCTTGCCCTTGGATGAAGAACTAGCTTTGAGTGCTAGCCTTTTCTTGTCATCTTTCTTGTCCTCATCCTTAGCCTTCTTGTTGGCCTTGTTGATGAGCTCTTGCTTCTTTGAATCATCTCTAAATGAATCATCGGTCATCACCTCATCAAGCAATTGGTTTGGTGTCAAGGTCTTCAAGTTGGTCTTCATCAAAACCGTCTTGAGCATCTCGAATCTCTTCGGTAAGCACCTCAAGAACTTCATGTTGAATGTTGTGTCCTTGATATCTTCACCAAGTGTATTGAGATCATTCACCAACACTTGCATACGGTGGAACATCTCCGGCACACTTTCATCCTCCTCCATCTTGAAGCTATTGAATTGCTCTAGCTTGATGTAGGCTTTGGCTTGCTTGACACCTTCGGTGCCCTCATAGCACTCTTCTAGCTTCTTCCAAATGTCATGGGCGATGGTGAGTGACTTGACTTGCTCAAACACTCTATCATTGAATGCCTCATGAAAAGCACTCACGGCCACATCATTGGCATATATCTTCTTCTCTTTCGCGGCGGTTGGCTCATTTGGCTTTGCCACCTCAAACTTGTTCTCGGTCACAACCCACACTTCTCTATTGATTTGCTTGAGGTGTGCGGTCATCTTCAACTTCCAATGCCCAAAGTTGGTGCCATCGAAAGGTGGCGCCTTCTTGGTGTTGTTGACATGAAACGTAGCCATTGTTTATCACCGTTGGATGTTAAGCCACTCAAATACGGTGCCTCGGCTCTGATACCACTTGAAAGGCCCTAATGGCTAGAGGGGGGTGAATAGCCTATTAAAAAAAATCTTGCAATAACACTAAGCACCCGGATTAGTAAATAAGATGGCGAAGCTATTAAGCAATGCAACAAGCTATCTATGCAAGCCCCAAGTCAATTCTATTTTCTCTAATCCACTCAAAGGCTATGTCGCTAGTTTACTCCTAGGTGAACAAACAATTCTAACTAGATTACAACTAGAAGCTAACAAGACTAAGCAACCTAACACACTACTCAAGCTAACAAGCTAAGCACCCTAGCAAGATATACTACAAAGTAAATGCAAAGAGGTGCTCGAATACAATACCACCGTTCTTGAGTAGAGGTTGTGGCCAATCACCGTGTACAAGAAATCTCCGACGAGCAAGAACAATGACACGATGATTTTTCACCGAGGTTCACGTGCTTGCCGGCACGCTAGTCCCCGTTGTGGCGACACACTCACTTGACGGTTGCTAAGCTTAATGGCCGGTGCCAAAACCCCTATGGGCGCTCAAGCAAACGATCACAAGAGAGGGTCCAACAAGCCACGAGCAATCCACTAGTGACGCCTTTCGCGAACGTCCCGCGGGGTAAGGCTCAACTCCTCACAATAACCACCGGTGTGGCCTCGAACAAGCTCCAATCGAGCTCAACACCACCTCTTGCTCCAAGCCGCTAGGGAACCGGGCAAATTCCCAAGAGAAACAAGAATCCTGCGGCTTCTCCAAGGATGAAGTGCTCTAGATGCAACCAAGCAATGCAATGCACTTCTATCACTCTCAATCTCACCAAGAATTCGAGTTAGTGTTGGGGAGATGAGTGGAGAGGAGTATCAAATGCTCACTAGCAAGTTGGAAGCTTCAAATGTGCAAGAGAGAGCCTAAGGAACCCGACCAACCAAGTATATATATGGCTCCTCTCGAAATGGAGCCGTTGCTCCAAAAAATTTGCTCTCTCGCGGGGTGATCGGACGCGACCGACCGGAACCACCGGCCGGGTCCGGTCGCGAGTCCCGGCCATCGCTTCCGGTCACTACCGACAAGGGTCGGGCCCATTACCGGGCGCCCTTCCTTCGGCGTCCGTCGGCGGATCCGGCCGACCACCGGAAGCATCCGGTCGAGGGTCCGTCGTAGCCGCAAAAATGCGCCTGCAGGGGCTCTCGCCAGACGCACCCACCGGAGCCCGGCGGTGCGTCGCGTCCGGTCGAGCCAGCGGCGTCCGGCCACCAAAAGCGGCGAAAGAACTTCTTCTTTTTCTTTGCTCTTTGCTTCAATCTTGCTCCGCCTCTTGCCGTAGGTTGCCAACACGTCCAAGATGATCACGTTATCACCAATGTTAGCTCGTCGAAATGTTAGGCAAGATCGAAGTTAGTGCTCTCATGTCCTAAATGCAATATGCAAGTCGATATGGACCTAGAAGCACTTCATGCAAGGATTGTCGGCATCCCCTCTTGATAGTCTTTTGTCTATCCTATAATGTGATTACACGCTCTATCGTGTCTTGATCACCGAAAGGAAAACCCTATCAAGATACCTTTGCCTTGATCATCCGGGTTCCTCTCAAGCCGATCACCGAGCTTGACGATCCATCATGTCCACCATCCTTGTCCATGTTCATGATCATCATGCTCCTTGTCATCAACCTAATCCTATCTCATAGTCAACACTTAGAGCAAAGGATTAGTCCACAAGTGTGTCATCAATTTTCAAAACCAAACATGAGATTTCAAAAGTTTTAGAACTTTTCGAGATCTACAACTTTTATGTTAGTATTTCCTCCATCCATGTTTATTAAAAAAATCAATTTCAAAATCAAAAATTCAAATGTACTTTTCTATGACAAAATGATTGTAAATGAATAAGTTGTGGTATTTTTCACGCAAAAATCGCGCACTAAGCAGCAAGCCGGGTCTTTTGGCCGATTAAGTGTATTTTGTCCTATTATACAAATATGTGTCTTTTGGCCAATTAATATAGGGTAGACACATTTAAATCTGGGAGATCGATATCTTATTTAAATATAAATATGTTGATTGAACTTTAAAAACTAAGTGAGTGACCATGCCCTTTACGACGACAGTCGTCAACATTTACTTGGAGGGAGCATTTATATTTCGACATTTACTTGGCTTCTCGCTTTGTAGGTATTCTATCCGTTCTATGGATTATTCTCATATTACTAATGCTATCATTTTTCAAGGTTGCAATTGAGCAAAGATGAGACTAAAAGGTTGAAGACCTACTGATTTTCTTTGGCGTCAAGACAGTTTTTCCTAAGCCGCTTTTTTGAACTATCGGACTTCATGTTCTAGAGGCCGAAGGGTAAATGTTTGAACATTTTTTCTTCCAATGACAATATTTTTTGTATATAGTGTGATTATAATTATTGATAGAATAATCTTCTTTTGTAGGTAACCTTTGAAACGTGGGCCCCGAGTAATATGTTGGGGAAATTGAAAAGATAAAATTTTTAATAGAGTAGAATATTGTTTTCATTTTGTGTTGTTTCACGTAGTGGATGTGTTGATGATAGCATTGTGTACCTCTGCAGTTTATTGGATGATTTGTAATTTTTTCAAGGATCTTACACTGAGATTTTTTTTTTTGTTGCTCCTAGTGCACTTTGTGAATGAGAAGGATGTGGAAATACGTTATTGTGTACATATCCCATGATGGGATTCTACTTGTGGATGAGATACCATGGCCAAGAATTTTGTAGCTAGTAGAAAAATACGCTGTGACTTTTATTTCTGGTCCCGTATACTTTGCTTAGGCAAGTTTTATTTTTGGATTAGGGTTTCTAAGAGGTGGTTTGCCTCTCGCTTATATAGCCCCATAAGATGAATCTCAGCCGTTGGATCAAACCGAATTGATTGTATGACCTAGATTTGATCTCAAGGTTGGTTGTGAGAAGGTTCCATAAGCTGGGCCCAATTGGGCTCTGGGCACGGACGACCAGCCCGGTCCTTGCGGCCGACCGACCTTCCACTTTAACATGTGAAAGGTCCCTTGTGGTTTTTGGTAATTGAGTGACAACATTAGGTGGACTAATAATGTGTGAATGAGATGATGCACAGGAGAATTAGTTCACATGTGATGATACAATGAAGAAGCTTATTGCGTATGAGGACATGGAGTCATGTGACCAAGATAGTGAAGATCAAAATGAGGCTTGGCTTGATGGACCAGTTGCAAGTGTGAAGGTCTAGTTGGGGCTTTGAAGTCAGGGACCGCGAGGCGGTGAAGCTTGAGCAAGACTTGGCGTCGACGGACTGACGCAACGGTGAAGGGCGAGTGAGGTCAAGATCGATGGACCAAGAGGGTCATGTGATGATATGGAGTGGATCATATCATTCTTGATCATGTTGATGCATGTGTTGCATCGACATTTGGAGGAGATAGAGCGGAATGGAAATATGCAAGGCAAAAGTGTATCGTCGACATTTACTTGGAGGGAGCATGTATATTTTAGAGGAGAAAAGGTGAAGGAAGCCGTCGCACTCTTTTAATAAATACTAAAAGAGCACAAGAAATGTCTCTGTGCAAACGTGGAACTCACTAGGCTGACGGCAGGTTGGAGAACATGGTGCCAAACCTTCACCAAGTTTAAGATATAGGCATATGGGTACAAGGATGGTACGTTAAGTACATTCGGAGCACTTGTTTGATGAATCAAAAACAAGGAATGTGCAGTGGTGCTCGTCGTTTTCGTTCCAGCTGGAACTAAAAACTCTGTGTCCATCTGTATTACGCGTACGCTAGATCCTGTGAAAATCTTTTGCTGGCTTGCTGAGGAGCATCACTGCATGAAAGATATGCTTACGTACAAGAGGAATATATGGCGAGTATTAACCTGTAGAAAACATAAAAAGGCCTCATGGAAAGAGGCGACGGTAGCCTCACGCCACCGCCGTAGTTGACTAATGCATCGGAGTATATTATCATATTGTTTCCGAGGTACTAATTGTATTGTATGGATTAGTGGGAACAGTCAAGTACATATGCATGCCTTATCCAACTCCAAGTGGGAGGCCTGTTTGGAAAGCAGTGAAGAAATCTCATATTCCTGTAGACCGAGAAATGGTTTCTTGTAAAAAAAATTATGTTGTCATTGTTTTCAAACTATTTAAGCTTTTTTTTTTTTTTTGGCCATCATCTTAGTTTCTTGGAGCCAATTGGTCGTATACGACGTCATATAGTTCAAATTGTCCCCTGCACAGCTACACTTATTCCATGTTTGAAGGGTGATGAACTATTAGGTGCCGATGATGATACTGCAATTATTATGCTATAGTATGACTTACTATAGTCTGTTAATGTACGTGAATGTACAAATATATATGTTGAGGAGAAAAGGGAAAATGAACGAAGACATGTAAAATTAGCTAGGTTTTTGGCAGATAGGTTGGGAACTAAGAGTAAAGTTGCAACCTTCTTAGTAGCAATACAGAAATGATTTTGGTCAAAAAAACAATCTTCAGGGCCGGTTCAAAAAAACCGCTATTAGATGTCATCGATTGTAAAGATGTGGCGTTTGTAGCGTCGATCATCTAACTGTCCCTGAAAATAATGCTATAAAAGAGCCACCCTTGTAAATTGACTTTTAGTGACAGTTGTTGTATGGCAACTGCCCAAGAAACTGTTTTTTAATGATGCTTGTGGCAATACAACGGCCTGTTTGGCAGGGCTCCGGCTCCTCCAAAAATGGCTCCGGCTCTGGCTCCTCTGAAGGAGCAGCTCTTCCGGAAGAGCTGAAGCCGTTCTAGAAAATGTTTGGCAAAACGGCTCCATTGGAACCATTGGACAATTAGCCAAGCAAGGAGCCGGGCGAAGCTCGTTTTTGGGCTTCGTTCCTAGGCAAAAATGGCTCCGGCTCTTGGATGGCTCCACATGTGAAGCCGTTTCCAAATCAACCGTTTGGCACAGCTCCTACGAAGCCGGAGCTGAAGCCACCCAGAGCCCCGCCAAAGAGGCTCAACCTCTACTAAAAGCTCATATTCAGGAGTTGTTGGCTTACATGTGCCGTTTTGCTCAAACTGAACATCATCCCTAAAAATCCATTTAAAACTTTTTGAATTTTCTCACCATGTTTACCCACCAGACTTCAGAGCCTATTGCAATTGCTTGAAAATAACTTCAACTCCATATATACTAGTGTACTAGTTAATTAATACAAACTTGACATATAAAGTATTTGCAGAATACTTTAATTTACATTACAAACTACTAATTAACATTGTGCTTCATGACGAAAATGAAATGAGACACCCATCAGTTGAAGCGCGCCGACGAGTGTCAAACCTGGCATCTGTCACATAGTCCGAAGTATTATCATAGAAGCCCCTCTCGCAGAGCACCTTTTGCACCAGGAACTTGTATAAATCATTTTGAGCTTGAACATCCTTATTCAAGGCACACAGAGGCGTGATGCAAAAGGAAAACTTTGAACATGTTAGAAAAATACAGAGCAAATACTACTCAAAGTTTCAGCGGCCAATATAGGGATATTTTATTAGAAGTTTTTTTTTTGACAAGAAACACATGTATTATATTAAAGCAGCAAAGTTACAACTAGGCCCTTAAGAAAGGAGCCCATGACAACAAGGTCCCTATAGGACACAGATCTTGAGTCGGCACCGGAGCGCAGATCACCGGCGAGCGGCTACAGAGGCGTCACAGACGCATGGTGCCGTTAGTGCGGAATGGCCTCGCGAAGCATTGGCTTGAAGCGGTTGAGGGCGGCGTCATGTAAATGCTTCGCCAGCGAATCGAAGATATTGTTGAAGAAATCGCCGATGGGTAGAAGACCGCATTTCCCAAAATCGGTGGGTGGCTCACTGCTAGACCGGTGACAGGGAACTGAATAGGTCTTGTTAATGGAGGTTGTGCTGCTTGAAAGGAAATAAAAACAAAAGAAAAATAACAGGAAAAGAAGAAAAGGACAAAGGAGAGCATATATAAACAATTTTGAAACAAATTTATTGAAAACTTCAATACTACCTCCGTCCTAGAAAAAAAAATATAATTCTAGCATAGTGTTACGTTTTAGTACTATGACCAATTATAGATAAAAAAAAACAGTGCTTATGATAAAAAAAATAAATATGAATATTATTCACCATAAACTTGGTCAAACGTGAGCACTACCCTGTGCGACACAAATTTATAGAATAGCAAATTGTAGCTTTAGCTAACTCTAGTAACCATGGCAAGGACAATAATGATCTATACAATTCTAAAGGATGATGCTGCAATGTATGAAAAATCTCGGAACAAGGTAGGGGCCCCGATAATACTGACCGTCTGAAGCACTCGTTTGAGTGTGCTCATCTTCTTATTCAGTGAACGATGATGCGATACACAAAATCCTACAAGTTGGGAGCATATAATCTTTCGGCGACTAGGCTAGGCGTGCACCCACAATTAGAATTAGAATTAGAATTAGAATTAGAATTAGAATTAGAATTAGAAAGAAAGGTGTAGCGTTGTGGAGCAGTTAATTACACAGGACAGCGAACTGCAGTGAAATTCTCTATCTAGGAGCTTCAAAGCATGCCTGCCACCTTTCAGTGCCATAATTATGTTTCATATGATTAATCCAATAGCTGAGTAGATTCTTTCCCCGATTCTTCTGACCTCTGGGTGTGTTTAGCACCCCAAATTCCTCCCAAATTTTACTATGCAAAAGAAGATTTCCCATCACATCCGTCTACCTAAGCAACATGTATGGAGTACGAAATATAGGTAAAAATTAAAATAATTGCACAGTTTAGATGTATCATTGCGAGACGATTCTTTTGAGCCTAGTTACGCCATGGTAGGATAATATTTACCACTAACAAACGAAACGTGCTACAGTGTACGATGTGACATCATCCATCCAAATTTCAGCCCCAAATTCGGGGCTCCAAACACACCCTCTAGAGAAGATACGTCACGATTCGCTGAAAGGGTTGGACATGTCAGGGCATGGCCCAGCACGAAGGATAAATTGTTTTATTGCTAGAGAAAAATATTGTAATGAGGATGATATTGGCTTCACATTAACAGGTTCGTAGGCAGAGAAATCTATGGGACTGTCGATCTTCTAACCAAGCCAACGTCTCTGCTCCTTGGAAGTCTGTTTAAAGATTCACAGACAAACCAGCTTACATACCTAAAAAGTAGTGGTTGCAGTTGTTTGCAGCAGTGTAGTCTAATTTATTCTTGTACACAAAGAAGTAGCTGCAGCGAACGCACCCGGAGATAGTTCCTTTTCATTTTCATTTTTATTTAAAAAATGTCAAGGAGATTACTTCCCACCTCAATATATTTTAAAAAACAAAATAATTTAAGATTTATAAAAGGTTTAAGAAAAAAACATTATTACAGAAAACCCAGGGTGGAAAGGGGCACAGCCACACTACGGCGAGAGCAGAGACTGCACCAAAACACAGGAGCTACTTTTCAGGTTGGCTGCTACCTTTATCCTACTCCCTCCATCTCAGAATAGTTGACGTTTAAGCGTTCAACCAAAGTATCAAAATGCATGTCGTTTTATCTTGTTCGTTTAGGTGCCACTATTCTGAGTAGCTGCCATGCATCAGTCACCTCATTGTCTCCCACTACCACTCATTTCCTGAGGAGTAATATGGTTGTGTTTGGCTCAGAAAGGAGCGAGAAGCATGAGTACATAGGGGTAGCAGGGTCTTTTCCACTTGCTCTTGGTATGCGTGTTCAGCTCTAAAACGACTACTATTCTGGGATGTAGGGAGTATGTTGATTTGAAGAGGCAAAACTGAGCAAGCTTGTTAATGGTACGGTGGTAAAAAAGCCCAAAGACAAAAGGTGAAAACCCATGACACATGCTAGTCCAAATCCCGTGCGACAACGCTGTATGAAACTATTCCTTGATGCTAATGTGTTATCTGGTGGGTGGTTATCTCAGGTTAAGTTTGTATCTATCCCCGTGCAACGCAATTATGCAATAACAACCCACTTGTGAATGAAGTTGCTAATGTGCGCATCATATTGTTGCAGGAATCTAGGTCCCCTGCCTTTCGTGCACTTGCGCTGTGTTAACATATATAAGTAATGCAATTATTCCTTATCATTTGCTTTTTGTTCATGATCCCCAAGCAGTGATGTGTGCATATACAAATGTTGGGCATAAAGTCAGGTACACAACTTGACCCAATTCCTTTTTCCTCTTATGGGGCCATTTTATATGTGCTATAGACTGCTAGTCGTGGTAAGCCAAATATTTGAGATGGGACATGATTGGCCTATCCTGTTTTTCAATATAAGGCAGGCAATCCAGAATCCAAATCTAGCCTGTTGGAACTTTTGCTTTAACTAGAATAGTATATGCGGCAGGAAAGGACTGGGGGCAAAATATTGTTCATGTGGTGCCGACTGCCGATTACACGCGCTTGGGTATTGCGGAGACTTTTCAAAACTTATTTATTTCCCTGATTTATGATATAATTACACTCTAATTTATAATCGTAACACTAAAATTTTTTATTATTACTGATTGGACACATTAATCCTTACTAAAAAAGTTTAGTTTTTTTTTTTAAAAAAGAACTCCAGTCTTGCGCAGAACTCACTTACTAGTGTACCACAGAACTCACCTCACAGAGTTCCTGCGCATAGGCAGAGCAGATCTCCAAAATCCACATTTGCTGCAAACCTGTACGGGGCATAAAGTTTTTTGGGAGCGCATGATCTGTATACAATTGTCACGAATGTCGTGCTATATTTCTAGATAGATCGAAATATACCAAACCACGCCTAAAATTCTAATAATGCATCTGGCTTTATATCGTGTACTCTTACTCTCACCACTACTTGAATTAAAGATCGAAAAACTCTATTGTGCTTTGTGCAAAGCGCGCGACCCACACCCACGTGCCCGACGTTGGACGCTAGAGTTAGAGTTTCGAGGTAAGTTCATCTCCTCACCAACGTGCTTAGAGGGAGGCTTTGGAGGAGATAGGTTGGCCAGGCGAGGGGACGTCGGGAGGGCAGCGGTTAGGGTTCTGGTTCTGACTGTGTAGGAGGAGGCTGGACCAGGTCGAAGCGGGTGCGTCTATGGCACCGTCCCAAATTGAGTCATCGGTTGAAAAAAAAAACCCCATTAATACTGAATTTTGAACCGGCGGTGATGGGGGATTCACATAGCTATCGGTTCTTAAAAACCGACAGTGATGTGAAACCGACGTTGACGTGGGCTTTCAGGAAATTCCAAAAAGTAGGCTCAAAAAATATTAAAAATAGCAAATTAAAAAACTTTGAACTACAAAGTTGTAGATCTCGGTACACAACTTTGATATAAAGTTCGTCTTCATCCGACATCACATGAGAAACTTATGAAGTTTTCTTGTATAACATCTGTAAGCCACGAACCGACAGTGATACTATCAGTGTCGATTTGTGGCTAAAACCGGCAGTGGTAGCCCAACATCACTACTGGTTTCTGGCTTAAATCGACAACAACCCGAATATCAATGTCGTTTTGTCCCATCACTGCCTGGTTTTCTAAAATCCGGTAGTGATGATGTCGGCAGTGTTGATCAGATCTGTAGTAGTGTGGTCATTGCGGCAGCAAGAGAGGAGAGGGGAAGAAGGCAGAGGGGGAGGGTTGCGCGGTCGCCCGACAGCGCGATGGGTTGCGCGTTAACTACCCCCCTTAAAGATGCCCTTGAACTTGAGTGGGGACTGTGAAAGGCGGGACGAAGCTATTTTCCTGGCAGGTAAAGCATGAAAGAAAGGGCATCGATCCCTCTGATCTGGCAACCATTTAACAGAAAGGCAAGCTGTGGTGTGTTAAAATAATGCCATCGTCTAAAGCCAGGATACTTTCTTACGCCTGTCGAGAATAAAACGTAGGCCAATCAGCTCGCTCCTCGGCTACCTGCCATTACAAGCCCTCTCCCACAATTTGCACTTGTTTTACTTCCCGAACCCTCTTGGCGCGCATTGAGCTTTAGCAACTAGCCTCTTACAATAATATATATAGTAGCATAGCATCAAGGACTATTATGCTACGCCGATCGATTTGCATTGTTGCAGCGTATGTAGATGTTGGAGGTGGAGGTTTTAATTAAGCCCACATGTAATGTTGCGACAAAGCCTTTCTTTGTCCCAGCTCTATAAATACCATCAACCATCCAATGCTTGGTTCAAAGCAACACATACAGATCAAGCTAAGCAGGATCTAGCTGATCGATATATCAGGAGAGCTAGACGTGTAGTAAGAAGCAAGAGAGAGCTAGCATCATGTCTTGGAGCGAGAGTGAGAACAGGGTGTTCGAGCGCGCGCTGGCCACCTACGACCGGGACACACCCAGGCGGTGGGAGCTGGTGGCCGCCGCGGTGGGCGGCGGCAAGACCGCCGAAGACGCCAGGCGCCACTACGCCTACCTCGTCAATGACGTTGGCGACATCGAGTCCGGCGGCTACGACGCCGACCCCAACCCCAACGCCGGCGCCCGCAACGGCAACAACAGGTGCGTTACTAGCTAGGGAGTAGTTCCTATGCATATGTCCGACCACAAACACCAGCCGAGATTTCAGTTCTGAACAGATGAATGACTAATTTACACTAGCTTACACATGTGGTTGGATATGATTTCGCAGGGGCAGAGCCAACGGGCCCCAGAGATGAGGGAGCACGCCGCGCGCGCGTGCAATGATTGTTCGTCATGTACGTATGTGAGTCCTGAGATATGTGTGTTGGTGTGCAATTATGGATATATAGGCGTGCATGCAAGTGTGCAGAAGCTTTCTGTTCAGTGTGTGTATTGTGAGTGCGAGGCCGGATCGGAGCACGGGCGCGCATATAGCCTGCTATAGCTAGCTCCTGATCGATGATGGGCGGGGCGGGGATGCAGTAGTGCTCCTCGGTCGTCTTATGCGTATTGCACTACATGTAAAGCCTGCTCCTTAATTATATTTGCCCTTGTAACGCGCTTTTATATTTATTGTTGCTCATAATCAACCAACTATGATCTACATACAATTGTCTGATGATCTTCCTTAGAATCTTCAGTCCGCTTGTAACAAGGTTTTGCCCAGCAGTTTTTTCGGGTTATATATTCCGTTCTTCCTTTCTAACAGGAAAGCGAACACCAGCTTTCCATCTTATCTTATACAAAAGGTAAAGGTTAAAAATTAATTAATAATAAAGAGTAAAAATACAATAACACTCTAGCATATTCCATGTTACTGAGATATTACTGGATAGACACCACGAAACAGGATGCAGGATGATCTCTTTTGCTCCCGATCGACCAGAGGCCAGGCCATCTTTTCATCGTCACCGTCTGCACCACAAGCAAGCTAGCGGAAAGTGTGAAGCGCATGTAGATATACGGAGTATGTCATATATTCACCTTTTGCGTCTTGGTAAACTCACGTTTGTTAATTTGGTTAGGCAAGTCGTAGGGGTATCTCCTGCAGCTGCAGCTGCAGGAGGTGCTGCTCTGTTTAGCTCGGCCATAGAATCAGGCTTTTTAGTCCTAGATAGAAAAAAAATAAAAATTGTATCAACGGATTGGAAACGGATGAAACGCGCATAAGCCCTGCCCATTTAGTCCGCCCACTCGGCCCACTACTGCAGTGCACAAACACAGAGTCAGCCGGCCATCCAATCAAAGAATGGACCGTTGTTCGAGGTGGAAATGATTCCCCATGATTTCAGATTCAAACATTGTTTGGAATGTAGGAATATTTCCTTCAGATTATAAAAGCGGCGGCGGCCCGGGCGGCCAATCTTCCTCTCTCCACGGCGCGACAGCCTCCCTTCCCGAATCCGGTCGACCCTCCTCCCCTTCCTCCAGATCCGCCGGCGGGGAGGCAGGATCCGACCACGAGGCTCACGGATCCTGTGCCGGTGAGGCTGGATCCAGACACAACGAGCTAGATCCGTGCGGCGGCGCTCCTCCAGTGGTGCAGTGGCGCCCAGATCCGGGCACGTTAGGGTTTCATTGGGCTTTTTTTTCCTTTTTATTATTATTTTATTAATCGTGACGGTTTTTGGCAGATTTAAAAACGGCCACGGTAATGAAAAAAACCGCCACGGATTTTTTTTATTTAGTAGTGCAAACTATTCTAGATGAGATAGTTCATTATGAGTTCATTCCTCAAGTTTGGTGGAATTTCTCACAATAGCACCAATTATTATCTTGTGGAGAATGAGGAGATGATACGTTAACCCATTTCATTATTCCATAAACCAAACAAAAAACAAGGAGTAAGAAGATGATGGACTATGATGTCGACTATTATATGCATTCCTCCTTTTATTCTACTGGCAGCACTAGAAGCACAAACATGGCGTTGTTTCAGAGTTCTACCTCCTTGCATGTCATTCCTCTTTGCAACATGCAAAGATTAAGCCCGGCCATGGCAATGCTAACTCCCTAGGAGGGCTAGACCAATGGCAAATGAATGGTGTAATCTATTCATCACTATGTAAACCCTCTCCTCCACTTTGGTCTACCTTTGTATTTTGAGCTTCACTCATATCGAGTGGCAACACCGTCTAATATCACCTTAGTTTGTCATTAGTGCAATATACACCTTAGGTGTGGACTCTTTCCCCACCATCATCTCCTTCTACTTCTAAAAAAAAGAGAGTGTGTCTAATATGGAACAAGATACTTCATTGGTTTCAAGTTATAATTCATATAATTTTTATATGAAATTTAGTTTTTATACGAAATCAAACTTTGCTAACTTTTACTAATCAAGTGTTAAGAAAATACATTGACATCTATAAGTTCAAATAAATCCATTATTGGATACATTTCATGGAGAATCTAATGAGACAAATTCCATGTCGTAGATATTAGTACATTCTTTTATAAAGTTATTAATAAAAGTTAAAACAATTGATTTAGGATAACCAAAGAAAACTGTAACTTGAAAATTGAAGGGGATGTAGTCTATATACCTCAAATTAAAGAGCGAAGGAAGAACCTCTCCCTGCCCATCCGCCCCTCCCTCACACACTTCTCGCTTTAGTTTGGAGTCGCCAAACTTTCATCGGTGTCACTACAAGAGATTCAGTTTTCCGTGACAATTGCCATATGACAAAGCACATTTAGTCATAGAAACTATGCGTTTATGACAATTTTTCAATGGATGACAAGCATTTGTGACTAAGGTGTGATTTAGTCATAAACATTTGTTATCATGTGCACCCCAATCTTTGTGACAAAAGTTCATGGCAAAAATGATTGAAGTAATTGTCATTAATTTAAAAACAATTTTTTTTAAAAAAAAATATCCACCTTGGCACACTGCTACACTAATACGCACTATACATAGAAGGCCTAAACTCTGTGTCACAAGCTACTCATCTCTTGGCTTGGTGGCTCACACTCGTCCGTGAAGTGACGTGTGCGGACATGTAGCTCTCATTTTATCTTTCTTAAACTCACAACATATACACAAAATGACCTGCCACCTTCACACCCCGCCTCACCCTCGGTGACCACTCGGCTGGGTTTGTCGGTCACGCCAACGCGGATGGTTTTCGACAATGCCGCAGACGTCGAGGCGGTCGTGAAGGAAGACGACTACCCGCCCGGGCTTTGGCCCGAGGAAGGACAATACCACGAACGCCGAGGTGGCCGCGGTGGACGAAGTCATAGCCTGTGTGGTCAGCTCACCGCAGCCGATCGCCGAGGCCGCCACGTAAGCCACACCTATCGCACGCACGCGACGCCGTTGCCTCTCCGTCTTCCCTTAGCGAGAGAATAAAGCGGTTCAAAGACAAGGTCCCGCGCAAGCGCGCCGCCGCCTTTGTTGCCTCTCGCCGGCGGTGTGTCGCCGCCCAAATTTACGCCGCCGCACCGCAGCGGCGAGGAGGCTCGCCCGCCAGCCGTTCGCGCGATATGCCGCTTGGGAATGTTGGTGATGCAGCGGATGAGGTTCATTGATGGACGGACAAGGGCCCCCTACGGGCGGAGCGACAGCCTACTACTCTTACAGAGTCTACGGCGACAACCGTACTCCCTCGCAGAAGGAGGCGTCGTCACATCTTCCCGGACTCCTCGGTGTAGGACCGAGGCGGTCGACGCTGACAACGCGGGCCGTCATACTGATCGGGCGTTGTCGACTAGGTTGTTTATCTAGTGAGTAATCGTGTTTGTTCTCTTTTTCGCTAGGGAGGGTTGAGCTAGTTGTATAATTGTATTCCCTAGGCGTCGATCATGGCGCGTGATTTTAACTTTCAACTTTTTATTTCAAAAGACGCCGTAAACCTTTGTGTGTTCGAGAAAAAAAAAAATGACCTGCCAGATTAAACAACGCCTGGAGTAAAGACAGTTTTGAAAAGCAGCAATAACGCTAGTGAAAAAAAAAGATGTCATCGACCTAAGAACACAACGTATTCCATCATTTTTATTATCAATCCATGTCTTCCATCAATTTTATTTTATTAGACCAAACAGTCCAGGTCTCCTCGCAAAATGACCACCACGTTATTTTCGTTATTTTCCTCTGCCCCCTCTAGTTGAAACAGTCCACCGCTGCAACTGCAACCACGTCAAAACACCACACGACAAGTCGACATGGCAAGTTCTGCGAGGGCTGCGACGCTGAAGTCAGTCCTGAGGTGTCGGCCATCAGCATCAGCCATGAAGACAGACAAGTCGCAGGCAGTTAACTAACCACTGATTGAAAACTGGCCTTGTTTAGATTGCTAGAATTTCTAACAAAAACTTTCAAGTTTTTCTACTCTCTCATATCACATCACATTAAATACACCAAAAGACATATATATGTTCAGTATAAAATGTAGGTAAAAAAAGTAACTAATCACACAGTTACGCAGACATCACGCATCGAATCTTTTGGCTCTGTTTAGTCTACTCCTCCGTCCTTTTTGTTTTGTCTCAGAGAAGCGTGTTTGTGAGGGAAACACGGCTCTCTGCAGACAAACATTTGCGAGAAAGAGGGAGTATGATTCAATAATATTTACCACAAAACAAACGAAAGCTTGTTTTAGATGCACCCTAAATTCAAAATGTTAGAATTCTAACTCCTATAGCACTTTGATTGTCTTTAATAAATATTGTCTAATTATAGATTAACTAGGCTTAAAAAGATTTATCTTGTGATTTACAACTAAACTATGTAATTAGCTATTTTTTACCTACATTTTCTTGTTTCATGTATGTCCCTAGATTGATGTGAGGAAGAGAGTGAAAAAAACTTGGGAACTGGAATTAAACAAGCCTACAAAAATCCCAGCAGAAGCTGTAGAGAGTAGGTCATCGGAATCCCCATCACCCAAAAAAAAAAAAAAAATATCATCGGCCAGTATTGACCACTGCCACCCACACGGTCACACGGATCAACGCTGGCTGGCTCGGACCAGGACGCCCAGGTCGAACGAAACGAAAGCGACAAGCTCCGCAACCCAAAGGCTAGAAGAAGCCGAGCCCAGCCAGCGCCCGCCAGCCAGAGACGACCGCCGCCCAGGAGGCAGCAGCCCACTCAAACCCACCGGTCTCCTCCCTCCCTCCCTCTTCGCCCACCGCGTCGTCGTCTTTCTCCCCGCCCCCGTTATATTACAACCCCGTCGGGACTACACTGACCACCAACACCACCGCCTCGAATCCATCGCTCCACTGCTCTGCTCGGACCGTACTCCTCTCCTGGTGCCATTCGTCGACCCATCGCCGTCGAAGGGGCGCCTCCGAGGTCTCCTGCCTCCTCCCGCTGAAGGGAAGTCGCCACATCGGAGGAAGTTCTACTTGTCTGTCTTCCTCTTCTCGACAGCGCGGTGCGGAGCGGAGATCCGACCGGACTTGGATCGATTCCTTCCTTTTCTCGGTAAGGAAGCCCTAGCTTTGCTTGGACGAGTCGTTGGTGCTCTCCTGCTGGATCTTACCAGTACTGCCAATCAAACCCGAATCTCTGTTGCTGTGATGGGGGCCTCCCTCCAGCTCCAGGCCGTCCAATTCGTTGCGGATTCCCTTGCTGTGTTTAGGGGAGCAGTAGATACTGGTCTGTTTGTTTCGCGAAAATTCCAAAGGGTTCAGCTACCTGGTTCGACGATCGATCTGACTGATTGAAACTGCTTGCTTGGCAGATTCAGGGCGCTAACAGTCCCTGAGGGAAGCTCCTGGGGACATGGACATGGCATTGCCCGTTGTGAACGCCACAGCGGCGGTGCTCGCCCGTGTCTCGGCTGCCTTCAATGCCCCCCTTGCCCGTGCAGTCGTCTTTGGGGTCCATATTGATGGTAATCACTCTTTCCTCATGGATGGATTTTCATAAGGTGGCTTTGGTTGGGCTTAGTGTCTCACATTCAGTGGCGACGGGAATTTTTCAGGGCACTTGGTCGTGGAAGGGCTGCTTATTGCAGTCATTGTGTTTCAGCTCTCCAGGAAGAGCTACAAACCGCCAAAGAAGCCACTCACTGAAAAGGTCAGGTGTTCTTCTGCTTGTTCCTAACTACTAGAACCAGATAATTCTTAATGGCGGAAAGTATAGTTCTCGTCGTCGCTTCATGAAGCATGTCACTGAATGGGAGCATTTTGTCTCTGCAGGAGATTGATGAGCTATGTGATGAGTGGGAGCCAGAGCCGCTATGCCCTCCAATCAAGGAGGGGGCCAGAATCGATACTCCAATGTTGGAAAGGTTTGCACTATAGCTTGGTTTCAAATGGAGTCATACTAGACTGTTACTTTAAACCAGTAGTAGACCCATTGGTGTTGGAGACATACATCAGTCTAAAGTATTTTGTGCTTAAAGTAAATTCACAAATAAACAGGGTACATTGTGGTTGCTGTTGCATGACTAATCCTACATATCATTTCATATCTATGGATTAACTGGGTGGTCTCACTCTTGAAATTGTGGGAGTGTTATTGCAGTTCTTATACTAGTTTCACTTAACTCAATAGTGCCATGTGTGGGACCTATTGATCTGGAATATTTACTCGCTAATTTATATGACATTTAAACCATGTGCTCATGAATAAGCAGCAAGGGACACCTTGAATCACATAGAGTACCATTTCCCTTGCTACCCAAATGCCTGCATGGCTCCATGCTTCTTGGATTGTATTCTCTCTTCTCTGATATCAGTAGGATCATCAAAGCATCTAATGTATGATGCTAGATGTATATTGCTAATCTTATTTCTTAGGAGAGTTTAATGACATGACCATATAAGCTTGTACCTTCATGCAGTTGCCAATGTAATCTTGTTACTTAGGATGCATTCCGCTAATAAAACAGCAATTTCATCAATGATATGCTTTCCTAGTCTGTAGTTCCTACCAGTGTGCATACTATGATAGCATTTTATATCTCTGTTACAGGGATAGCTGTTGAACATCCCTTGTGATAGCAGTGCTCTATCTGAAGACACTCCTATACATGGCATATTTTTTTGTTGAATATCCCCTGAAATCCGTCTATTTTATCTGTGTCTATCATTGAATTCACCAGAATTTTCTTCAGGCATTTCTGGTTTTGTGTTACAAATATGCCTGCATTATAGATTGCAAATGTTTATGGTGTGAAGTAGTTATGGTTGGATCATATATTAACTTCTGAGGATCAGAACTAACCCTTCCGTTCTGCTTTTATACAGTGCCGCTGGGCCACACACGATTGTTGATGGTAAAGAAGTTGTGAACTTTGCATCAGCAAACTACCTCGGTTTAATTGGAAACGAAAAGATTATTGTAAGAGACAAGTCTATTGCTTGACAATGTTTCAACATTTTTTTCGGAATATCTAAACAAAATGAATGGCTTTCAGGATTCCTGCATTGGTTCGCTGGAGAAATATGGTGTTGGGTCTTGTGGTCCACGTGGCTTTTATGGAACAATTGGTTCGTACTTTCATCCTCAGACAATGACCTTGGTTGGAAGTATAGAGGAGGAACTTAACTTTCCAATGTATTCTTGCAGATGTCCATCTTGACTGTGAGTCAAAAATAGCTAATTTCTTGGGGACTCCAGACTCCATTCTGTATTCATATGGGATTTCTACAATATTCAGTGTGATACCTGCCTTCTGTAAGAAAGGAGACATCATAGTCGCGTAAGTTCACCTTATTAAAAAAATTATGTAATTCACAAGTATTTATGAAACTTTGACTTATTTGTTGTATTGAATTCTGCATGCTTGGCCTTTTAGACATATGAATTTATCCAGCTCAGCTTTAGCACAACATTGTCGCATCTTTCTTGTCTCTATTGATATTCCTCTGTCAGTTAATTGTACCTGGGTAGTTTTTTTTCCATTATTTTTTTCTTTCTCTTGACTGTTCCCTTGTTAAATTTGCACCAATATCTGATGTGATTGCAGTGATGAGGGTGTTCACTGGGCAGTGCAAAATGGTCTCCATCTATCAAGGAGCACTGTGGTGTACTTCAAGCACAATGATATGGCTTCACTTGCAAGCACTTTGGAAAAACTTACTCGTGGAAATAAACGTGCTGAAAAGATTAGACGCTACATTGTTGTAGAATCCATTTACCAGGTGCAGTGGCTTTTTGATTGTTTTGTGTCGATTTTTGCTGTCTTTTTTTCATATGTCCTGTACAACCTAGGCAATTCATGAAACCTCTCTTACAATCATCATAGTTTGTGAACACAGAATTCTGGCCAAATTGCCCCCTTGGATGAGATTGTGAAGTTGAAGGAGAAATATCGGTTCCGTGTTATTCTTGAGGAGAGCCATTCTTTTGGGGTGCTTGGCAAGTCTGGGCGTGGCCTTGCTGAACATTATGGAGTTCCTGTGAGTGTTTTGCATTCAGCTTTTCTAAATGTTTCACCGTCATACTGGAATGGTGTAAAAGGGAAAAAGACGTTATATTACGCAGTTTTCGTGGCAGTCACCAATTGGTTCATAGAATATGGATCTAGTACTTACTGGATTTCTTAAGCACATTCTTCCCTTTTCTGAAACTCTCATGTTTGTGCAGGTTGAAAAAATTGATATCATCACTGCTGGAATGGGAAATGCATTAGCTACTGATGGTGGCTTTTGTACTGGCAGTGTCAGAGTTGTTGATCATCAGGTAGATGCAATACCAGATTGATGGAACATTGCTTTCTGATGTAGAAACTCTTGCAGTTTAGTGTTTTATTATCTGACCAAGGATATATAAAATTTTGCAGCGGCTAAGCAGCTCTGGGTATATTTTTTCTGCATCTCTGCCACCTTATCTTGCCAGTGCTGCTGTTTCTGCCGTCAACTACCTGGAGGAGAATCCCTCAGTTCTTGCAAACCTAAGGAGCAATATTGCTCTTTTGCATAAAGGTAAGCTGAATTAACTATTTCTTTGACCAGGTCATACTTATTTGTTCATTTCTGGGCTAATGGAAAAAAATATGGGCATAACACCGAGGCAACTACCTAACTGTAAACTTTTTAAAGTATACAGAAGTCACAGTGAATTACAGTACACCTTATTTTCCCTCTGAAGTTGTGAAACAAATACAAGCCATAACTACTGTGTAACCAACTGGTGATCACCATCTCAACACTCTTTGTATTCACTCTGCAGAACTATCAGATACTCCAGGGCTTGAAATTACCAGCCATGTTCTGTCACCTATCGTCTTCCTTAAGCTGAAGAAATCAACAGGTTCTCCTACTGCTGATTTAGATCTTCTTGAAACTATTGCTGACAAGGTAAGTTCAAATCAACTCTAGTAGAATTTCAAGCAGCAGTTTATATGAATTTTAGCAAGCATCTGTTTACACATTCTTTCCCCAAAACAGGTCTTGAAGGAAGATTCAGTTTTCATTGTGACATCAAAGAAGTCAAATCTGGATAGGTGCAAACTTCCTACTGGAATCCGCTTGTTTGTATCAGCTGGACATACTGAATCGGACATCTCCAGGCTTTCCTCATCCTTGAAGAGGGTTTCTGCATCAGTTCTTTCAGACTATTGATCCACATCGGATTCCCGCGAAGACGAAAGCTATCCATTTTCTAAGCGCTTTGTACTCTAGGCCGTGTGTGTGTGTTTGGTAAATGTACATAACCTGTACATTTCTACATGTTACGAATTCACTTTGTTGTTGCTCATATACCCATAGTACTTGCAAAATAAAATTTTGTATGTTGAAGAATAGTGTCTCTGTGCTGTACATCTTGCTGATTTACATGCAGTGATGATTTCCCCTGTGACCTCACCCATAAAATATGTCTGTCTTGGTCTTGCTTATCTGAATCCACATACGAGCTATTCTTTTGTATCGGAAGATGAATTTCAAACAATTGCAACATCCACCTCAGTGTCTCATTGACCAAGATGACAAGCCTGTTCATGCACATTATTTCTGTGACATCGAAGGAGCGGAATCTGGATATGTGGAAACTTCCCGTTCGAATCAGCCCATTTATACGAGCTGGCCATACTGAAAAAGACATCGCCTCGCTTTCCGAATCTTTGAGTGTTTCTGCGTCGGTTCTTTCAGATTACTTTTGATCCACGCTGGATTCCAATGGAAGACAAAAGCGAGGACTTCTCCTCCTGTTTGTCTTCATGCTGTGTGGTGCTAGAAGGCCCGTTTACCCCCGTTCGAAAACCATTATTGGCAGCCGCAGCCGCTGCTTCTTATTTGGACACGTGACATAAGCTACTGTTTAAACAGAGAAAATGCTGCTGCAGCCACTAGCAAAACCACCAGCCGGGCCCCCTCAAAAAAAAAAAAAAAAAAAAAAAAAAACCACCAGCCGGGCTTAGATGGATTCACCTTGTAGCTCGTAGCCTCGTACCAATTTTGGAGAACAGTGATGTTTGAGATAGTAGTGTGCTTGTGTCTCGTACCAATATTAAAGAACAGAGAAAAAAATGTTGGACAACTGAGATCTTGGAGTATCTGAATCCACATACGAGCTGTATGTTCCTTTTTATTGGAAGCCCATTATTTATGCTCATTGGCCAAGATGACTTCAAGTGTCAGAACAACTTACGCCATGTTCGTTTTGGCGTCTTTGGTTGTACGGGTGACTGATTTGTTACGAGAGAAAGTTATCACTGGACCGGCGATCTTTGTGATAGAAAATACTTGTTGAATGGTTGACCGATAAGCGGCGGTAGTCGAAACGAACGAGGCGTAGAAAACAGAGAACCCGTACATGCGCTTATTAAATGGCATCCTATCCTGCAAACACCTTAGCCACTTAGGCACGTCTGTAAAACGTTTTTGTGCGTGGAGTTTGGAATGATCATCATTTACATAGTTAAAAGTAGATGTTGAGAATGAATCATAGCTCATGCCTTCACCAAAGTAGATGTTTAGAATGAACCATAGCTCACGAGTCATGACTTCACCTTGTGAAAGGACAAAAGAATTAAAGTAGAGACTTTTCAATTCATCCAAGTGCGCTGACCAAACACATGCGCTCTGTGGCCTACTCGGCAGGCTACGACGCTGCACATGGGGAAAACGGATCTTGCATATCCAGTTCGGGAGCCGATTGAAGCCATTACGTTGGTATAACAAAATGAATTTACTTAAGATGTCTTTTTTACGTTGGCATAACAAAATGGATCACTTAAGAAGTCTCTTAAATCGTGCTCTTATATAGGTTTGAGGTAGGATGTACTAAAAAAATGATTATCATTCTACAGTGACCTTCTACGAGAGCATGTTTTAAGAATATCAACCTCTGGAGCAGTTTTATCAAATGATTTATCAAAAGTGTTCCGGCTCCACCAATAGAACCAAAGCCCCCAAAACGGTTTAAACCCCATTTGGCACAACTCCACTTATGCATAGCTCTATCGGTGCAGCTTGAGCCGTCTTAGTAAATTATTTGGCAAAACATCTCCAAATTTAAAATTCCTTAAAATATGATTTCATAGAATGCCACGTAGGATAACGTGAAGCCGAGAGAAGCCATAGTTTCCCATAACTGTGCATGTTTTTAAGGGACTTTATCGGTGAAGCCGTTTATTTTAACATGTTTTGCAGAAAACGGTTCGAAATGGCTCTGAACCGCTGCATTTTTTTCCCGGGCTCAGGGCTCCGGCGAACTGGCGGTCCGGGCAGCACGTGGTGTCCCCCTCGGCCCCGATTCGGACAACGACGCTGCATTTGTTCGTGTTCCACTTCCACATGCGGAAGTGACCTGGACAAACATTGAACGCCTTAGAAATTTCTCCTCCACGCCAGGCCGGCAGCCGCTGCGTCAACCGTCCTCCGTGCACGGCGCACGAGTTCGGCCGGGGCCGGCGGGGGTCGTCGTCCTCGCCCGTGCCGCATACACCGCTGCCACTCCTGCCAACCGGTAAATAAAGCGCGCCCAACCCAAACCGCCGGAACCGGGTCTCGATCGCAGTCACTCATTCCCCGGTGTGGACTGTGGAGTCCAGGAGGCGCAGATAATTATAATTAGATAAACGCCCGTCGTTTCCGATAAAAGCATCCGGCCACATGCCAGAAATGGGGACGGCCGGGACGGTGCTTCTGCGGTCGGAGCCGTGAAGACGGGCGGTGAGTGGCGCCTCCACTCCGTCCATAGGGACACGCGCATGGATGGCCGGCGGCGGTGACATCTCGCCATCTGGGCGGCTCTTTTTCCATCAGCGCGCGGGCAGAGTAGATGATGATCGGGGCTCGTCGTGCAAGTACAGACATCGTGCTCACGAGCTGTCGCTCGCATTATTGGCTTTCGAGACTTGATTATCTCCAGCTGTGGCCGGAGAAAATATAAAGGTACCCTGGTCAGCACTCAGCAGCTACCCGGAGTCCCGGACCATACGCTCACACCGTCACACGCTACACTCGAGTCAGCTGGCTTTGGAATCACTCGCTCTCAGTGCTTTGGAATCATTCTATGGAATTCTAAAAACAACTTTTTCCCGCGGAAAGTGGAGACGAATGAGCACATTTCGAAGACTGGTCTGATTAACAGATTTTGAGATTGACAAACACATCGCTTATCGCTAAAAAGATAACATTTATAATCCTAAGATAAATATGATATCCACGTCAAGTTGAAAGCTTAAATACACGTCGTTTATCTTAAAAAAAATGTTATCATTGTAAAATAGTTCTAATAAACATATAAATATCCACATCAAGTTGAAAACTTCAAGGAAAAAGTCTACACAATTCACTAACTTTATTCTTGTGTCAAACTCACCCTAACTATGAAACAAGGTATTCAACACCTTAGACTTCTCTAAACCAAGTATTTAACCCCTCCTAGTGGTTTGGCTCCTAGTTTTGCCAACCTCTCAATCCAAACTAGCTCACATTGACATGTTGGTGTTCAGACCCACGTGTCAAAGAGAGGGCGTGATGCAGACGACCCACCGCTCTTATAGACTTTTTTCGAAATTTAAATTTAGACAGATAGTTTCGCTCTATAAACAACGTCGCTACGCGATAATGTTAAGTGTTTTGTGCAGCCTAGCCCCCCACGGGCTCCAGTTCCTTTCAAACCTAGTAGCACTGTGGTTGGTGGTTGCTCCGGGGTATGATAGATCTGAATCATTTCTTTCTCAAAAGATAAGAAAACAAATCAGACAGCCAGTCTACTTCAAAAAAAAAAAAAAAGCGGGAACTGTCTGATCCGTAGATATACTGTCGCCTGGCTTTTCGCTAGCTTAATGGGTATAGGTAGGTTGGCAATGGCGAACGGCGACCATAAGCGATGCACAAATTTTTCCAAGTTTGTGAGTGCTTTCTTTCCTACGTACGTACATCCGTGCATGTTTGCATGACTTTATGTTACGGTGCAACCCCCATTTCCTTCACGGAACGAAAATTGTTGGCCTGCGATCGGCCAAAGGACAGGTCGGTCGGAGAGCTCCTCAAAGCGGCATATATCAGCGCAAACATCATGGTCCCGGGGTGTGCTGTACCACACGGCCTGCGTGGCCGCACCACGGCCACTCTCGCGCCACAGGCAGCGCGACGCTACACGCGCTCGGTGTTCGTTGGCGCGCCGCGGTCCCGTTTCCGCCTCCTCCGACCCAGGGCGAATTGCGGTCCAGCCGATCCGCCGTCCGCTCGTGTACGGCGCATCCGCGCGTCTGAACCCAACCAGGACGTTCCGCGCCCCACGCCGCGCTGCCATCTGATTCGGCGATCCACCCGGGAGAGTTGAACGCTCGGCGTCCACCGCCCCGTGCGGCGGGTTAGATAGTGTGGACGGCGCGCCGCACACGCGCGGGCTCACCTGTCGATGGGATCGTGCCACCCAACCGGGCCCCGTGAGCGGCCGTCGCTCTCAGAGCAAGGACACTCAGCAGCCCCGCCCCCGCTCTCGGTATATAAGCGCCACGCTCTAGAGTCTAGCTCACTTCTGCAGTTCAGCCGCTACCAGTTCCTGTGCGAGTCCACGCGCGCTGCACCTGCACGCACTTGTCTGTTGTCTCGCCACCGAGGTAGAGCGCGCTCTGCTGCGTAGCGCGGTGGGCGCAATGGACCCGTACAAGTACCTCAAGATCCGCTTCAACCCGGACGGCTCGCTGTGCCGCTACGGGGAGGCGCCGCTCCTCCCCGCGGCGCCGGCCGGGGAGCCCGTGTCCGTCGAGGACGAGCAGGGGGGCGCGCCGCATTGCGGTCCACTCCAACGACGTCCCGCTCAACGACGCCACCGGCACGGGCCTCCGCCTCTTCGTGCCGTCCGGGTCCGGCGGCGGCCACGACCACGACCGTCATCTGCCGCTGATCGTCTACTTCCACGGCGGCGGGTACGTGCTCTTCCGCGCGGCCTCCGAGCCGTTCCACAACACCTGCACGGCGCTCGCCGCCGCGGGGCCCGCGGTCGTCGCGTCCGTGGACTACCGCCTGGCCCCCGAGCACCGCCTCCCCGCGGCGTTCGAGGACGCCGCCGACGCCGTCCTGTGGGGCGCGCCCGCACGCCGCCGCCGGCAGGCCCGTGTTCGTGATGGGCAGCCACAACGGGGCCAGCATCGCGTTCCGCGCCGCGCTGGCGGCGGCGGACGCCGGCGTGGAGCTGCGCGGGGTGATCCTGAACCAGCCGCACCTCGGCGGCGCCGAGCGGTCGCCCGCGGAGGCGGCCTCCGTCGACGACCGCGTGCTGCCGCTGCCGGCCAACGACCTGCTCTGGGAGCTCGCGCTGCCCGTGGGCGCGGACCGGGACCACGAGTACTGCAACCCGGAGTCCATGCTCGCCCGTGTGGGCGCCGCGCGGCTGCGGAGGCTCCCGCCCTGCCTGGTGCTCGGCCGGCGCAAGGACCCGCCGCGGGACCGGACAAGGACGCTGGTCAACGCTCTGCGCAAGGCCGGGGTGGCCGTGGAGGCGAGGCTCGACGGCGCCGGGTACCACGCGATGGAGCTGTTCAAGGCCAACTGCGCCGCGGAGTTCACCGCGCAGGTGGCCGACTTCGTTCGCCGCCACTCCTCTGCCGGCACCGGCACCGGCACCGGCGACGTGGTTGGTGCTATGAGCAAGCTGTGACACACGGTCAAACCGATCGGGCCGCAGTGGGGTTTGCTGGACGCCACCTTGGTGCAAGTTGAACCGATTTTTAAGGGCCACTTCTCAATCATATCATATCATGATCGTCATGCTACAATGCCGAGCGGCGACCGGCGGGCTCCCAACGTCCAACTCCAACCGAGCTCGTTCATTTTCCGGATAGCTACACAAGTTGGCCGCCCTTTTCTTTTGTGTCATTTTATTTACCCGCAGGTCGATTTCGGCGTCAATTGTGCGTGGTTGGTGGCCACCCCGTCACCCCCAAGATGAATGAAGAGGCACCCACATCTGTTACTAGTTACCACCCCTAGGTTTTGTATAGCTGATAGAGATTGCTTCCAACCTCTGAATAACTGAAGCACTTCATATAATAAATATGCCTGCGTGCTGGAGAACTTGCCATGCTTCATACGTTTGCGCACACAGAGAGTTACACTCGGTTCTGCTGTGTGTGTGTGTGGGGTTTGGCTACCAGACTTGCTTGGCTAGACTTGCTTGGCTTCCTTCCCATACAGTTGAATTGGTTGTACAACTTGCGCTACAGCATGAAACTATGAATGCAGGGGTTGAGCACCGTGACCACTTTGTCATTAGACATAACCTAATTAAGTATGTACTAGTACTAGGTCCAAAACCATTGACGAAGTTTCGTCGAAAAATATAATTAGGAAGCCATCAGATCGCGGAATGACGCATCAACCATAATCATAAATAATCGCCAAATTAAGTAGCAACAGTGCATTATTAGGTCGATGACAGTAACAGCACCACACCACCGATCAAAGTCGCTAAACAAAGGAGCAAATGCTGCACCTCCACCTGCAGTCAGCCGTCGCATTGTTAATTTGGCAGCGGTGGCGGTGTAGGCGCCGGGGTCCTCTCCTCTGGTCGGGATCTTTACAGCTAAAAGCGGATCGGCGCCGGCGGGCAGCGGACGCGAGAAAAGGGCATGGCATGCTCGAGCAGGTCTTGTTGTTCACAGGAAGAGGAGCACACGAGATCCCCGGCGCAGCATGGTGGTGAAGCACTCGCCATCGCCATAATTCCGTGTCGGCGGCGTGGAGCACGCTCCACAGTCTCGGGTGTCCTCTGCTGCTGCTGCTCCTGCGCGGCGTGGCTGCTCGTGCGTGGTTCGTTGGAGCGAGGCACGTGCGCGCACCTTGTCAACCTCATTTCGGTAGGGTGGTGTCCTCTGCTGCTGCGCGCGGCGTGGTTGCTCGTGATTGGTTGCAACGAGGGACGTACGATCACATTGTCCACCACGGGTGTGTTTAGAAGACCGAATTTTGGGCCGAAATTCCTCTAGCGGGTCACATCGCATTAATCAGAAGACGTTTCGTTTGTTAGTGGTAAATATTATCCTATCGTGGCGTAACTAGACTAAAAGAATCGTCTCGCGAATGTACATCTAAACTGTACAATTAGTTTTTTTATTTACCTAAATTTTATAGTGGCGGAGAAACGTATTTGGGTGCATTAAATGTTTTTGATGTGATAGGATGTGATGGGAATGCAGAAAATTTTGGAGGAAATTTGAGCTTCTAAACACACCCCACGTTTTGGTAAATGGAACGCGAACACGACCACAAGTTCCGTTCACTGCTACGGTCTCGCCAGGTTCATCGGCACGGTGCAACCCAAATACTCCATAATCAATCTCCAAGACACAAGCCATTTAGTGGTACAAGTTGGATTTTAACTGGACGTAACTTATTTTAATTAAAGTCTTAATGCTCATATTAAAATGCTAAGTGGATTAAAGTATTAATAGTTTTAAATGTGATTTCAGCATAAAATTGAATTAGACCCATCTTTGAGAGGTGTCTTCTTTTATCGTTTAGGTCCCTAAAATTTATACTAATGGTCGTCGTATCTTTTGATTATGTACTCCAAATGTGGAAAATGATATGTCTGTTTCGATCGTCTTCACGAGCCCTTCGCAATGGTGCATTCTAATCCCTCTTTTGATATACTTCCCGCAAAACAAGTGAAGCACCAAAACTCGTGGAATTGTTAGAAACAAACCCTACAACTAGTGTTTGTGTTCTTTTTTTAATATTATTTCATGCAATAGTTGATGGTTATATTTGGAGTATAAGAACCGTTAACACATGAATAAATATTATTATATGACTAGGTAGAAAATAACATAATAAATAAATAAATAAATAACATAAGTTCTTCACGCAGCGGACAGATATCAAGCAATCGGCCCAAAGATCGCCTAGGGCACTATCGGGCCCGACCCTACCAAACCCTGGCCCTACCAAGCCCGGCGGCACTAACATACCGTGCCTGATAGTGCCACCGTGCCCAACCCTCGACCCACACACGGTTAGGGGTTGCAAGCGGCAGCCCGCGAAACCCACATATAGGCTTAATTAAGTGGATTGCCGCAATAACCCGCAAAAATTTAGCCTATATGTGGGTTCGTGGGCTAGCCCACTTGCATCCCTAGGCATGACCCTATGGGGACACGGCCGTGTCGTGCCATGCTGATGGCATGCCGGCCCACCATGCCACACCGTGCATGTGAACGTCGTCGTCACCGTGCAGGAGGCTGGGGATGTGGCGCCACCACCGCTGCCTAGGACTAAGAGAGGGTTTAGGGTTTCTAATTTATATGAGGAATGGGAGCATCCAACGACTCTGATTCAACTTAGGCCATCTAACGTCGAAAAATACGGGCCGCATCGTGCCAGCCCAAAAACCGTGTCGTGCCTGGGCCAACACTACGCACTAAGGTCGGGTGGGTGCCGTGCACGGGCACTATGGAGGTCGGGCCGTGGTCGTGCTCGGGCCGTGCTTTCACGCGTGTTGTGCCCTGGGCCGACCCATCGTGCCCGTGCCAAATGGCCAACTTTAGGACCGTCAACACATGGCATAAATATTATTATAAGACTAGATAGAAAATAACATAAAGAATAAATAAATAAATAAATAAATAAATAACATAAGTTCTACAAGCGGATGAGATAATTATAATAATTGTAGCATTTTATTTAGAGTATTACTAGGTTGTCATTTATGTTTTACCACTTTGGGAAGGTATCTATGACTAGAATGTGTACTATTAATACCTCTTTATACTATGAAATAGTAATAAACCAATAATGAATAATGCTTCTACTCAATAATAGGGTTAATGTCACAATAAAGATAAATAAATATGATGATAGAAAGATAATAATGGTTATAAAAGTTTGACAAAGAAATGTCACACCTGATTATACATGTTACATATTGCTTGAGTAGTAATATACAAGTGTTTGCTTAGCATAGGTGCAAATGTAAACCTAATGAACTCTAATTTGCTACTTGAGGAATTAAAAGTTGTTTAGCAAATGCTTAGGTCTTTTCCGCAAAGGTCAAGTCTAGCCAACTCCACCAAGAAAGCTTTGCATAATCCTTGAGAGTCTCTTATTTTATTTTATTTTATTTTATTTTATTTTATTTTATTTTATTTTATTTTATTTTATTTTATGTCAAGTAAGTTTAGCTGAGTACATTCTCATACTCGGGGTTTCATTCCCATTGTTGCAAATGGTAAGGTCTACAATGGTTATTTCAAGAACTGTCTGAGCCGCTGGAGAAGAGTAACAGCAGGGGGCAAGGCTATCCATATTCCCTCTCTTTTTGCTCTTGTGGGAATGACATAAGCATGGCACTGTATTTGAACTAAACTTAGTGTGCGTGCTTTCAAAACTATTTGCTTCCGCTACTGAATTTCGAACTTGGTTTGTAATAACTATTTGAACTCCGATGTATGAGATGTTGTACTTTATGTAACTTGTGGATGTTAATCGTTGAATCCCAACTGTCCTGCTGTGATTGTGGAAATTTTTGAAATTCTTCGAGATTTCACGGACTACCGGGTTTATATGTGCTTAATCATGGAAGTGAGACTACCTCGATGGCCACTTTTATGCTTAATTACCTATAAATTGGGCGGTTCTGTTACTGTCCTCTATGGCATGCATGTCTGCTAGTTAGTGGGGCCGACCGACACGCATGCCGCAGGCGCTCGTGTAATAGCCCGGACGTCTAGACGCACACGTCCGCTGGACGTCCGGATGCTAGTGGCGCCATAAACACTAATACATTTTCTTTGTGTTGGCTTGTTGCCACTTTCTGGTTTTCCATCCAAGAGTACATGCGCCCCACGTAAAAAACGTTATAGAGGTTTTGGGGAGCACACCTTCATCGCGCGGTTGCTTGAGTTACAATATTGATAAAAATGAATAAATATAAACCTTGTTTGCTCAATAAATTTATCGTTATGGATAGATCACACACATATATGCTTGTCATAAATCCTTTGCTAAGTTTTTAGATAAAATGCAATATTTTGGATTCGTTTGATTTGAATATGTGTCTGAAATATGCTAGTACTTTATTGGATTGATTCAGGTTTAGGTCATTTTTCAAACCATTAGCAGGGAGAAGTACACAAATGATGATTTTTTCCACTGAGAATGCTTGAGCATGTGTTAGTTTAAGAGGGTAATAATATTAAAAATGATCAAAATTACCTGTAGGACAGATACTAGCGCAGAATCAAAAAAGAACTCAGCCTGAACATATCACACAAGAAACTTATGTGCGACAACACAAACTGAAAGCATACAACTGGGATATTTGGGGATAAGCATGACAAAATACAATACACCTGAAGTCTGAAAGGATATAACTTGGACTACAACTATTCATGATATTACTTTTACAAAAACTTTTGCTATAAACCATCTTACAAGTCATTGCTTGACACATCTGATTTGTTCCTTTTTATTTCCGCACCTCCTGCTTTATAACATCCTGCCAATCATTGCTTCCAAACATAAAATTCAGTATTGTCTTGAGTCTTTTTGAACAAAGCACCAACTTGAAAAATAACTCAGTCTTGAAATATAATTCTTTATGTATTTTTTTTCAATTTTTTGTTTCATAGCTAGTATGTGATATTACATATCACCTAAAACAATTCCTAAAATCTGAGCATCCAAACCAAATACCGGACCTAAAACCAATCCGCTTCACTCCATTAGGACTTCCATCTCCATACCGACACGTGAAAGTTAAACCAAATTTTTAAATAAGACGAGAGATTAAACACGGTGTTCAAAAGTCAAAAACATCATTCTTTTAGGGACGGAAGGATTGGATGATCTCCCATATCCCTTCCCATAGTACATAAGATGAACACGAAGGAGAGCAAATATTGTGGAAGGATTGGATGATCTCCCATATCCCTTCCCATAGTACACTAGATGAACACGAAGGAGAGCAAATATTATAGAACTAGTATTCTCTTATTCATTATAGATGAGTACAGGTTTCTTTATATAGTCTTAACCCTTCAGGGGTATATTTGGTATTAGCCCAAAATTATGTTAGGGATATGTTTCCCAACAACATCTTTCTCTTTCTCTCATCCCAGCTTCTTCTCGCACCTTCCTGCATCTCTCTCTTGCAAGTGACTTGGGAGGGGCATGCTAGCTAGCTTCTGACCTGGTTGGACAGCAAGCCTTGTCTGACCAGGTGCGAGCTATGTGCGCGAGGCGCTTCGTGGGCCTATCTTCCTAACCATTTCTTTCTTCTTCGTGAATGTTTCTATCTTATTGGGCCTGTCTTCATGGATATTTTCTTTCTTCTTCATGGATTTTTATTTCTTTGGGACATGTTACATTTGTTCACGCTTTTTTGGGGTTCATTCAAGACATCTATAGCTACTAATAAAGGAGGAAATTTTCGACGTTCGGCGCCCCTGCCTTCTTGGTAGAGATACGAGTTCACTCGACCAAGGCGTCCAGCCTTCTAGGTAGAGATACAAGTCCAATGCGACCATGGAAATCAAGTAGATTTTGATTTCGTTCGGTCCCCAAAATCTATAGCAAGTAACATACAAAACAGAGACCGAATCAGAACCACCATGTCCATCCAAATCTAAACCGATTCCTCCTCCTCTAAAACACGAAAATTTCTTGCACTAATCTTTTCGTCCAGCCTAATCATGGAATCCATCTCGGTCACTAGCTCACTTTTTTTGAGAATTTCGGTCACTAGCTCACGAAGTCCACGTTCAAAAAAAAAAAAACTTGAGAAGGAAATTAGAAACCCACGTGGTTCTAAATCAGTAATTCAAGACTTCAAATCGAATCCAAATAGAAATAGTATAGATAGAAATGAAGAACTAAAAATCGCCATCCTTATAAATCATAGCAGCTTAATACGTCAATGGAAGCATGGAGCACAGCATAGCAAGCCCATGTGTGAAGACAATCAGCGAAAAACTGGAAGGAGAGATGATATACATCTCTAAAGAGGATCAGCAACACGATGGGAACCACCCTAGCTCTCTGCCCGCACGGGGTGTTACCGCGTAATCAACTTACTAAAATCCGTCATGAGCATCATGTTTATATGTTAATGCATGAGTAGAAATGTTTGGTAACTCAAGTGAATAAATGGATTTGATACTTCATAAAAGAATAAGTTGTTTTGTTATATGTATGTATATACACGCACACCATATATAGACATATACGTGACCTTGAGTTTGTGCTGCTAGCTAGTGGATTAGTATCACCCTTGCTTTTGATGTCGTGCATGCATGCATGGCCGATCATACTGGTTTCTGGCCCTGACCATGGACGTCGTCGTCAAGCTGCTGGTCATCCTCGCTGCCTCTTCCTGCGCGCTGCTGTACACCTGCTGCTGCGATGCATTGCTTGGCAATTTCCACGAACTGCTGCCCACGCACCGGCCTCACCCACTGCCTTAGTCGTCATTTCATCTTAATAACACTAGCAACCATCCGCTTGCCGTCGACAGGCTGCAGCTCGTCTTAATGGCGCTGCGAGTACGTCGTCCTAGCCATGACTTCTAGCATCATGTGAACGCCGTGCTCTAGAAGGCCGCCGCGTCGAGCCAGGCATGGTCCAATCTATCTTCCTGCAGTTAGTGCCGCCATGGTCGTCGTCTCCGCTCTGCCAAGTTAGGCACAAGCAGGTCATCTTGACTCGATTCATCGCGTCTGCCTGTAACACGCCACATGCCTGCACTCACTGCAACCTTCTGTCACCCTTGACCAATTTACCATAGTGGCAACTCACGTACACACCTTCACGTAGAAAACCGGAGCACGGCCGGAGCTTCCATATATATCTATATCTATACCTAATAATAAAACACGAAAATTTCTGTGCCAACTTTCTGTCCGCCCTTTCCGTCAGTCCGCCCGACTTCGTTTCAACAGCGAGACAGAGGAAGTCCGGAGCCAAAATTCACGACGCCACGCCAGGACCCAGGACTCCACTCCCCTCACGCATACAACGTCGCCGCCTTTCCACGCCACCGCCGCCGCCTCTCCACGAGCCGCCTCCGCCTTTCAACGCCGCCGATAGACCCCTGCACGGCCACGACCGGCGCGGCGCGGCGGGGCACGGTGGCCCCGGCGAAGGACGGCCACGACCGGCGGCGGCGCGGCATGTCGGAGGAGGTCGTCCCCAACCTCCTGGACAAATCAGGGAGTCTGCCCACCACCAGCAGCTTTGCCTTCATCGCCTGCACCCTGCGCTCGCGCTCAGCCAGGCCATCCGTCGCCGGAGCGGTGCCACCGCTGGACCAGGCGGCTGGAAGCCACACGTGCGTGGCCAGCACGCTGCAGGCCACCACAGGCCGAGCCGAGGCCACCTGCAGGTGCGCGGGGGCCTCCTGATGCCCCGCCGCCACTTCTTTTTCGCCACCGGAGGCCACCTCGATTGGACCGGCCGCCCTGAACTCGGTCCTGTTTTCTTGTTTCCCGTCGAGATGAAGAAGACAAGGGAAGAAAATGTAAATAGAAACTCCTCTCTGGGTCCTGATGCAAAAGCCTAGAGGGAAGGGATTTTTAGATCTGTGCTCGGTTATTTACTGAAAAGTATAGGGGTTTCGAGGCAAAATTGTTTTCTCTTTATTTTTCTGTTCGTTTATGGAAATCAGCTGAAATCTTATTTAATTCATAATAAATTGTATAAAAATCGAAAAAAAGCAAATGAGGACTTTTTTGAATCCTTGTGAGTAGACCTATACAATGGAGTCATAACATGTTATAATTTAGTAGAAGGTTTGTTTATATTTAGGAATAAATTTATATCTAAAGTTGTAGCGCTCCAATTGCAGTGACATTTTTATGGTATGCTACTGAAGTCATGTGTGTTGTGGCCAGCATGAACGATGCTTTTTGGCCAGATCTGGGCTAAATTTGGACCTAGGCCGAAAATGAAGTTTTATCTACTCATGCTCTACAATAGAATTTGTACTAGATGTGCCTTGTGTCCGGTAGGAAAGGATGTATAAATAATTAATCACAAAAAAGGAAAAAGATGTAGAAGTTATAAAGGAAGTTTTACAAAGATCTGCATGCAAGTATGCAACAATGATGGGAGAAATTACGCAATTATAACATTTTTGTGCAAAAAACACTATATAGAAATTTAAGTTGCTATAGTTATAGCAAATTAGTAAGAGACATGTGATCGAGTAAGCAAGAAGGGATGATTAGTTGTAAAAAAAAGGTTTAGAATCTCTTAGTCCTCTCTGATCGGATGTCCAAAAACAAGTGTGTAGAATGTTTTAGTCTAATATGAAGTTGATTGAAAGAGAAATCATTGTGGCTTGAACAGTTTCTGTAAAATTTTTTGCAACACTACATGACTTTTTGTCAATAATCCTTACACAGACCTATGATCAATAGGCTAAGACTTTTGAATTTGGGTGATTTGGGATTTTTGTTCCGTTGCAACTATGGATGTTATGGTCATCATAAAATAAACTATTTTCTTGCTTTATCTAAAGGCATGGATTTTGTTACATATCTAAATATACATAACTTTAAAATTAATTAAAAATATGATTTCCATCCTCATTTGCTTCCAAAATTAACGCACGGGCATATTTCTGGTATATATATATATATATATATATATATATATATATATAACCGATAGAAAGTTGAACTGATCCTCGGCCAGAACACGTGGACACGACAGTCAAAATTGTTGCCCGCGGTTAGATCTCGGTGTTTATGGCTCTGATTAAACAAATCAGCTCCTTACCATCCGGATTCTACCGCGTTCTTTTTACCTTCTACCCGGCTCCCTCTCTGGTTGCAGGTGGATTCATGCCAAAGTTGCGCCAAAGCTGCTAGCTTCCTACTTCATTCATATATATATATATACTCAGCTTCTACTGTTCACAGGAAATATCTACCTCGACTTCTGCCCGATCTGGAAAACCCACCGTTGTTTACGCCGGCTGCTTTCTTACCTCGCTCTCTCCGCGTCCGGCTCCGTCTCTGCATCTTTCCCTCGTCCCGTCGCGCCTCATCTCCGCTCCCCGTGTTTCCTCGCCGTGGCTGCCGGCGTCGGTCCCTTCCGCCGCCTTTCTGTGTCCCCTCCGCGTGCCGCAGCCGCCGGCACCATGGGGGGGTCCTCGTCGCCGGCACCATGGGCAGGGCCGGGGTGATCCTCGTCGCCGGCGTCGAACCTCCTAGCCTGCGTCTCCGACGGATCCATCAGTGTGGTACAGGTTCACTTGATTTACTGCTCCTCGCTGTTTCGTCGCGGATTGGTTCTATTTCGCCTCCGCTGTGTCGCAGTTTCTTGCTTCTCATGTTGCCTTCTTGCTCTCAGGCTGTCTCAGGTTGTTCTACTACGGGGAGATCGGCGTGGGTGGTGTTTCTTGTGGTCGGCGACTCTAATCCGTTTCTACGCCGCCCTAGGTCCCCTTCGGTAGGTGGTGCTCTGTTCATGTTCCTCTTCTCTTCTTTTATTTGCGCGGCATTCTCAGCAAGCGCTGCACAATGTCCCTTTGATTTTTTTTCCTGCTCATTCAGCCTGCAGCTGTCTGTAGCCATTAGGAAGCGTGTTGTCACTGCTTAAGCCTGTTCGATAGTGTCTAAAATAGCCCCCGTGAATGATTCCGGTTAGTTATTCGAGAAGTTTGCTCAGCACAGATACATGGGCACTTTAGGTTATTTTGTGAAAGAATTTTTTTTTTCTTAGGTGTACTCATTTAGGGGATGCAGACAGGTCCACTATGCCCTTTTTATGCAGCTGTCTCCACAGCGTCAGTGAGCATGTAGTCATTGTTAACAAATGTTAGTATAGTTCCAGTTAATGATTCAATAACTTTGCTTAGTGTCAGTTCATGACTACACTGTAATCAAGTTGATTATTACAAGCCTTCAGTGTCAGGTAGTCTCTAATTTCCTAATTCAAAACTGCGCATTTCAATTTGTATTTCCAAGCATGTATTACGACACCTGTATGATAAATATGCTCCTTTATCTTGTGATAATCATATATTAGATATTACGTTCTCTATTTATCATATGGAATATCTGCTCAAAATACCAATTAACTCCAACTTTAGAGTGGTATGCGAAGTTGATCTGAATGTTTTTTTTATGTTCGCTTGCAGCCTTTGATGTGATCTCATCAGTTCAAGATTTCTGAAATTCCAGGTTCATTTTCTCACTATTATTCCCGTTGCATCTCGCATGTGCATGCCCTCTACTGATCTGAATGGTGGTGGTTCAGTAATGGTGTTAGCTGTCATTGGCTATCTTCGAGATTTAGTATGCACTTGACCTTTAGGTATTCATTCCAGATATAGCAGTCCACATATTTGTCTTAGAACTTACATTCAAATATATGAGCTAATACTCTGAAAAGGAGAACTTGATAAACTGCATGCTTGCTGCCTAAAGTTTACCTTGCCAATTCATGTTGGTCTTAGTTCACCTTCCCTTTTTCCTTGAGAGTCTCAGGTATAAGTGGTTAATTTTCCTCATGTCACAGGTGCCAACCCAGGCCTCTCCATGACAAAAAAAAAATTGTTGCTGTCAGTTTTCATTTGACAATTTGATGATTTCAGAGGAAGATTGATCATGTTTCTTGGTTATTGGTCTGTTCGTATCCCTCTTCTTTTTATTAGTCATACCTATCTCCCAATACATTCATAAATTTTAGGTTCTGTACAGCTACTTCCTATCTTAGATGATGCAATGAAATTAACTGATTGGACAATGTGCATATGTTGTACACAAGAAAAATGCAGTGATAAAATGTTCTGTGAACAACTAAGTGATCAGAAGTAAATTAATGAGCCTTCTTATTATCATATTCCAATATGTCGATGCAATTATGCATCTACAGGTGCTGTCTCTAAAATATAGTTATCGACACCACACTAGCCTGTTGACGTGCCCTTGCTGTAGGGCTTTCTTTGAGATTTCTAATTTTTGGCTTAACCATAGAATCTGGCTCATGGTAAGTTAGTGTATCTGGATTTTGTGTGCTCATGGATGGTGAACGAAAAAAAACTGTCGGTGCAGGTTATGAAATTCAGGCTGGCGATGGGTCCAGCAAAGGTGTCCATGGAGAGCAAAATTATGTCATGTCAGGTGCTCCTCTTGGTTCTCAAACTTGCTTTTCTTTATCACCTTTGCCATGCAGATAATGGCATTATAGCCCTAACTAGCAACAAGCATCAGGCAAGTAGTGGATGCTTCCTGCACTTTTAGTCGCATTGTTTCTCTTGATGTTTAGTTCTGTTCCTACATATATACATCATATATGCCAGATTCAGTTATTGTTGCTTTGTGGACTGCATTCATAATTGCAGAGCATGGTTTCAGTTATTTTTTGATCCCAAAAGCACACTATGGTTATTTAGGAATATCTGAACTTGCTGACTAAGTTGTGCGGATCGTTATTTGAAAGGTGGTGCAACTTTCAATGGAATGATTTATACTTCTCCGCCTTTGTTTGCAACCAGAAATTAAGAGTTACAAAACCCTCAATTACATTGCAAATATGAATACTGCCAGGTGTGTTCATTGGTAGTTATGTACACGTGCAGGCCGCAAATTAAACTGTATTTGAGTGATAATCATCTCTACCTTTGTACATATTACTTTGGTTGGTACAAGTTGCTTCATGGAGATGATCATGACTCCATTGTAAATCAAATTGATTATTGCCCGCGGTACACCGAGAACACTGTGATCTTAGTTGATGGTACAACTATTCTAACATTTGTTAACAATGATTTTTAGGTGTGGCTAATTAATTTGGCCCGGCTTGCCTAAACCACGAGCTAACAGCCCCTCAGCCCCAGGTCCACCGAAGCCCATAACATATTCAAGCCTTGGGCAGTGGCGGAGGCAGGAATTATTTTTAGGTGTGGCGGGTCTGTTAAGGGCAATTAGACAACTATGCATACACACCCTAGAACGTTATGTATTTGTACGTGTATATAAATATATTACTTCGTGACGAGCGACTCACGTTTCCCCCTTCCCTTTAAAGCTCGTGCGGGCTGCCTTCCCATACCCTAACTTCTTTCTTCCTCTCTATTCTCCTTCTGCCGCTCAAACCCTGTGGCGGTGACCACCACCGTGCGCTCGTGCTATGGCTGACCCTCTCCCCCCCTCATCCGCACCCCATTGAGAGATGTGGAAAGGAGTGACTGCAAATAATTTTAGTATGTTATTCAGCTGGTTTGGGCAGTGGGGCAGCACATACCTCACTGAACTTGGGTATGAATTATTTGCTCGGTAGCAGTTATTTGGGCCTTCTGGATTTGCCCATTTAGTACCACCTGGTGTTCATGTGCATCTTAGATGCATGGCTTGTCCTGTTTTGGTCTTTGCCTCGGCCTGCCATCTGTATTCACTATTAATACATATTTTAGGTTCATGGTTTTCCTGTTTTGTTCTTTGCCTCAGGTTGTGGTGTCCCTACAGTTTACTCCTTCCTGTTCGTTGCGCGCTCCTTTGCTTGCTCATATCTGTTGGATAGGTAAGCTTGCTTACTAATCTTTTTGTTAGCAGCTTTGTTCCTTTATGTAATTTACTAATACGTTACTGATGTCATCTTCTTATTCGGATGTTTCGCTCGCTTTGTTTCCAGTTTCGTCTATCAGCCCTGTGAGCAATCATTACATCCAGGATTTGGTTCTTTGATAGAGCCATATGCGTGTTTGCTTATCGCTCAAATTACCTCAGAATTGAGTCAGTTTTTTCCCTAATGGTTTGTTGGCCTATTTGTCGGTACACTGTCAGTCATTCATGCAGCAGCTTTAGTCCATTGACCTATCATGATATTCTCTCATCACTAAACAGGTTCAAAGACATACCGATCTACATAGAGTGCCCTACTCTCTCAGAGGAAAGGATGGATACACCAGTGCAGGATGCACCACTACAGCAAAAGACTATAACTGAACTGAACCACATTCAGCCATTTGACTTTGAGGTATTCAGTACATGTGTGCTGTCACAATTTCGGTCATACCACAGGTAATAATTAGTATATTGCAAGTAAACAATTCCATTGATTTAGCAAATATTATTATTATGGAAAGAACCAGCCAGTTGTTGAATGATATCTCTGTCAGGGTGCTGTCCAAAACTCAGAAAAGTTTACTTGGAGACCTGAGTGCTGCAAACAAGGTATGGTCGCATCAGCTGTATCAGTTCAGTTTGTGCATTAAGATAGGTGTAACCCACAGTAGCCTCCATCCTAAAGTGTGTGCTTTTCAAACCAGGACACCTCGGTTGCTGGCCACTTGGATAGCGTCAATGAGTCCGCTGATAGAGAGACGAACCAATCAAAGGCAAAAAGGTACTGTTTCCAACCACTGGCCCACAAATTATTAAAAAAAAACACCTAGGTATTTATAACCAGATGTGGTAAACAAAACAGGCTAAGACTGGTACCACACAGACTCCCAAAGAAGGCTTGAGCAAACAAGGCCCGCTCAACATCGGAAAGTAGGTAAGAAAAATATTTAGACCATGACATTCCTATCTTACCCTGAACAAGCCAACCTATTCTCTCATATGTACTATAATTACTTAAAACAGTGAAATTAGATGCTTACTCATGTCATGTATAAAAGAACGTGAACTCTCAACTAATGTAATCAACTTCATGGTGCAGTGTAACAAAAGCCTAACCATTCCAGGTTTCATATCGACGTCGTCAGGTGGAGGAGTCAGGTGGACGAATCAAAGCGCCTCGAGACTTCAATAAAGTGCACCTTGCTATGCTTCTGTGTTCTACTTGCTTCCTGTGTAGTATGTAAGTATTATCAGAGTTAATGGAAGGACAATGATGGCCTGTGGCACAAAAATCTCACGCCCTTTGAGCCGATCAACCTCCAATCAGCTTGCCTGCCTACATCTAGCAGTTACTTTAGCTGTGTCTTAGCTTGTGCATGTAAATATTATGTCAGTGCAGTCTACGGCGCAGTGGAGGTTGCCATACTTTGCGCTTTGCCTACTTCCTGTTTAATATCCAAGCGCACTGCACATAATGTAAGGATACTCATGCACATCAGGGCACTGCCCTCTCTATCCCACAATGCAGGTCCAGTAAACATAAGTGTGTATTTGAACCTATATTTGTCATATGCCAATACTAAGTGAATCATGTTCAGAGTATGTAGACACTTCTCCAGTATACATATCACAGTGAAGGCTCCAAAAATTCACGGCTGAAGGGGCGCGCGGAAGCGCGCGCCCGTCCACTAGTATTCCTTTAAATGCACCCTACCCAGGCATCGTATAGCTTCGCATCCAGCTGGTCCTCATCCTCTCACCAAAGCATAGCCATGGTAGTTGCCTAAACAGCCAACCTCATCAAGCCTCGATCGTTCGTTGCCAACCGAGACGAGCTGACGCCGGCGTGACTGCTGCCGAGCGCTGCCGTCCCACTCACTCGTCCGAGTCTCCGACACAGCCATCACCTTCGCACGAACTACTGTAAGCTAATGATGCTTGATCATCGATTCATTAGCCTAGTAGCTGCTTTAGCTTTGCCGAGACGCCGCGGCCGTCGTGCATGGCGTCCATGAGCTGTTGATATATACATATACGTTGTGCGTGAGTTAGTTAGAGCACGTAAGTGTGCTGTTAGCTTCTTAGCTTTTGTAATATGTGCTTCATAGCTGGCTTGCGTTTGTAGCTTTAAACTAGGTTGTTCCATATAGTAGCTTAATATCTTTTAAATATTAGTATGAGTAAGAATAGAACACGTACGTGCTTGTACCTCGCTTGCTGGTAGTTTATTATCTTAGTGATTAGAGATAGCTTAGTAGCTTATTTCATGTGTTCTTATTTTAAGAGTTGTTGTTGCCGTATATTAAATTGTTGCATCATCATCGCATACATGTAGTGAACGAGTTGGCGGAAGTTGTGACCGTGGGCGCCCAGGAGTACGAAGAAGTCATCGAGGAGTACGAGGAGGAGATACTCGCGCCGCATGAGTTTCCGGAGCCGCCCGTGACTGACTTTGTTGAGTTTGCGCCTGACCAAGGCAAGCCCCGGTGCATAACCCTTATTTTTGAATAATATGATATATATATGTTGTGCATTTATGTTACAGGAGTTATATGAAATCCACATGCATATATATATATATTATCCTATGAGTCTTACTAGTACAGGATCGAGTAGCTGCCATGCTTAGGTTATTCGGTAGCGTGAGTAACCTGCCGTTACTCACAAGTAGGTGGATACTACTACTATAATCATGAAGAGGATGGAAAGGAAATGGTGACCGGGCGGGGAAGTGGTTTGAGTTCTGGTGGGTGTAACAAGTTTTGTCCCGCGGCCAACGGGGCTAACTTGGTTGCACTGTATTCCCTGTCTGAGTCAACTAAGGACCGTTCGTCACAGATCTTATTATCCCGAGCACATACTTGCTTATGGGAGCGGGAAGACCTGTTCTTTTCATGTCGAGGTTTCCGGCTCTTTCCGTGTCGACTGAATGGAGGCGGGGAAAGGTTGGAGGTCCAAGGACCATACTGAGTCTAGGACTCAGGTAGTGGTGGCTCGGAGTCCAAGTTTGGGGCGGGGACCTGGAGCCTCGGCAGGAACAGAAGGGGTTGGTCTTTGCTTGCGCGTATTTTTGTAGCGCAAGCGGGGCGTGTGTCTTTCGGGGTACCCAGCTGGGGATATTGATTCGCGAATCGCCGCCGTGTCGGTACGACTTGACTGGTATCTGGCATCGTAGTAAGATATGGAATATGAAAGATGGAATTAAGATGGTTCTAATTGCTCAACTCTTGCTTGAAAGTAGAACAGGTGCTTATCTAGAATGGCTAGACGATGAACTTAAAATATGGCTAATGAATCATAAATAAGGATTCACTCTTAGTAATGCTTTTCTGCAAACAAATAAACTACAGCCATAAAGCCTATCATATTCCTTGAGAGTCGGAAATATATATTCCCTTCGGGTAAGTCTTGCGAGTACAATTGAGTACTCAGGGTTTATTTACCCTTGTTGCAGGTGGAGCATAAGGAGCTAGTCTTGTGTGGAGGATTTTTCTGGTGGGCACAGATGAATCCTTGTACCTTCGTCGTCGCTAGATGTTTATTTCATTTCATTTGTTTATTTCCGCACTCTCGAACTCGGTATTGTAATAAATAATTTCTAAGACTTGGTATTGTATGAAATAAATTAAGTATTGTAAGCTTGTACTCATTATTGGATTACGGATGTAAAAACGTGGATTGTTTGAGTTCTCCCTTGCGGTGTGCTTTCGGCGGGGCTGCTTTGAAATGGCCTATTTGTTGAGTACTTAGTGTCTAGAGGAAGACAAGTGCTCTATAAATGTGTTATTTCAGGCGGTTACGCCACATCATGCCGCCACCATCCATCACACATGCACCCTACTCGCTCGGGGCCGCGCCACTGCTGTCGTGACCTACTCGCATTCGAGTGTATCGCCGCCGTCGTGGCCTTCTCCATGCTCCACGACGCCGTCGTATGTTGGGGCCTGCTCCGCACTCACATTATAGCGCCGCCATCGTGGTGTGTAGCTAGGGTTGAGGCTATAGCCAGGATGAGTGAGGATGAGGAATCGTGGAGGTTGTGAAACTTTAGCATGAAATAGGCGTCTCCCACGATGCACAGTTTCATAGGCTCATGGGCTCCATATCTCTCTCTCATTGCATGGTTTCATTGCATTGTTCCATGGTGAAACACTATTTCTGTTTCAATGGAGATTTCACATTGTGAAAATTTTTCCTTCTCTCTTCTCACAATTTCATGCAAGAAGTGAATTTCTGATGATGTGACACCCTATTTAATGTGTATGAAATGCTCGTGAAACTTTCATTGAAACTGGCCTAATGGGCCACCGAGGTGGGCTCTATGCCTCATGCTCTTCGCGACTCCCCAGAGCACTGAAGCGGGGAGGGAGAGACTATTGGAAATTCTATTTGTTTTCTTTTTTGCTCTGGATTTTCATTTTTTTTTTTGTCTCTGGCTGGTATGTCCGTTCATCCTCTTAGGTGAGTTCTATCAATCGACAAAGCTAATAGCAAATAAAAAATATATTATACGCGTGCAAGATAAAGAAGAAAATTGTGCGACCTTACAGCTTCCTACCACGAGCAAGATGAGTGCGTAAGTCACGAGCAACAGAAATAATAGGATACACTACCAAACAACCAACTATAATGACCAAAACCTCAAAAGTTCGATTGATTCACCCAAAGAATTGTAGGTAACACTGGTATAGCTTAACACCCTCAAAATTACATGACAATGGGCAAAAAAAATATTCAAAATAGAAAATGAAAAAAATATACTTTTCCCATTGACTGTGAGCAAGGCCTACTAACAAGACATGAACTGGTCCCAACCAATCAAGTCTAACTATATTCAGATAGATGCCTAATTTTATCTGCCTATGAACAACACTCCAAATTGGAAAAACATGAACCAGATCACGAACGGGCCCCGATGATTTCCGGACTTGGGAGGGCCCGATGGGGCGGCGGCGGCGCCAAGGATAGTGATTTCCGGTTCCTAGGGGCCTAGCCCATCAGCACACGGCCCAATAACACCTTCCGCGGGTTGCAACTTGCCAAGGCCCACGCGGACGCATTGTGGGTCTCACTCCGTCCCCACCAGCCAGAGACAGGGCCACCACATGCGATGCCGAGGATCGAACGAGAACACAAAAGCCGTTTTGGATCCCAGATAAAAGGCAAACGGAGCAAACGGAAAAACCAAAACGCAAACGGAGCAAACCCTACTACGTACCGAGCACACGGCGCGGGCGGCGGCATAAACAATGGGGGGCGTCGCATCGAAGTCGAAATCGAAACAAAACGAAACGAAGCAAACCCTACGTGCCGAGCAAGCCGCGGGCGGCGGCACAGGCATGGGGAGGAGCCTCGCGCCCGCCGACATGGTTCTGAAGGCGGCGTGCGAGCGCTGCGGTAAAGCGTCGAAACCGGAACTCTACTTGACGTCGTGCCGGCACACCACCCTGCACGCCGACTGCGGCAAGACCTTGGCGCGCGACGGCGGGCGCTGCACCGTGTGCAACGCCCCCATTACCAGGCTCATCCGGGTACGGCCCCGCGCCGTCTCTAATGCAGATTTTTTCCGTTGGCAATCGGGCGAGCAAATGCAGGCCCAGCTCATCTGTGTATCGTTTGTTCCCTCTGGGATTTTCGTTACGTTATTCACATGGATTGCTGCGCAGGAGTTCGATGTCCGGGTGGATACCTCCGCGGAGAAGGAGAAGACACATTCCATGGGCAGGTTCGCCACCGGCGTGCCGCCCTTGTCGAAGGAGAGGAGCGCAGAGAACAGATGGACTGTTCGCAAGGATGGCCCCCAAGGACGGCAGCTTACTGGGAATATGCGGGTACTTGCTTTTGATCGTGGATGATCATCATTGTCATTTTTTTGCTTTGATTGACAACCTGACAATGCTGTCACTCAATTGGTATCCTTAATTAATCATACATTTAAAAACTAGTCACACAATTAATCTACAAGGTAGTTATGCTGCATCTCGTACCAGTTGCAAATTAGCAGTATGCAGTTGACAATATATTGTGCACCCATTGATAAAACAGGACAAGAGCAAGAGGCCATGGATTTTGGAGGATGAGACGGGCGAACATCAGTACCAGGGCCAAACTGAGGATTCACTTGCCACATACTATGCACTGACAGAAGAGGGCAATGATATGATTGCTGTTCAAGTTGGTTCCTGGTACTCTGCTCTTTGCTCCCCTCTGTTGTTGTTAGTCTTTATAAACAAACTGCGATCATATGTCCATCTGAGCATACATACTTGTAAGATTCAAGCACTATTAGAGTGCATACGTTTCATCAAGTCTTGACATTGCTAATTCTGTGTCAGAAAGCTCATAATATAATTTCTTTGGAGATGAGTTCTCTCTTAATTTTGTTAGAGCATTCTTACAGTCTCTCATGTCCTACCAGGTACAACTTCAGTAAAATTGCACAGTACAAACAGCTGACCTTGGAAGAAGCTGAAGAGAAAATGAATAGAAGGAGAAGTAGTGCATCTGGGTATGAACGGTGGATGATGAAGGCAGCCACAAATGGAGCTGCTGCCTTTAGTCAAGGTGTGAAGATACTTGATGATGTAAATAGAGGGGCAACAAATGGTGTTCACCCAAAGAAAGAAGACAGGAATGAGCATGGAAATCAATCTGACAAAGTTGACAACGAAGAAGGGGTAGCTGCAAGGAAAAACAGGCATGGGCTTACTGTGAAGGGCATGGACGAGGATGACGAGGAAGGTGGAAAGGACATAGACTTCGATTTGGATGATGAAATTGAGAAAGGTATACATATCAAATACTCCCCTTTGTTAATACTGTGATGTTATGAATTTCTGCTTGCATTTATACAGCACATACTTTATTGTCATTCCTCAGAACTACTCACAGTTTCACACCTGATGAAGAATAAAAAGGCTGCATACCATATTTCCATACCCATATTATCAGACTTCAATTTAGCATGCATCTTAGCTTGATTCTGCAACCTTTTTTATCAGGTGACGATTGGGAGCACGAAGAGACCTTCACTGATGATGATGAGGCTGTGGATATTGATAGAGAGGAAAGATCTGACTTAGCTGATCATGAGGCTGCTCCTCCTGAAATTAAACAGGTAAACAACATGTGATGTGCCTGCTGCATTATGCTGCTAGTATGCTATCGCTAGATCTGCACATGCTGTTGCCTTAACCAGGATCAGCAATTCACCATTTATAAGATTCAATATCTGATTTCCACCATAATACTCGCAGGATGACAACGAGAATGAACTAGGCGGCAGTGACAACTTGAGCAAGTCTGGTCAGGAGCTAAAAAGCTGCTTCGCCAAGCTGCTGGGGAAAATGAGTCTGACAATGACGACAAAAGCACAGATGTAAATTCTTCTTAGAACTCATATATTTTTTATAGGAGGTGGGACGCATTAGCAAACATAATCTTGTGGAATAGAACTCATCTTTGTATCTGCTTTGTCCAACAGGAAGATGACCTACCATTGCCAGAAGGCGCTCCAAAACAACTTGTACCCAAAAGTGAGCCAGTGGATAGCAACCCTGCTAAACCAACACCATCAGCACACCCTCAGAGTGCCACAGCTTCATCCAAATCCACTCAAAAGAGGAAATCAGGGGGTGGTGATGCAAATACTTCTAATGGTGCAACCTCCAAAAAGATAAAGATAGAACCTGTATGCAGTTTCTTCATTCTACACAGTACACATGCGAAATTTGAGTTGCAGTCATATAATCATAAGTCGCACCTGGTTCTTTTTTGCTTTAAAATTGCCCTATTTTTTTTTGGTATGTAGGAAACCAGAACATTGGTTGTCAAGGATGAAAAGCTGTCCTCTTTGGAACCATTATCGAAACCATCTCTTTCAGAAAGAAGAGGACCCTCACCCGTTACAGAGGAGGAAGTCAGGGCAGTACTTCGTGCAAAACCCACCACATGCCAAGACCTGGTGTTGATGTTCAAGGCCCGTCTAACAACACAAGAGGTAGGTTTCCACAGCCTTTTGGTTACATGTTTGTTCTCAATGCATTACCATACATTTTAAGTTTTATTACAGTAATTTGTGACTACCATTCCACTCAGCAATCCATTGCCTTTTATTCTATTGCTACTGCAGGACAAGAAAAGATTTACAGACATTGTGAGGAAAATATCTCACAAGAATTGCTTTGGCTATGTCGTTCTTCGGACGGAACAAAAGTGAACAGACAAATTACTCTACCTGTATATGGTCATAGTGTTATGCTTCTATCCCAGTAGCCATCTGAAACCCGTAGATTGTTTTGGAATGCAACAGTGTAACATATTCTTTTATGACACAAGGCAGTAATAGGATCAGTTTTTTTCCCCTATCCTTCAGAATTGACTGTATTGGCATCCAAGATGCTTAGCAAGAGGCCTCTGCCAGTTTTTCCTCTTGTACTCTACTTCCCGCTCGTTCCCTTTTTTTTTTCGGGCTAAATTAGACCCTATTTAACCCATGTGAGATTCTTGTAATCCAATCACAAGAGTTTGAGAATCCAACTATCCACCTCCGTCATACTATTTGGACATAATCGGTGAATTGAAGATTCTTTTAATCTGGATTGATTTTTCTTTTGAACAACATATTATTCTTGAATTACTCTAGATTGAATCCTTCAGGAGATCAAACAAGCCCTTGACTAAATTCTCAATGGGGCATCGATGACCCGCGCATCCAGACCTCATAAAGCAGTAATGTAATCTAAAGCAACTCAACGTGCCGTCTTCAAAGTATGACCGATGCTTTTAGAATTTCTTGGGAGCATATTTGATGATTAATGAACAATCTACCGTGTATTCGTGCGACAGTAATACCTTTGATGCAAGGATTATTCATTAAAAAATGAAACCAAACATCAGAAAAAATTAAGGGAATACAGCAACAGGGTAATCAGCACAAACATTTTCCAAATCAAGTACCGTGCCAGAATTAACAATGACTGACCAAAAAGGAAAACATTCACATCAGAAACCTGCTGTTTGCCTCGAGGTATTTTCCCTCTTCTGTTCATCATCTCAATTTCAATTGCCCTAAGAACAACACAATTCAGTCAGTAGTAACAAGTTCAACATTTCCACCTGCTAGGTTCTCTTGTTTCAATACGCAACGATCACCAGTAGCCAACAGTAGACATAAAATGGTCTGAGAACAGATCACATATGCTAATCAACTTCAATTAACCCAAAGAAGCACACAGGTCAATCAAAACAATTTTTGTCACGTACTCCATGACATTTTCACACCAGTTGTTTCTGCATGACCATATAAGAAATTGATGGTTGAAAATCATGACGACATCTGAGTATCTGACTTTGAGAAACATAGATCTTTACCAAGAATCACTCATCACTTAGTCTCAGACTCTCAGTAAATAGGCAACCCTTATCTGATTTACCTATTTGTTCTCTTAGACATGCACTGAAGTTTCATCCTTAATATCCTAGTCTTAGAATGTGAACTCTTCATCTTAGAATGTGAATCGTTTGAGCCTCTGTTTGTTTTTCCATTTAAGGAAGTAACCGCAAGCAAAGACTAAACGAATGCATATATAAAAGTAGAGGATAGCAAAAAGGGGGTGTAGCAATCCAGTTCAATTGATAGTCTTAAAATGCCAGCTGAATAGCTGATGCAGTTACAAGCCTAAGAATTCACTAAAAGAACCTCTCATACAAGGCACAGAGCCTTGGAATTTTCGGTAATTGCTTTACAACAGGACCCAGAATCTTATGCCAAGTTCAGCCTTCAGAGTTCACAGTTCAGGCAGCCAATCCCAATTAAAGGTTCATGCCTAAACTATTACTTTGTGGCACTAAACCATGCCCGCACTAGCTATGCTGAAGAAATCACGTTAGGCCTTTTTCAGATAGTAAAATGGTCTACAGTCTACTTAATTTTTATATTTCACAAGCTGTTTGAAGCAACTAGGTAGAATATACTGGCTGGAGAAAGTGAGTGTACCATCCTAGTGGAAAGAGAAGTGGGAACCATGAACAGCAAAAGCTTGAAAGTTGAAATCATCATAAAGGTGGATGTCTTGTTCAAAAGAAAATGGTTGTCCAAACAGAGTGAAAATCCACTGCACTAGGGCCTGGAAGGGCACTACATCCAAAACACCCAAAGCATGTCCAAAAGGCAACATGCTTCTCTATCTCCAGCAAAAAGAACAGGGGAACTCCTAAACTCATGGGTCATGCAAGTATCAAATCAACTATGATTTAATGAAGCATGACATTCCTGCTGTTAACCAATATAAACACTTGAGCATGTTGGTTGAGAACACAATTCTTGTCAATTACAACTGAAATTCATATTTGTTTACAATCGATATTTCACTAGATAGAAAGGAGTTTGCACAAGGAATAACCAAACTAAGACTATCCAATTGATTAATGGGGCACAGCAATTCCTGTCAAATCTTAAACCAATTGGACATTTTTTTGTCCCACCAAGATCTTTATACATCAATCAATTAAACAGATAAATTAGGAGTTGAGTACAAGAAGAAACAAGCATAAGGATAGAATACTAGCACTATCGTTTCATCTACCAACAACCTAAACTCACCGGCCTTTCCTTCGGGACTTGAAGGGGAATCCACCAGGAGGAGATGGTGAGAACTCTATTGGAAGAGGCGGTGGCTCACCCTCACCAGCAAGCATACCAAGCACCTCTGTACTTGATGGGCGGCGAGCTGGTGACCTCTGAATGCAAAGGAGCGCAACTGTAATGCACAGCAGTGCTTGGTCTCGATCAACATCCTGCAGTGCAGGGTCCACAAGATCAAGCAAGCGGCCAACTTGAGCAAGATGCCTTGCCCACGAAATGAGGCTTGCTTTCTCAAACTCTGACATTGGTGAGGTTGTCATTTGGAGCGGGCGTCGTCCAGATATAAGGACCAGCAACAACACACCAAAGCTGTAAATGTCACATTTTTCTGATAGAGGCCCTCCTCCACCATACTCAGGAGCCACATAGCAGACTGTGCCACGCATGCTCGGTGTGCTGCTCACTGCTCCACCACTCTTAGGCACAAATTCCCCACTGGCCCAATCCCTGCTGCTCCTTCTGACACCTTCCACCCACCAATTGATGCTGGAATTTCCATTGCCATTGCTGCTCCTCCGGCTCCAGCTTTTCATCATCCTCCACCTCGAATGGCCCTTCTCCTCTAAATCACAATCCCTCTCCCACCACTGCAAACCAGACATCGCACCAGCATCACTCTTTGACTTGGCAAGTGCCCTCCGCTTTTGCTTCTTCGAAAGCTCCTCTGCATACTCCTCGCGCCACCACTCCCGCGCCCTCCTCTTTGGCTTCTTCTTCTCTGTTGGAGCAACAGGGGTAACTGAAGATGGCCCTGCAATCCAGTCATTCTTCGGTCGCTCCTTCTTGATCTCCGATCTAATCCATTCCATCACATAGTCCTTAACGCCACTGCCGCCACCGCCAATGCCACCACCGCCGCCGCCACTATTGTCCTGACGCCACCACCAGTCACTCCCAGTTCCTGATCCCCCTGCACCTCCCCCATTGCAGCTTCGGGTATTACATCCACTAGCAACACTAGTCTTGTCACATCCGGAAGTGGACACGGCCTCTGCAGGAGATGCCGTGGTGAGCGCCTCATCATCCTCCGGTGACTTGGCAGCATTGTCTTCCCCATTAACCACGACAGCAGTGGTGCTCTCACCGGCCACCGACATATCCTCCTCACATCCACCACCGGGATTGGCGTTCCCGTCTGCATCGGCCCCAATGGCACCACTCTCCAACTCACCCTCCTCTTCAGACCTGATCCGCGCGAGTCCGAAATCTGAGAGGCGGGCGCGGAGGTCTTTGTCCAGCAACACATTGCTGGGCTTGACGTCCCCGTGGATCACGGGCGGCTGCACGACGGAGTGAAGGTAGTGGAGCGCGGCGGCGACGTCGCGGGCGACGGCAAGGCGGCGCGGCCAGCCGGACACCAGCTCGGGGCACCTCTTCCCGAGCAGCGCGTCCTGCAGCGAGCCGTTGGGCATGAGGTCGTACACGAGCATCATCCGGCAGCGGCGTGGCTGCGTGGAGAGGGAGTAGGCGAACGGGAGCAGGATGTGGGGCGGGTCGGGCCCGGGTCCCCCTCCGCCTCCGCCTCCCCGTGCGCGTTGGCGGCGCAGCCGAGGAGGTGGGAGGCCAGGGAGAGCTCGTTGTGGAACTCGCGCTCGCCCTGGAGGGAGCCCGCGGCGTCCATGACCTTGACGGCGACAGGCTGGCCCGACCTGGGCAGCGCGCCGCGGAAGACGGGGCCGAACCCTCCCTGCCCCAGCTTGCTCCCCGCCGCGAAGCTGCCCGTGGCGCGGCGCAGCTGGTGGTACGAGAGCCTCCGGAGGTCGGCCGCGGGCTGCGCGCCGGCCGCCAAAGCCAGCTTCCGGCGGCGGCGGCGGCGCCTCCGCCACAGCAGCAGCAGCGCGACGGCGGCCACCAGGATCAGCGCCGCGGCGACCGCGGCCGACGCCCCCGCGGCGGCGGGGGGCGGCGGACCGGGCCCGGCGGTGGTGGGCCCCCTGGATCGGCGGTCCGCGAACGCGACGGCGGCGGACGGGTCCTGAGCCGGCGACGGCGCGGGCGGCGAGGGCTGCCGCGAGGGCATCGGGGCGCGGGGTTTAGGGGCCCAGGGGGGCCGGAGAGGGGCGCGGAAAAGACAAGCCGACGGGGTCACCGCAAAGCGCAGCAGCGGAGCGAGGCGAAAAGTGTCTTGGCTTTCCACCATTTCCTTCTCTTCTCTCTCAGATCAGATGCGTGCGTGCTTCACTCCGTCGCTGCTGCCTCCCCACCTCTGCTGCGGGTTCGAGGCGGATCCGAGGCCAGCCGCTGGTCAGTGGGCCCAATGGAACGCCGGGCCCACGGTCAGAGGGATGGGTGCACCCACCCCACCCCATCCGAAACAGAGGAGGGAGGTTGGATAGAGAGGGAAAGGGGGTTGGACGCCGAGCTTGCTGATGCCTGGTGGTGTATCTGCAATTTTGTATCGTAGGATAGCAGGAGTAGGTAGGAAGGAGTTATTGAGTTGAATTGGGACGGATGGGGGGAGGAAGAGGTCAAATGCGAGCAAATGCTGAGTTATGGCAGTGGCCCTGCGATTAGCATTTGAGTGTTCCTCCTCCTCATACCCTACATTAGCCAAATCAAAATAAGACAAGATCTCCGCGGAAGCAGTACACCGTACACGCACTTTACATGATATTATTATGCTAGATTCGCCCAATGACGGTAAGCACTGGAGTCTTTTTTTTTTTTTTCCTTGTCATGGATAGATTTGTTGTTTTTTTTTTTTAAAAAAAAAGCATTTGTTCAGGCAAAGACCCTGAATCATCAAGAAAACCCCAAAGAAAGGAGGGAAAGAAACTGAATATCCGAAACTAGCAGGTTGCTTTACATGCAGGATGATCAGGTGTTGTCTGCCGTGCAACAATTGGAATTTGTTGGAGACGGCATATGGTATACTACAGTACTCCGCACTTTACAGGTAGCCTTACCTTTCCGGTTGGTCCTGGCCCGCAGGAGCAACCTCGTCGTAGGATTAGGGGCCATTTTGTTCTCTCTTGATTCCTGATTCCTCAAGCACTGCGCTTTACTCCTCCTTCTACTATCAGCAAAAGCGTAGGTATGTAAAGGCCGGCTAAAGTGTCAATGTAAGCAAAGGTTCTTTTTGTCCATGTCCAATGACTTTTTCTTTTCATTTGCTTTTATTTTGAGACGTCAACTTGTTACTCACCGATGTTACGCAGACGCTGACTCTTTCAATGCTGCCTTTGCGGACTCGCTAGGTTAGGTTTGGGCAGGACAAGACTTTGATAGAAAAATTCTCAAAACATATACAAAAGCGTAATCATAAATAAATAATTATTTGGGTCCGAATCTTATCAATCTTATGGCCCCAGTTTTGTATATTATAAATAAAAATCATGTTTGGACAAAAGTCGTTAGTCCTGCCCTTTTGGCTGGCCCCCGCATTCTTCTCCAGCGTCGATCGCTCCTTCATCCGAATGGAATGGTGCAGACTCCAGACCTCCTCACCTGCAGTCGGTTAGCTTTTCAAATCGTTTAACCTTTTTACATCAAGTGCGACCACTCATTTTATTTAAACAAAATTATGCAAAATATCATTTCTTTTGTCGTGGCTTACTTTATTAATAAAAGTTCTGCAAAAATAAGTTAAATTTGACTATGGTTGCATACTTTTTTTTATTAAGACAAGTGGTTAAACTTGAGGTAAAAAAAGTCAAACGCCTTACAATTTAGGATCGAGGAAGTAAAATGCAAGGACGGTAAACTTAGAAGCCTTGTAAAAAACTAGTATAATGCCCGTGCTAACGCTACGGTGTCATCATAAAAAAATCATCTCTACTATAATAGATCATCCATCAGGCTCTCCTGGTTCCCTACAACTGATAGCCATTGATTTTGTTCTAGATAAACATTGAGATATGCATACCATGACAAAAACCAAATTCAATTATGCGTTTTGACTTGAGATCACACGATTTTTTTTTTGAGATCAAGGGCTAAGAACCCTGCTTATATATATTGAAAGCAGATAGCACGTGCTGGGGATACCAGTTTTACATGCCAGGCCCAAAAGGATAGCAAACAATACATCCATCGAAAAATGAGACCCACCATCATGGCGACATGGCTAGTAGCAAAATAGATGATAGAGAGGGGGAAAAAAAGACGCAAGCTTGAGTATCAGAAAAGATAAAACACATAACTAAAGCCATAGATTATGTCCGATTATCAGATAGATTATGTCCGATTATCAGAGAGCCAAGATCTTCAGATGCTCTTCTGTGGGGCCTCCTTCCAATTTCGGCAAAAACCTCCTTCATGCGGCACAAACTTGGCTTCAAGGCTTGCGGTGATTCAGGCGTAGAGGGAGTAGTAGAGGCTACTCAACATGTGCAGCCTCGTGTGGTACTCTGACATTCTGCGGAAAACCCCAACCCAAATACAAAACAAAGTTAATGTCTCTAAAACCATGGCTCTAAATAAGTTTATCAATAGCATTTAAAGCCAAGAGAGTACTTCAGTGTGTCCCTGTCCTTTAGGAAATTGTGAACCTGTGTTAGATTCTCACATGCAAAATTTGGATAACAAAATTAGATGTAGACTCGAGGGTATCTCCAACATGCACACAGTAGGAAAGTTGGTGATTAAAAAAAAAAAAAAACCTACAAAACGAATAGATTATTAGTGCCAGTATTTGTTGGCCAGTATGAAATCTTTACAAAATTAGATGCAAACTCAAGAGGCCATCGATTATTGAACAGCTGTATGAAATAAACAGGATTGAGCCTGTAAGATAGAGCCAGCATGTGTTGTCCTATTTCTTGCTCAACTGAATTTCAACAAAAAGGATACTGATCGAGCCGTACTCTATGAATCTTACTTAGCATCTTAGCTTATCAAATTATGGCTTCTGAAGTACTACTGCTGCCCTGACAGCATTCTGAACATGTTGCAACGATGTATAAGCATCAATTCGGAGTTTGGTCAGAGGGGCAAATAGCATATCCAGAAGAAATTTGAGCAAACCTATAATAGCCTTCCAAGCATCCCATTTCGCTGGCTATGTCCTTCAGGTTGAAAATGCCTTCAGATGTACTCCAATGTCATTCAAGTTGGGAAAAAAAAAGGAATTTCCCTTTCCAAATCTCTCCTACAAACTGCATACAGTTCTAACTATATGAAGTAATGATGAAGAATATGCTTTGCTTCTTGCAATTGCACATAGTAGCAGGTAGTTTTGTCGCATTCAAATATTAGTCATACAAAAATAAATATTTTTTTTAGCATTCTTAGCCTAGTCCACGACTCCACTCCAGCCATCCTACACTCCTGCAAACAATAGTCATCGATTCAGTATAGTCTTTATGAAAGCATAAACTACAGGCTATAAAGTTTAAAAAAATTTAACTATAGGACAATCGACTGCAAATTCATGACTCAACAGCCAAGAATCTCTTTGCTAAAATTGATGTGGCCGTGTACTTCGTATCCACTCTTTGCTAAAAATCAAGGACAAGAAACAAATTACGTTTTGTGCCTACAAGTATTTTTGTCAGTCTCACTAACATTCGTGTGGCTTTATAAATATCCTGACAAATCATAAATGCCAGCACATATTTAATTATCAAATTTTAAATCACAAATCATACCGGTTGTAGTCAAAGCACAAGAAGTGTCATTGCTTTGTTACTGGGCCTTCTTCCTTTCTCGGTAGTGATCGACGTTGGTATTCACATTGTTTCCTCCTCTCCTACTCCCTTTGTTCTTCGCTCATTTTAGATCGTCGAGTCTGTTGCTGTCGGTTCCTTGCTGCAAGTCCAAATGCAAGCTCCTTTAGACGTTTGGACATGCATAGGAAATCTATTAGAAACCATGAAAGTGCTTTATACACAGGTTTACAACGTACCTGTGAGATTGGTTATATCGCCTAGTGCATTGTGAGTATCTCTCGGCGTAGACATTGCGATAGGATTGACTATGAACACACAACCATATAAGGATTTATAATGGCAGCAAAAAAAAACAATACAATGGACAAAAATAAAACCTGGGGAACGCAGAGCTCTACTGTAGGATAATGTTAGCAATGAGATTCCTGACAAAAACATATTATATACATACAGATTTTTTATTTCCCTTCACTGAATCAACGAACTGAAACTGACTACAGGGGCATCGGATTCAATCATCTGAAAGTATATCCGCACCAACAGGAACCAAGATCGAAAAATGAAACACGCATTTTTCTAATCTACAGGGGACTGACGACAACAGTAAAGCCAAGAACACTGATCGGATCGTGGAAGAAGCAGAACACCAGCGAGGACAATCTTTGAACTTGTTAGATGTGAAAGCTAAAGGACTTTACAACTTACTATTCGATCTGAGGCTGGTGTCCTCGCGTGCCAAGGCGTCTAGGTCAGGCAGTCACGATGCGCAGTCCGCCGTGCCTGCTGCTCACGATGTGCAGTCCGCGTCGATTGGAGCTGCGGGCGGACATCCGTTATCCTGCCGCGACAGGCGTAGATCGGGTCGGAGGCGATGAACTCGTTGACGACGGAGTCGGTCCACCAGGTCGCGGCGGCCCACGATCCCGTCGATCCCGATGAGCGAGAGCGACGGCGGTTCCCTTGCTGTGCGGTCGTTTCTTTCTTTTCTCTTTTTCGCGGTGAGGACGACGTGCTTTGTCGAACGATGGTTAGGGTGTAAGACCCTTACACAAACTTTCTTTCAATCTTCGCCCTCCGTTCGTGGATCGGTTGGTTGTTGATCGTCGGTCCAAAAATAGAAAGAAGTGGTGGTAGAGATGAAAATCGGCTTATTCATCATTATACTAGTTCGTACAATTTTGTATCTATAGTGTTGCCTTCTAATAATTTTCTTATCCTATCAAAATATTGACCAAATAATTAAAGATGTGTTTCTTAACAAAAAAATATATAATGCCCTATATCACCCACAAATTTTGAGATGTAGGATCTGCTTGGTAGAAATCCAAATTCTCGTAGAAAGGTTTCAAATCCAAATTCTCTGTACACTCGTTTTTACAAACTTTTGATTTGATGATTGTTTTTATAACAATTGATCGTATAAAGAGTCTTAGTTTCGCATGGGCCATGTAAATCTCGGGCCTGCATGGAATCGGCTCGCCAGCTGACAACCTTCTCACGGATCGCACGTCGGCCCATCTCTCTCTCTCTCCTCTTTACTGTTACCAAATAGCACGCGAAAAAAATCGGTCCCAAATGCAGCGTTAGCAGTAATGAACAATTTGGAGAGACAATCGTCAGCGATTTGATCCAAGAATTTCCGTATGTAATTGCCACCTTTTGACTTCAAATCTTTTTCTTCCTCCCTGGTTCCTTCTCTTTCGTGGGGCGTTGAGAAAAGGACAGAAGAAATGGGGTTCATATCGGGAGTCATGATGGGGATGATCCTCGGCGTCGCCCTGATCGCGGGCTGGGCGCGCGCCATGGCTCGCCGCGCAGCCAAACGCAGCAAAAAGGTAGGTCCAGCTGCATCATTCCGATTTGATCTTGGCAATCTTGAAAAGTTTTGATCTTCATATCCCCGCCTCCAGTTATGGGGTCTTGATTTTCTCTCTGATAGATTTGACAGTGGAAGATAAAGCCTTTTTTGACAAACAAAGTACAGATTGATTGTTAAAAGTACAGTGTATATCTTTGATTTTGTGCAAACGGTTTAATTGAAAGAGCCTATGTGTTAAATTTTCGTATGTTCTCTGTTGTTTGATTTGTGTGCAACATGTAAAATGTATATTGAAAGTGGACGCCGCTTCACTGCAATTTTGGTTCATCTGGGTTTATGGAATTAATTTTTTGTGCATCTTAGTTTGGGATAAATTTGAACATAGTGACACATTTTGGAACAGGCTGCGGATGTCAGTGCACTAGGATCTCTCAACCGTGAAGACGTGAAGAAAATATGTGGAGAAAACATTCCCCAATGGATATCATTTCCAGAATATGAACAGGTGAAATGCTACTTGACTTGATGTGAATATAATCATCAAACTGTAAAGATGCTGTTGCTGTATTGGCTACTTTGTAAATTTGATTATTTCTTGTGCCACTATATTCACTACCCAGAAGTTATCTGAATTTTTTTTGTTGTATAACTGCTAAACAGAGCTTCGCAAAGACAAAACTTTTTGCTTCTCATAGAGTATGTCCCCTTGATTTGTTACTTGCATGCTTCTTTGATATATATTTTTGGGTTTTCCTTTCAGGTCAAATGGCTCAACAAACAATTGAGCAAGCTTTGGCCCTTTGTGGAAGAGGTAAGAACGAAGCTATACTCCCATTTTAAGAAACATACAGATCTTACCAATTTTCTGCCAACAAAACCGTCCTTATCCATAGTTGCATCCAATTACAGGCAGCAACCATGGTCATCAGGGATTCTGTAGAACCGATACTGGATGAATATCGACCAGTAGGGATTTCCTCACTGAAGTTCAGCAGGCTCTCCCTTGGGACCGTCCCACCGAAAATAGAAGGTAGCTAGGAAAAAACGGTGTCAATTTAACAGTTATATGCTCTCATAGGATCTCTCTGTGACATGCTATTCTGTGTTCAGGCATTCGGATCCAGAGTTTTAAGAAAGGGCAGATTACAATGGACATGGACTTCCGGTGGGGTGGGGATCCAAATATTATTCTTGCAATCGAAACACTTGTTGCTTCGCTTCCTGTTCAGGTTTGCAGATCGCTACATCCCCATTTATCTTCAATTTCCTACAATTTCATAAAGGGTGTTGAATTTCCTCATGAAAATATTTTACACGTATAGCGCATGTTTGGATGGGTGTGGGATGAGTTCCTGGCCAGGCGGCGACCGATTTCAGATGCCTGGGACTAAGATCAGCTGCTTGGCCAGGGAACGCAGGAGAGGCTGTGATCTAAACACACATATAAAATTATTTACCATGTGTGTGGACTGATGTTGGTAATTGCAGCTTAAGCATACCAAGTAAAAAAAAAATGGATCCTCTAATTAGATCATTTTAGACTCTTTTGTTTGCCTGCTGTATAAAAAAACAGGAGCTCATCTTTAAACTTCAAAATTTGTTTCCACATCATGTACTAATTGTTTTAACGGTTCCATGTTTGTTTGTATATACGTATACAGTTTAAGAACCTTCAGGTGTACACCATCATCCGTGTTGTCTTCCAATTGTCGGACGAGATACCATGCATATCTGCTGTTGTTATCGCTCTTCTGGCAGAGGTGTGCTTCTTTTAGTTACTGAAACTCCTCTATTCCTCTGTTGTCCAGGCTTTGATCTTTGAATTCTATTCGAAAATACTTCGTTGTCAGAGATGTTGCATATGAGATCAGTCTTTCTTTAAATTGTTTTTGAGACCGTGTGGTTCCCCTGCAATTGCAGCCAAAACCGAGAATCGACTACATACTGAAAGCCGTGGGAGGAAGCCTGACCGCAATGCCTGGCCTTTCAGACATGATCGACGTATGAAATGAACATTCATTTCTTTTCTTTTAACATTTTTTCATTCCAAAGTGTATCTACTATCTACAGTACAAATTTGAGAAGGAAAAAAATAATGAAATGAAATTTCCCCGTTCTGTAGGATACAGTGGCGTCACTGATCACTGACATGCTCCAATGGCCACACAGAATCGTTGTTCCACTGGGTGGAGTTGACGTTGATGTCAGGTTAATATAATCTGATATTGTTAGAATCATTTTCACGACGTTGTTTGATCTGTCGACTTGAAAAAACTTGTTAGAATGACAGAAAGGTCTCTTGTGCAGCGATCTTGAGCTGAAGCCGCACGGGAAGCTCACGGTCACTGTGGTCCGCGCGGCTTCCCTCAAGAACAAGGAACTCATCGGAAAATCCGACCCCTACGTGGTCTTGTTCATACGCCCAATGTTCAAGGAGAAGACCAGCGTCATTGACGACAACCTCAACCCTCAATGGAACGAGACGTTCCAGCTGATCGCGGAAGACAAGGAGACGCAGTCCCTAACTCTTGAGGTGCACACCAACTGTCAAACCTCACTGCTTGTTTGGTACTCCTAAGGCAAGAAGTAATTCTTTCTCTGCGCTTTCAGGTGTTCGATGAGGACAACATGAAGCAAGACAAGAGGCTTGGCATCGCCAAGCTGCCCCTGAGCGACCTGGAGATGGAGACCGTGCAGGAGGTGAACCTGCAGCTGCTGCCGTCGCTGGACACGACCAAGGTCAAGGACAAGAAGGACAGGGGGGCGTGCTCACCCTCAAGGCAGGATCGATCTATCAGTCTCGTCCTTTTCGTGTTCAGTTGGCAGCGACAAGTCCCCGGTTGCCTGACGTTCCTTTTGCAAGCTACATTGCAGGTGGCGTACCACCAGTTCACCAACGCAGAGGCGCTGGAGGCCCTGGAGCTGGAGAAGCAGACCGTGGAGGAGCGGCGGAAGGTGAAGAGCGAGACGGGGGCCGTCAGCGGCGCCGCGGACGCGGCAAGCGGCATGGCGTCCACGGTCACCCACGTGGCCGGCACGGGCGTCGCGGCGGCCGGCACCGTTGCTGCCACGGGCGTCAGCGCGGCCGGCTCCGGCGTTGGGAAGGTTGGCACGGGCATGGGCGCCGTGGGCTCCGGCATTGGCGCGGTCGGCAGTGGACTCAGCAAGGCCGGCAAGTTCGTCGGCCGGACTGTCACGGGGCCTTTCAGCAGCGCTAGGCGCAGCTCCAGCAGCGTCCCCAACGTCGTTGACGAGTGACGATGCTAGCCTAGCAGCTAGTTTGTTACAGTATGTTATTAGATTGTTCGCAATTCCTTTAGGCTTTGCTACGATGTCAGATGCAGTCAGACGCGTTTAATTTAACACAACTTTTATAACATGCTTCTGGTTTAGCTTTTGCTTTTTTTGGATATAAGACAGCTGATTCAGGGTATCAATGAGATAAGATGAAGTACTGATGACAATGCTAAACAACAGACAAGGATACGGCTAACGCCAGCAGCGTAAATAGCACTCTTTATTCACAATGAACGTAGTGGAATGTTTAGCCTTCAATACAGTGCTTATTTATATCCAGCACACCGCCCAGTCGGCAACTACTTATTAGCATCATACAAGGGTGATATCACCCGATATTTGTTGCCAACTACCAAAAAAAATCCTCTGCATAGCTAAGGAAAAATGATGATGTTCGTCCCAAGCTTAAACAAAGGGACTGCTTATGATTTATCCAAGATAACAGATGAAAAAATGATTTTGTTCAAAGGCCACCAAAGATAGATTTTACATCGGCTACAATAAATACAAATGTTGGGACAAGCTCAATCTTCCTCCTCACGAATCAGTGCGAAGGAGAACGGGGCGAACTTGTAACCATCACCTTCATAGAACTTGTTCTGGAACTCCACCCAGTGAAGCCTCAGCGCGTGAAGGAATGCACTCAGCGTCTCCATAACAAGCAAGACACCAACCGTGGCAAAGACGAAGACAACGCCACCGATAAAAAGGTAGACAATATTGTTAAGCCTGCAAGAAACAATTGCATTTCAGAAAGTGCCAAAATGTTTATTTTAATGGCTAGAGAGACTTGTTTGCTTACCCCACAGCCGTTAGTAGTACTTTATCGTAGAATACAGTGGACAACTCGGAGTGTGCAAGACTGAAAGGAGAATATCAGTAGCTCGTTAGTAGCCAGTGAGGTCAAAAACAGACTTGTTTAGCTGCACTCCTATGTGGATTAGGGTGCAGCCAAACAAGCCCCTAAGCAAGTATGGGACTGTGCATAGGTGACAGGTGAGTAAATAAATATACTGTTTAAAGTAGCATTACCTCAGAGCCCAAAGACGAAGGTATGAAGCTGTGTTTGAGACTGCACCAAGAACAAATTCGATCGTGTGAATCAGTTGGTGAACAAAAACTTCACTGAACTCAAACTCCTCATGGTCATGTGCGTCCTCATGATGTTCTCTTCTTAAGAGTATCCGGGAAACTCCCCGTGGTTTCAAAAAAAAAAAAAAAAAAAAAAAAAAAAAAAAAAAACGTAAACTGCAGCCACAAAACATCAAGTCACCGATAGAATAATACTATTACGCAAACATACTTGCTGATGTTGCTTCTTCAATAGAAGAGGTTTTGGAATCAACATCCAAGGTACAGACACCAAAGCAAGCAGAAGTAGAACAAGCTGCATTTGAAAGGGCGAATGGTTAGGCATGATAGACCAGTATGCTTCACAGAAGAGAACATATCAACAAGGAATATAGACCTGCACTGTCTTCTGGCCACTAAACAACTGGTTCTCACCAAGCTCATCTGTTGGGCTAAGGAACATGTAGATCATAACATGGTATAGATCTGCTTTTGACCCCGTGCACCACTTAATTATAATGAGCAAGGACAGGTAACCAAATAAGCTGTTCAAGAAGATCAACTGGGGAATGAACTGGTACCTGTTTCAAATGAGTACATGTGGAAAACTCATAATCTATCGATTGTAACACACTGTTAAAGGATCAACTGCTTCTTCACAACTGTTGTAGATCCTCATCTCAAATGGAATGTCATATTGTCTAATAAAATAAAAAGGTGAATAAACTTACCACACATTAATACTGTTCCTGAAAAAATTTTGCATTGAAGTAACTAATCACAATCCCAAGGTTCATTTGTGCAACTCCAAGAAGAATCGACATCTTCATCTTCAGTGAGTTGAGAAACGGCAGCTCGCTGCGGCTACCCATGCCAGACAGGGTCCACACCAAAAGGGTATGTATCTCTTACTTTAATTAGTCCATCAGTAGTAGAATCACTATGACCAAAGTGGGGAAAATAATGAGCCAGCAATTTTATAAACAAATAAACATTAGGTTTCTTCATTTCATTTTCCTTACCTACAAGAAGGATCACGGCATTCATAGGCAGATTTACGAAAAGCTCAAATGGAACAGAGAAAAATTCATTGTATATTAATCCTGTGTAGATTGAAAAAAGTGACATCATAAAAATTACATAACGCCCACCAAACATCATCTCCATTATGTCTCCAAGTTTCTGTGATAAAAAAAAAAGAAGAAGATGTAACGGCAGTTTAAAAAAAAGGAAATTATTAACAAAACTAAGTCCTCTCATATCCCTGATTCTTAAGTAAAAATAAAAGGGCTCTTGGAGAATACAGCTAACGTTCCAACTCCAAAACAGGTCATAGAATTGTAGTACTACAGATACACAGACAAGTGAGGCAGAATGCAATCGAGACTAGTGGACAAACCTGTGAAGCTAGTTTCCTCTCCCGGATTATCAGATAAAGTGTTGCAAGTAACAAGCAAATTCCATGGCCCCAATCACCAAACATGACAGCAAATAAGAAAGGGAAAGTCACAATGGTGAATACTCCAGGATTTGCTTCTTGATATTTGGCCACACTACACATGGAACACAGCATTAGCACTTATCCACCTTACAGTATTGAGCCAAACCTCAAATAACATGAATTCCACTTCTTTATAATTACAAAAAATAAGCAGTCCATGTTAGCCTTCGTCTAAGCCTCTAAGGAAGTAATTTGTGTTTCTAAAACATAAAGGATTGATTTTGACAGAAACATTAAGAAAATGACTGTGAATCCTAACCTTGATCGACAATCGCTACACATATCCAAATAAAAAATTGTTAAGAAACTATACTTTTTTACATAACAGCTCGTTAGCATTAGTTGCACAAAAATAATCAGTGTCATTTATGCCACTTGTCCCATGTGAGGTAAACTGCAAGGGTAGTTAGAAAACATACCCATACGCATCAACAATTTCCTGGAAAGCTGTAGTAAATTTATTTGTCTGGAAATATGTTGGAGGAGATTCTTTTGTGTTGAGAACTTGAAATATTGAGCCAACTTGGGATTTGCTATCAACAGTAGCACGCTGAAGAGCATCTTGAATCTGCAGAGTTAAATCAATCCCATTCGAATGTCAAAAAGGGGAATCAAGAAGGCAGCCAGGAGAACAAAGCAAATGCACATTTAACTACCTGCACACTTGCAAAAACTGGACTCCAGCCCTCAGCAACTAGGCATTTCTTCGTAACATCAACACTCAGCATGTTCAAGGTGTGATAAATTGCTTTTTCCTCCTTCTTCGCCTGTAGCATTGATTTTGAAATTTAGTAATGATAATGAAACTGTGATATGAGATAAATCGAAAGCAAACTAAAGCAATAATAAGTAACTTTAGAATGTAAAATTTCACCAAATTCATGGAGATAACAAAGTGAAGCTTACCAGATGGTTCCACTGTTCAAAATCAGAAGCGATATTTTTTAGTATACTGTCACGATGAGCTAAACCCATGTCAATTGTTGCCTTCAACTCTGAGATCTTCCCAGATACCTGTAAGGTAATAAATTTCAGATCATATCATAAGCTTAAATACTGATATAGGAAAAGACTCCTATTAGTGCCTCAGCCTTAATTCAAAACTCTTATAAATGCAAGTACAGCCAGCAAATATTTTTTGAGCAATCAACAACACTTAGGTGATAACATATTCACCTTGTATTGAAAATGATTACAGTGCAATCTCAATGCTAAGGCAGAGTCATTTGTGAGTGGAACTAAGTATCAAAAGTGACCATTCCAGTAGCATCACAACAGGATTTAGTTGCACACCCTGACAACCATATCACATGCAAAGCACATATCCAAAAGGACATTGCTCTTAACATGTCGAATTTGCTAACTTGAATTTCTACTTCACAAGAATCTAAGCCATGTAATACACCATCAGAAGTTGTCATCAACACAAAGAACTCAAATAGGAATATAAACAAATATTGCACTTCAAGTGCTGACCTCCTGAACAGCATGAAGTTGTTTGCTAACATCGTCTGGAACGGGTAACGGTTCGCACTGAAGGCATCACATATCTTCAGAATTTTGGTTTTTGCCCTCTCTCCAGAGTAGAATATAACAAATGCATTCTTTGTTACCTGCGTAACCATACAAAAGGTTGGCAAACAAGTCCAAGCAAAGAATAAACACCAAGCTTGAAGTTAGAACAGAACAATTGGGGTGCTGATAAATGGGAATATTATCAAGTGTAGCAATCATCACTCATGAATTAATCACTTGAATACCAAAAAATTCATGAAGTCAAAAGTATCTGTACTGAGTTTGTCTGCCATTGCTTTTGGTACAAAGAATAGTTATATTGATATCATTCAGATTTTTCTTTCAAACTGTGCATATAAATAAGAACCATTATCAATGTAGATATTTTGAAGGGGCCAGGAACAAAAAAAAAAAAAATATTAAAAAGATTAAATTAAAATTGCTAGAAAATATGTGCCAACCTTTTCCCCAGAAACTGGATCAGTGACGGGTTCATCAACAGGCTCTTGCCTAAGGAAAATATTACCCCTTGTGGCACGGAATAAGATTCTTTCAAAAGCCATTGCCTTTTCCTTTGGAACAAGGCCACTCAATGAGCCAAGCTTCACTTGTTTTGATGGATCTGTTGACATCTCCTAAAAAGAATACAACCAATGTGTCAATATCTTATTAAAAAGGGATATAATTGAAAAATTAATATGAGGAGGGTGGTGCCCAATGTTTTCAAGGCGATAAGGCAAGGCGTGGTGACTGACTACTGCCTTGGCGCTTAAGCGAGTAAGGCATAAGGCGAGGTGACGCTGTAAGTACATAAGGAAATTTTAAAACAACAGCTCATAGCAGTAAATGGTGAAGAAAAAAAGAAAACGAAAAACGAAAAAAGAACAAAGTAGGAGTAAGAAGTGGTGTGGCCCAGCCCAACAGGCAGCCCATGTGGCCCTCACGTCTTCATCTCCTCCTTTTTAACTCCTCTCTCCTCAGCAGCCGGAACTCAGCACCATCGCAACTCTCTCCCAAATCCTTCTCTCCATCTCTTGCTTCCCTCTCTCCTGTAGACCAGCGCCGATTGGGAGGCAGACACGGTTCGCAGGCGGCTGCTCCTCGCGAAACTTACCAGAGGGGGAAGCTGTTCTTGAGGGGGAAGAGGACACGGCCGCATGAGTCGGCTGCTGGCGGGTAGACGGCGACTTCCCACGGCAGCGGGGGGAATGCAGCGGCGCAGGTGAGGGAGCTGCGGCTTCCTATTCCTGTCTCGCTTTCCCGCTCAATGGTTGGTCTCGAAAGCCTACTGCGTTTCTCCCGCGGACCCGCTCCCTCTGCCCGCGATTTTTTTCTCCCTCGCGGTTGCCCTTTTCGCGTTTTTTCTCCCGCGTATGGCGCTCGCCACGCCACGATTTGGCACCTAATCGGACGCCAAAGCGACGATTTTTGGACGCCATGGTCCTAAGGCGGACGCCATATGAATCTAAGGCGAAGTCGTCTGCTGTGTCGTCCCGCGTGAGCGCCTCGGCGCTTAAGCGGCCTTTAAAAACACTGGTGGTGCCTCTTTATTATCAAAAACAATCATTTTACCTGTTCCAGCAGAGGGCTCTCCAGTGAAGTTTGACCAGATTGGTTTGCCTCCATTACCCTTTGTTGTGCTGCAGCAGTTCTTTGAGCTGAATAGAAAAACTCACCAGCCTGGAAAAAAAAAAAACAAATTAGAAGCTTCGTGCCAGACATTGCACGGGTACCTTGGCCACTATACTGAAGTTGTAGAATGAGAACAGGGTGAGAAGGGAAACTGGCTGTCTGGCTCTCTAAATTAGTTTGTTACTAGCATGACAACAAAACATGTATATACAATCAAATGGGCGTACCCAGTGCCGTAGAGGCTCCCACACTTGCAAGGGTGCAGGGGAAGGGTATTTTAGCGCCAAGCCTTACCCGCACCATGTGCAATATGCGGAGGCTGGGGCTTGAACCCGGGACCTTCCGGTTACAGGCGGTAAGAGCACTACCACTTGCACCAGGCCCGCCCTTCTAAACTTAATTGGGCTTAGATATTAGAGCACAAAGGAGTGTTTCCTCCATTAAATTGCCATATCACTATAGTGGTAACTGAGAACAGATGTAGCTGGCAATACTCAATGAGGCCCAGCAGCAAATGATTACATATAGAAACATATTAAAAATAAAGCAAAATAACAGGGTGAAGAACCAATTTGTAGTAGCTAGAACTAACATAATTCAAACTAAAGGTAATATTAGAAATGGCACATATTTGCGCAGAGTGATTCACAGTGAATGAAACTAGCAACAGAAAGAAATAAAATATCTAATGGGCCTGACCAACTCCTGTATTTGCTACACATATCATGATGCCAAAATAGGTATATTCGATCCAACAGAATACTTTCAGAAAGTTATACCTTTTGGAGAACAGTATGGTACTCTAATAGCTCATTGTAGGTCCTCTGTAACTTCTCATTGTTTGCATTAACTTCAGTTAGCTCAGCTTCCAGTTCTCCAAGTTTTATCTGTATTAGTCAGTGTTAAAACATCAAAACAAGATTTGTTGTGCATGATCAGGGAGCATCCCATTGACTAACATACCTCCAAGTCATCAAAATCCAGATGAGTATCATTTAGATGTGTAGGAGAGGTTGTTATGTCAGCTTTTGACATCTGCTCCTTAAAAAACCTCAATTTACGAGCCATTTCACTACACCTTTTGATCTGTAAGCAGAGTACATATAGAACAACAAACATGACATGGAAAACCATATTAGTCACATGGGTAACTAATCCTAATTGCACTTTATATAGTGAATAAATGAAAAGTAAGGTCAGCTATGGTTTAGAAAAATGGCAAGTTTATATAGCTTATCAAGGTTACGCCCTAATTTATCATAAGGAAAGGGGTTAATTTCATCAATAGCGAAAAAGAGAGTCAGCAATGAGAAGGGACTTATGGCGGTTTCAAGTTGATGTTACAAAAATCAAGATGAAAGTGATGCCAAGGTAACTGGGGTATTTACCTGGGCAGCATATGTTCGTTGAAACGGGCTCTTCTCTGCATTAAGCTGTGGTGGAAAAACAGTAATCAGATTAACAGTAAAACCAACAGGTATGTATCACGATCAGCTAACAAAGCACCGACAATAGCATACCATACCAACTTGAGAGAACTGTTACTTTCATTGATTATTGAAAATTCTGCATAGATAATTCCCTACAACAAACATTCATATGCTAAATTCCAGGCTCCGACTACAACCAATCACACCAATGTGAACAATTATGCCACGATTCCAACGCTTTAGAACAGTACAAACAGTGCACGTGGTAGATGCAAATTCCCCAATTTGGTAATGCCGACAGGAAACCCTCTCTAACTCCCAGGAAGCCCCGATCACAAAGTACTAATTATCACCTAGCCACTATCTTAGATCGAAAGGGGATCCAGCTCCGGAGCAAGTGGGAATCACCCGCCCCCCATGAGAAACCTAAAAATACCTTAACCCTGGAACTGCCTAATCGAAGGGACGAGCAGAGCAGGGGCAGGCGGCCTTACGTCTTTGAACTGGAGGAGGCCGAGGTCGCCGAGGTAGGAGACGGTGAGGTGCGCGGACTCAGATGGTATGATGACCTGCACCAGCTGCATCGCCTCCGACCGCATCAGATCCATTGACGGGCAGCAGCCGCCTCCGCCACCACGCGCCATGGCTGGCGTGCGCGCGTGCCCCGCCGGGTCAGCAGCCGACGCGCTGCTCCTACGTCAGATCCCTGGAGATCCGACGAGGTGTTTCGGGTCGGAATCGCGCGGGCGGAGCGGATCTCCGGCTGGTACGGCGGTGGCCTGATCGGTTCCTCGCGTCGTGAGGAGGCGGGCGAGCGAGGGAGGAGGTAGAGACAGCCGGGGGCCCTGGACCATGTGGGTATTATGCGGAGCCGTGGCGGGGCCGAACACCGATCGGGTCCATGACAAGTAGGGCCCAGGTGCCAGAGTTCGGATCTGGGTCTAGGATTTTTTTTTTTCCTTCCCTGCGTGAAGAAGAGTGTGGTGATTTCGCGATTTCGCGGGGGAGATTGCGACTAACAAGCTGACCTGTGGGCCTGGGTGGGATCGTACTGTGGATGTGGTTGGTTTACGTGTTGTCTTCTGTATTTAATTGATGCGAGGCGTGGGCCATAATAACTCTGGAGCCTTCATATGGGACTTATATTTCAGCCCACATAAACGAGCCCAAATGGCCATGGAGATGTAGTACAATTAGAGCGGCCCAATGTAAAGTGCTATAAACTGGTCTCGTGGGCTTTGCTTTCTATAAGTTTGGAAAAGGAAAAAGTCCACATTTCCTCCCCCAACTATCACAGAAGTTCAATTTTCCTCCCTCAACTTCAAAACCGGATGTCGGGGACCCAAATATTGGACCCCGTGACATTCTCATATAACGAAATCGTCGGCCCGTCGGGGCCCAAGAAAACTTCGACTGCTATCATCCCGCTTAGAAAGACGACCCGACGGACGGTGGACCGGGCCAAAGAGCCACGACGCCTACGTAAAAGACGCGGTCGGCCCACGAGACGGCCCACCGGAGTCACCGCGACGAAAAGAGCTCGCTACGCTCACGGAGGACAAGGTCGAGACCTTTACAAGACGACGAACCATGGCGCCCACGTCATCATCGGCCAACCTAAAGCTCGGATTCAACCCCAAATCTCCATCTCGTCCGAGGGTGGTTTAGCTCACCGGCCCTCGGATGAGAGACCTCGCCTCGTCCGAGGGTGGCCTAGCTCACCACCCTCGGGCGCAAAATCTCGCGAGGGAGACCCGCTCTCCAGGGGAGACCGAGGTGGCTCTCCATCCTCGGTCGACCCCGGGCGTGGGAGGTTCCGTCTCAAGGAAGGGAAAGCTTTTGCATTTAATGCGGTTACACAGGCAGACGAGGCGCCGCGGGGCCATCGATTACGCCCGATCAAATCGACCGCGGATCACTTCCCAAATCCGGCCGATGGGACACAAAAATTGAACCGGTGGCGTATTACGCCGCCCGGCGACGGAAACGAGGATGACACTTTGTTCATTTCCCGGCATCGTCAAGACGCCACGGCGGGCGGACCCTCGGGCTTATGACACGCCACGGCCCGGCTTTCCGGGACCGGCCCTCGCCATGCGGACCTGTGAGGGACGCCTCACGGATCCTCGGGGCGCAGGGAAATGGCACGTCCGCCATCGGATTAGGACGCGTGTCTTCATCAAACAACGCCCAAGCCGGCCGGCCCTCGGCGATGCGCATGCAACGAGCATAGCCTCGAAATTAGCCACCTAGGCATCCACATATGTAAACATTACTTCCCTCTTCCCTCTATAAAAGGGGGAGTAATGCCCCATTAGCGGGGGATCGGGGACGGAGAGAAGCATAACCACCACCACCACCACGATCGTGGGGCTTGAGACCAGCGTCTCTCCCTCACACCGCTTGTAACCCCTACTACAAGCTCACCTTTGAGCGCGAGGTAACACGAGCGGGACACCACCCGCCGGACGTAGGGCCCCGTCGGCTGAACCGGGATAAACTCGCCGTGTGCGTGTGTCCATCTTGCGCTACGCCATAGGAGGAGGAGGCACGCGGCCTATAAATTCTTTATTACCGGCACCCGAGACACCCCGGTTCTCGGAACGCCGACGATTGGCGCGCCGGTAGGGGCCGCGTTGTGTGCAATCCACATCTCCGTCGACCCTCATGGCGTTTCCACCGTTTCCACCCGCCGGAAGCACGAGCTCCGCGCGGAACACTTCTTTGTTCTTGAACGCTGGAGTTCGTGGCGCTCGGTCGCAACTATGAGATGATCCTTTTGCCGGACATGACGGCGAAAGAAGAGCGATATCGCCGTGCGGCGTGTCGCCATGACGGCCGCCGCACAAGGCGGGCAAAGGCGACCCACCGGCCGACAAGGCACATTTTCGCGCGGACTCGAGTCCGACGACGCACCCGGTCGACGACTCACGAGGAGGGTCCCCGGGAACCCTAGGCACCGGGAAAATCCTTCCCCGACGCTCGCGTGGCGAGATGCCCGAAACCCTAATCGTCGGAAAACGCGTCCCACGTCGGTGGTACTAGAAGGATTCCGCAAATCCTCGCCGACGGAAAATTCGGTCGGCCGCCGCGAGGAGGGCACGGGCCAGACCTCCCGTCGTCCCACGGGAACGCTATCCCACGGACAATCACGCGGAAGAGCGCATCCGCCCGAAGGATCTTTGCCACGACCCCATCCCTGCCTCCTTGTCCGAGGCACGATTGGGGCCGGTCCCGAAGCGGGTGGAATCGCACTACCGTCCGGAGAACGAGGGGACTTCCTCCGCGCGTTCGGCGCCCCGGGGCCGGCGGCGAGGGCGATTATTATGACCCCACGCGGGAATGCTTCAATATAGAGATCCGGGGCAAGACGGCCGCCTCGCCCGGCGTCTCCGGCGAAGATGAGGCGGGCGGGCGCCGCCGGGCGACGCGGCGCGGCGCCCGGCGGCTTCCGCCCCTGCCCAGCCCGTGCCCGGCGCCGGCGCTGCCGGCCAGAATCCCGGCTGCGGGATCTGCGAGACCGCATCCGCGAGAAGTCCGCCACGACCGGCGGCGGAGCGTAACATCCAACGGAGCAAGCCCGGGCCGGGCGAGGCCCCAAGGGCGCCCCATGACGCAACGGCGGTGGATCGCGGACGGACGACGGGTACCACCACTTCGACATAGCGGCCCCGTTCAGCGAGCCAGCCTCAGCGTGGCGGCGGCCGCCATCCCGGTATCGCGAAATGCCGAACCCCTACCGCCGAGGGAAGGCGCGTCGTGAGGGCCTCACGACATCTCCTCGGCAGGCGGTTGTACAACAGGCGGAGAGCTCCGCTTCCGGGATCGGGCCGCGGCGTCCACGACGCGCGGGAGGAGTCGGGCAAAGTCGGCGGGGCTCCGTCCGACTGACGCGAGCCGAGCCTGCAAGGCCGGGTCCGGAACGCCTAGTCGACAACCGCAACAACCGCCCGATCCGGGAGCGCGCATAGAAGACCCCGTCGTGACCATAACCGAGGCGCTCTCGACCTCGGGGAAGAAATCGGCGACAACGGGCTCGCCGCGGGCGGCTCACCTCGGGGGCGGCCGGCGGGGACGAGACGCGCAGTCTTGGCCGGGAAGACCGAGGGTACTCCCGAGATCCACCGGGCCACGGGAGGCCTTCACAAGGGATATCGGGGAGAGCGCCACTCCTGCGCGCTTCGGGCCTCCCGGCCACATCGAGAAGTACTCGGGGGAGACTCGTCCCGAGGTATGGTTGGCCGACTATCGGCGGGCATGCCGGTCGAGGGGGCACACGATGACAAAGTAATAATCGAAATTTGCCCTTGTACCTCTCCGACTCGGCTAGAGCCTGGTGGAACACCTTCCACCGGACCTCATATCAAAGCGGGCGAGACTTGGAGAGGACCATCCGAGGGAATTTCCGGGGCACATACTGCGCCGGGTAACTCATGGGACCTCCGAACCGCCGCTAGAAATCGGACGAGTCCTTGCGCGACTACATCCGGCGCTTCTCCAAGCAACGGACCGAGCTCCCTAACGTGACGGTTCGACGTCATAGGGGCCTTCTTGGCCGGCACCTCTTGCCGTGACCTCGTGAAGAAGCTAGGGCGCCGGACTCGGCCGAGGCGAAAAGGCGATGGACATCGCCACCAAGTTCGCAAATGAGAAGAGGTTGTCGGGGCTTTGTTCAATCAACGCACGGGCAAAGGAAAGCGCAAGGAAGAAGACCCGAGAGGATCCTAGCCTCGGGAGGGCAAGAAGAAGAAGAAAAGGACAAGAGCCGCAAGGGCAAGGGTCAAACCCCCCCGCAGACGATGAAGACATTGTGGCCGCGGTCGACCGCAAGGGGCCCCGGCCCCCGCCACAAGAAACCTTCGACAAGCATGCTCAAGAAGCCGTGCGAACCACGGTTTCCGGTCAAGCACACCCTCGAGGAGTGCAAAAGCGGTGCGCAAACACCGCCAAACTCGGGGCCATTCCCGAGGAGGAGGAAGGAGCGCCCGAGGGCGGTCCGAGGGAGACAGGGGGGTTTCGAAGGTGAACAAGCGCTTCATGATCTTCGGCGGCAACACCCGGCAACATGTCGATGCGACAACGCAAGAAGGAGCGGACGGGAGGTATATGCGACCGGCCGGCGATCCCGAAGGCTGCGCAAGTGGTCGGATCAAGCCATCACCTTCGACCCGGTCGGATCACCCTCGGCACATCCCAAACCCGGGGGCTTATCCATTAGTGGTGGATCCCATCATTGCCAATACCCGGCTCACCAAGGTCCTCATGGACGGAGGAAGCGACCTCAACCTCATCAACGAGGAAACACTCGACCTCCTCGGGGTGGACAAGTCCAAGATCCGCCCGGGAGGGCCGGCATTCAACGGTGTCGTCCCCGGCAAGCAGCCGAAGCCCTCGGGCGATCGACTGCCGGTCCGTTTCGGGACCCCTCGAACTTCGGGCAAGAGACTCTCACCTTTGAGATCCCGGGGTCCGAGGTACATACCACGCACTCCCAGGGGCGGCCTTGCTATGCCAAATTCATGGCGAGTCCCAAACTACACCTACCTCAAGCTCAAGATGCCGGGGCCGAAGGGTGTCATCACGACTGGCCCCTCGCACCATCATGCATATGAGTGCGATGTAGAGAGCGTGGAGTACGCCGAGGCGCTCGCCATCGCCGAGGCACTCATTGCCGACACAAAGAAGAGCTTCGACGAGATCACGATCGAGCACGAGGCCAAGCGCCGCGGCCTGGGAGCTTTGATCCCTCCTCGGGCACCAAGAAGATCCCACTTGATCCCAAGCAATCGAAGGAGAAGCTGCTGACCATCAGCTCGGAGCTGGATCCAAAATAGGAAGCGGTGCTCGTCGACTTCCTCCGTGCGAACGCCAAGGCGTTTGCATGGGGACCCTCGGACATGCCGGGCATACCGGGGATGTCGCCGAGCACTCCCTAGACATCCGACCGGGCTCGGCCGGTCATGCGGGCGCTTGCGCCGTTTTGATGACGCCAGCGGAAGATCATCGGCGAGGAGGTCCACAAGCTTCAGGAGGCGGATTCATAAAGGAAGTATTCCACCCGAGTGGTTAGCTAATCTGTATTAGTAGAGAAAAAGAATGGGAAATGGAGGATGTGTGTGGACTACACTAGTCTCAACAAAGCATGTCCAAAAGTTCCCTTTCCTTTGCCTCGAATCGACCAAATTGTCGACTCCACCGCGGGATGTGAAACTTTGTCCTTTCTCGATGCATATTCCGGTTACCACCAGATCAAAATGAAAGAGTCCGACCAGCTCGCGACTTCGTTCATCACACCCTTCGGGATGTATTGCTACCTCACAATGCCCTTCGGGCTGAGGAACGCTGGGGCAACGTACCAGCGGTGCATGCAAATCATCTTCGGAGAACTCATCGGGAGGATCGTGGAAGCCTATGTCGATGACATAGTGGTCAAATCCAAGAAAACTGCGGACCTCGTGGGAGACCTCGGGGAAACCTTCGAAAGTGTCTAAACAAGAAGGGAGTCAAGCTCAACCCCGAAAAATACGTGTTTGGGGTCCCAGAGGAATCTTTGCTAGGCTTCATCGTCTCACAACGAGGCATCGAAGCAAACCCAACCAAGGTGGACGCAATCACGAAGATTGGGCCAATCCGGGACCTCAAAGGAGTTCAGAAGGTTATGGGCTGCCTTGCTTCACTAAGCGAGGTTCATCTCCCGCCTTGGGGAAAGGGGCCTCCCCTCTATCGGCTCCTTCGCAAGACCGAGCACTTTGCTGGACCCCGAGGCCGAAGAAGCCCTCGGCAACCTCAAGAAACTCGACTAGTCCACCGGTCCCCGGTGCCGCCTAACCCAGGAGAGACCCTGCTCCTCTACGTCACAGCCACTACACAGGTAGTTAGCGCGGTGGTCGTGGTGGAGCGTCGGGAAGAGGGGCACGTATTGCCAGTACAACGCCCTGTGTACTTCATCAGTGAGGTGCTTTCCGACACCAAGACTGTAACAGAACCTTCCAAATTACAGGGCCCACATGTACTAATTATCGATTCAACGACCTTTAATAGTCACATATGTGCACCTATAATCCGAAAAGCACTATTAACTATTCCAACCAGGATCCGTTAGGAGGTCATTGCGATATTACAACAGTTTTCATACATAATCGAGTAAGCAATGAAAGGTTTATATGTATTACAATAATTTTACAACCGTTTATTTAAAACAAGTTTTACAATATAAAAGTAGGAGTAGCGGAAAGATTATTACATATAATACTTTGTCGGACCACGCCCCACGGGTCTCAAGTCTCACTCATCGTCACTATCTTCTTGATGGATCGTCATACAACAAGATCCGGTGCGGACATGACCACCGGTCCTCGCAACATGGGTTAACAAACCCCGAGTGCGGGAGTACTCAACAAGACTTACCCGACTAAAGAAAATAGGAGAAGACTCGGGAATCTTTGGTCTAATAGGATTCAAGGTAAGGCTTGTAGCAAGAAGCAAGGACTCTTTTTGCGAGAAAAGGTTATTAGTAGTGAATCCTTACTTTCAACATTTTTAATCCCAATTCAGTTTCTCACCTACTCTAGGTGATCTCGATACTAGAGCACACACTTGTAGATATTCCATCACTTATTCCATCTCTTCATAGTTCCATAATTAAACTACGATATAAGACGGAAACCAAGTCTCCATATCCAGAAGCACGGCGATTTCGAAATCGATTAACCCGGTGGGAGTTCTTTCCACCACGACATATGTAGCACTTAAGCTTGCATATATCAACCCTTTCTTGGATACTCAAAACGCGAATCGCGCCCCACGCCACCCGAGAATACCGTACACCTCCAATCCGGGACTTTAACCCACGAGGGTAACATGTACTCCCGCCATCTCTCCACTCCCCGGTCTTGGCGGTTTATGCGTTTCGATTTGACACCCCAAGATTAGGCTTATCGGAGTATGTGTCGGAACTAGTTTCGACCGTCTGGGACGATGCCCAGACGAGACGTGCCATTGGCCAAACGACCTCAAAGCGCGATTTGCATTCCATAGTCTCGGTTACGAGGCCTACACGCCGGTCCTTAATCGACAAGCCGGAAATACTACACCGAGACTCCATTCTCAATGCAAATCACCCGACCAGGTCTCAAATTAAACACCATATCCCAAAGTATGGTTTCATCATATAGCATCCTTTCCCATCAAATGCCACTTCGGGCTGTCATAAGACACTTGTCACATTTTGACTCAAAAGTCTAACTAATATAGCAAGGCTAAGCGTTCTAGCATTTTATCAAATCGGTTTATCAAGGTAGTTATCGAAATAAACAAGGATGGATAATGCATCAATTAGGTTGTCACTCAACTCCTATCACCTAATGCAAAGCATAAAGCAAAGGTGATATAAAGTTTTGTAAAAACACAAGGAAATGTTTAAATGAACCGGGGCTTGCCTTGATTAAAAAGTAACTTTCGACTTCGGGTGATGGATCACAATAATCGAACTCGGATCAACAAGAAAACCTTCTTCGGAAGCTTGATCAACGATCTCTTGATCACCTTCGTTTACTACATGAAACAATAATATACGCTTTACATGATGCTGTGTATATAAACATGATGCGCGAGAGTGCATGAAATGATAAACACTTGAGTACAACTTTCCTTCACGATAAAGTTGCAATCCAACAAAACCAACTTGTTGAACTACTCTACGAGATATCATCACCATTGCCTAAGGAGTTCTCAAGGACCACTTGATAACGGCATGGTTTAGGGTTCACACAACCAGTTCTTTAGTGTTACCACTAAAGGACTGATACATTATGGCCTAAACCCCTAAGCTTTTCACCGGGAGTAGTATCGATTTCCACGAGGAACGTGAAGTGAACTAACAAAAATCAAGATTTATGATGACACAAGGTGTGTAAGTTGAGTTGAGAGGTTTTCTATAGCTATGATATCCGGATAGGCTAAGCTAAACGTGGCTTTATCGACCCTCGGACACTTGGATGAGGTGATAATCTAGTGAATAAAGTCACCACTACCAAACTAAAAGCCTTACCTTTTAAGAACTTGCCTAAACATTGGTGATCTATATAAAAGACCGGAAGGTTACCACTACCTTTACCGGGCTATCACAATCCAATTTTCATAAGGTATTTTACGCTAACTCTTAAATAAAACTTAGCTAGGCTAGAACACTCTAAAAAGCAAAGCAATGTACATTTTTCAATTGAAATTATGCAAAGTATTTTGTATTACTCACTAAATCATGCGGAGGAGATTCAAATTTCGGGGCTTCCTCGTAAGAAACTTTTCATGGACATTGGAGTGGAGTTCTCCTTGTGGTCATATCTTGAAGTGAAGGGGTGGGGGTATTTATAGCCCCAAGGTGGAAAATTTTCTATTGAATTTTGGATCAAACCGCCATGCAAGCCTTAAGATCAACGTGTGATTTATATGGACAATGATTAGGGCGTCCTTGGCCAAATGGGCCATGGTCGGCCGACCATGGTCCATGATTCCACCCCCCGGGTGCTGGGAACATTGGCCCCCACCGGTTTTGTCTTGAGTAAACTTGCCGTGGCGTTCATTTTTACCAACACGATCCAAATGACGGACCAATCGGGTGCCTTCTCTTATTCCCCCACGGATTAGTGATGTGGCGGTCGCATTGGAAGAGTTTGGGCCAAAGTATCATGGTCGGCCGATCTTTGGTCCATTGGGCCTTGGCCTTCTCCAACTCTTCTAGAAGGTGTCCCCACATGTCGGGATGTCTCGGGATGAAATGGTCATGCATCGGTCGATGTAGGTCTTGTGGCCAAATGACTTCAAATTTTGTGTGGAAGCTTCATAGTACATGGAGATCATGATGGTGGTGTCAAATTGTCCAATGGCCATACTTGGGGTGTTAACTGGATGGTGACCAAATGTGTCATTTCGGCCCGAGTTCCACTAGTTTCACATCCGCATACAAAGAATGACATCTACATGTGGAACTAGGTTATTTGCATAAGAAATCATTGTTTATATGTATGTTAGCTTCCAAAAGGAGTACTTTGTTGACGGTTTGACTATGTAAAAACAGGGTATTTCTACCGTCAACACACAACAATCCAAAATTCACCTAAAACCCTAAGTTATAAGATATTAAACAAAATATTTAACACATGAAATAATAGAGCATAAAATAATAAATATTTTAATTTTCTTTAAACAAGCTCAAAAATTTTGTACAGATAGATTATGTCATAAAACAGTACCAAAATAATTTTCATGATTTTTGGATAAATAAAATAATTATTAAAAATCAAGGAAGATGCATTTTTCAATTAAATTTTGTATTTTTAAATCATGCCAAAAGTATTCAAATTTCAAGTTTCAAATTTTTCATGGATAGACATATCCATAGGAAGGCTACACAAAAATTTTCAGAATTTTTGAGCTAGTATTTGAATTTATATGAAATTTACAAAAATAGACACTATTCAAGTAAAAGGAATTGAATAAAACATTTTATAAATGAAAAAGGGTTCTGGGTTGATTTTCGGCTTTTATTCGTGCACGGCCTGGTATCGTGCAGGCCCATGATGAACGAAAGGACCGCCCAAAGGAACAAGTGGCGGGCGGCTGGTGAAACAATGTTGGGACGGCCCGGGAGCTACGGTGCTCGGCCCCAAGATCGTTCACGTGTTTACGCGCGCGTGCTCAGGGCGGTGATGCGCGGCGGCGCGGCCGTGTTCGGCGTCGGCGGTGGACCAAAAAAGAAAACGGAGAAAGGAGGGCGCCGGGAGCTCACCGTGAGCTTGGAACGGGGAATGCGGCGGGGCTAGGCGAGATGGGTCGCCGGCGAGGGCAGCGCGGCGGCGGCGAGGACGACAAGTTCCGACGAGCGGGGTCACGGGCCGGGAGAGAAAGACGAGCCGCTCACGACCAGATCATCGAGAGGGAGAAAACGCGAGGAAGAGCAAGTAGAAGCTCACCGGAGCGAGTTGGCGACGACGAGGTCGCAGCGGCGGCTTCCCGGGCAGCGAGGAAGAAGGGGCGGCGGCGATTCCGGCGGCGAAAGGGGTTGCGGCGGGTTCGAGGGATGTGAGGAAAATGCGGCGGCTGGGGTAGATGGTTTAGCAAGAAAAGCTACGACGGCGGCGTGCGGCGGCGGCGGGCGGAGGCGGTTCCGGCGGCGAAATGAAATGAAGAAAAGGGCACCACGTCGCCGGTGGTGGCCTATTTATAGGGAGAGGGTCGGACAGTGGACAGCGACGTCGCGAAGGTCTCCAGTGGTCGGCTTTGCGCGGGTTCGCCGGTGGGACGGGCGCGAAGCTAAGCCCGGCGGTGGCGAGGAGGGTTGGCCGGGTTCTTGTTGATCCCAAACCCTAACTTCAAATTTTCCAAATTACTCCCAAATTTTGAACTGAACTCAAAAATTTCCAAAAGCAACTTGCCTTAATTTTTCAAGATCTACAATTTTCACAATTGGAAGATTTTCAATTCAGCCTAGAAATATGACTTTTTGAAACGGGGTCAAACTTTTTTGAAATTTAAATTCAAAATTACTTTTAAAATCATGTAAAAACTTGAAAAACTTTGTACATGACTTTTGTTCCTCTCAACAAGATCTACAAACTAGTTTTTGGAAGTTTTCTCAAATTTTACATAAATTTTGAAATACAGAAAAGGGGGTAAAATGGGGTTTTGATAAAATTCAAAATTACTTTAAAATTTTGAACTAAACTTTGAAAACTCAAAATACTAACTTTGTTCAAAAATGAAAACTCTACCTTTTTGCTTTAATAACCATACCCAAATTATTGATAAATTTTGAAATAAATAAAAGGGGACAAATTTGGGTTTAGAATGCTAGGGTTTCCGATAGGGGAATAGTTTAGGAATCCGACTCCTCTCGCGTCTTTTCGACCGACAAAGCAACCAAACATAAAATAAACTTATTTTAGTTCAATGCAAGACATGGTGGGCTAATCATACATGCTTTGCAATGATCATGATGACATGTTAAGTTTTAGTGAAAGTAACACCGGGGTGTTACAAAGACTTCAGTACTTCGCAAATGCAAAAAGCTGCCATGCGCCCTCGCACATGAGGCGAAGAAAACTTCGCCACTACTTCCTTGCGCACCCGGTCGCCGTGGTATCCTCATTCCCCCTCGGGAGATCATCCGAACCGAGAGGCCACGGGAAGAGTGGCGAAGTGGGCGATGGAGCTCATGGGCGAGACAATATCATTCTGCCTCGCAAGGCGATAAAGTCTCAAGTCTCGACCGATTTTGTGGTTGAATGGATCGATACGCAATCGCCTCGGCGCCAATCAAAGCCGAGTCTTTGGACCATGTATTTCGACTTGTCCATGATGAAGACGGGTGCGGGGGCGGTTTGCTCTTCATCTCACCCCTCGGGGTTCACACAAGGTACGCCATCCCATTTGCATTTCCCGACCTCCAACAACGTCGCGGAATCGAGGAGGCGGTCAATGGTCTCCGGATCGCGGCGGACCTCGGGATCCGACGGTTGGAAACCGTGGGGATTCTCGACCGGTTATTGACCAAGTCATGAAGGCCTCGGCGTGCCACGACCCCAAGATGGAAGCGTATTGCCAAGAGGTGCGCAAACCGGAGGAAAAGTTCCATGGGCTTGAGCACAAGCACACCCCAAGACGCTACAACGGCTGCGGATGAACTTGCCAAGGTCATTTGCGACACGAGGAACTGTTCCCCGAACGTACTCACCCGAGATCTCAACGAGCCCTCGGTTAAGTACACTCCGAAGGGAAGTACCCTCGGGGTCTGGCGGAGACAACTCGAATGCATCGAGCCCGAGGCCATGGCGGTCGACGAAGCCCCTCGATGGAGAGAACCTCTATTGAAGTACCTCCACCGGGAAGAACTACCCGAGGATAAGACCGAGGCTCGCCGATTGGAAGGGCAAAATCCTTTGCGTTAATTGGAGACAAAAAGAACTCTACAAGAAAGGAGCCTCGGGAATATACATGCGATGCATACCCTCGGCGGAGGGCAAAGATTTGCTTGAAGACACCCACCAAGGGAGTGTGGCCATCATGCCGCCCGAGGACTCTAGTCGGTAAAGTCTTGACGGGGCTTTTTGCGGCGGCCCTCGGCGATACGGGGACGCAAATGAAGTCGTGCGCGTAGGACTCACCTCACCTAAAGACAAGCCCCTGCGACCATACCTCCGACATGGCCATTTGCGGTATGGGGGCTCGATATGATCGGTCCCCCGAAAGGGCGCTGGAGGACACACTCATGTCCTAGTCACCATCGACAAGTTCTCCAAGTGGATCGAAGCCCGAGCCGTGGTGAACCTCGGACGGAGGAAAGCGGTAAAGTTCTTTACGAACATCATTTCCCGTTTTGGAGTCCCAAACTCCATCATCACGGATAACGGAACCAACTTCGTGGGAAAAAAGTTCCTCGACTTTTGTGATGACTACGGCATCGGGTTGACACATCGGCCGTAGCCCACCCGAAGACCAGCGGTCGGGTGGAGCGTGCCAATGGCATGATCTTACAAGGCCTCAAGCCAAGGATCTTCAATCACTGAACCAATACGGGAAGAGGTGGTACCGGGAGCTACCTTCGGTTCTATGGAGCCTTCGAACAACAAAAGCCGAGCCACGGGTTTCACCCCATTCTTTCTAGTCTATGGAGCCGAGGCGATCTTGCCCACGAACATTAAATATGGGTCCCCAAGGCTGCGAGCCTACACCGAGCGGGGCAACCAAAGACGCAAGGCAAGATTCCATCGACCAAGTTGACGAGGCCCGAGACGTCGCGACTTCGAATTCAGCAAGATACCAACAAGCTCTTCGGAAGTATCACGCCGTTTAGCGGACCGAAGCCTTGGGAGTTCCAAGTCAATAACCCCGCACTCGGGCCGAAGCAAGATAACAAAGGGCGTCACAAGCTCACGCCACATTAGGAAGGGCCATATTTCATCGCCGAAATACTAAGGCCGGAACCTACAAGCCGAAAAAAACGAGAAGGGTGAAGTCTACTCCAACGCCTGGAACATAGAACGACTACGTCACTTTTACCCTTAACCTCGCACTAGAAGTCAAACACTTATGCTCTTTTTTCGCTCAATAAAAGAATTACATCTTTTAGGAAGAGAGGCTTCTTGTGCTCACCTTAAGGGAGTCTTAGCCTCGCCCAAAGACAAGACTAAAACTCCCTCGGGGGCTACACGGGGGGACCCCCCGGGGGGACCCCTCCTCTTTCTTTTTCGAAACTTTTCTTCAAAGAAAAAAGTTCTCCTCGCGCACACTCGGATCGATCGTTTAAGTTGCGAAGGTCGCACACGCACAAATCCTAAGTGAGGTAGCCGAGCTAAACGGATCGCCCAAATGGCACCCGCACGGACCGCCCCGGTGGCACCCATGCTCACTATCTCGCGCCGGAGGAGAAAGCAAGCGACCCGGCCACACAATAAACAAGAAATTCGAGAGACGCAACACAATCATAAACGCACACCGCCCAAGACACAAGGCCTCGGGCAGCACCATTGTTTATGTACATATTCCTTACCCATTTAACTTTTCATACAAGGGGGAGATCGGGGGCGTCACGAGCCTCGTCCACCGCACTTCACGATCGGCCGAAGCAACATCCGCGGAGGCAACATCCCTCGGCGGCGGCATCCCCCGGAGCGGACGTCGGGCCCGTCGGCGCATCCTCGGAGACGGCATCCCGCATCTCCGTGTCCGCCTCATAGCTTGATTCTATGGGGGAATACGGAGGGCATACCTCGTCTTCAAAGCGGGAGGCCAAGCTGGCGTCGTAGCATCATCCACAGTTATACAACTCCCGGGTCTTGGCGGCATCGGCGCATCCTTCCCGGGCGGGTCGGCCACGTCCTCGTCATCCGAGCCAAGGAAGAAGCCCCCCGACGCGTTGCTCGGAACCACGGGCTGCATCGGGAAGTGTGAGCGAACACCGCCATGCACGTCCGTCACGCGAGGCCAGGAAGGCATTCCGGAGCTCGGACCTAAGGAAGCCACCCACGGCGCTCAAAGGGTGCGAGCCGAGGGTCCAACCTCTAGGTTGTCCGCCCCAAAGCGACGGATGAAGTCGAGGCGGGGCCTCCTCCCGGCTCCGGTATGACTTACGCTCTTGTTCCAAACCCGGAAGGCGTAGCCGAGGTCTCCCACGGCCTCGGTCGGGATCTTCTCCGCGGCGCGACAGGCACCAAAGCAACGTCGCCAAAACAAAGGGATCAAAGACAAAAGACCTACCGAAGGAAAGAACGTACCTTGGCACTTCGGCTGCCCCAAAGATCACGCCGTGCTCATCCGCGGCGACTTATGGAGCTGCTCCTTCTCCTTTCGAGGGTCTCCCCTCGGACACCAACTCCTCGATACGGGTGTTGGGCGTCGCACATCTCCGCCGCTTCCTCGCCTCTTCCGGGATCTGTCCCGCTCGCCATTGGCCTCCTCCGGGGCCTAGAGGGACCGCTTCCGGGCATCCTCAAAGTCCTGGCTCATTCGAGCCATTTCGGCCGCCACCTTGGCGGCCTCGGACCTGGCCTTGATGAGCTCGGCCTCCAGCCACTGTCGCCGAGACTCCCCTCCTCGGCAAGAGTAGTAAGCCGGACGTCTCGCTTTGGGCCTCGATCAATTTCACCCGCGTCGCCCGAGGGCGGTCCGTTCGGGGACATTCCGGCGAAGGAGCTCGGACTTCTCCGGGCGAATCGCCCGGAGATTCTCGGCAAAGACACCACCAATTATGGCACATACATAAAGAAAATGCAATGAAAATGGCAGCCAAGACACTCACCGCATCGGCCTCGCGAGACGACCGGTTATGGTGTCACCCATCTTCGCAAGGCCATCGGCGACACACCGGGCGGATCTGCTCATGAGTCCTCCACGCCGGGACCTCGGGGCGGTCATCGATCACCACGGCGGGACCCCGGCACATCACCCAAGGTCAAGGGGGACCACCCCAACGAAGTCGGCTCGGGAGGAAGCATTTCATCCACCGGCGGCTCCCGCTCGGGAAACCTGCACCGTAGAAGTCTAGAGGTCCTTCGCCGCCGACCACGCACGGACCTCACCGGCGCCGAAGACGACGCTTTGCCGGGGGCGCGTCCAACCCGGCGCATGGAGCAACGGGAAGTCGGATTGTACGCCTCATGAGCCCCCGGATCGGTGGGAGCCGACACAAGTGAAGACCTCCGTGTCTCCGCCGCCTCGAAGAGCTCCTCCCCGAGAGAACTCTCGGACGAAGGGGCTTGGCTCCTCGGGGGAGGGCAGCTGCGTCGTGGGACCCCTCAAACGGCGCTAATCGCCCGGCGGGCTGGTGGCGCCACGCAGCCTCGGCCGAGCTCTCTCGAGTCGATCACCATAGGCCGGGTGGACGACCCACCATCACCACCGTGGGCTTGAACCACCTCGGGGAGAAATCTCGGCCATCCGGCTCGGGCCCGACCCCTCCCGAGGCTCGGGGACTAACACCACGGGAGCCCAACGCAGTGGGACAACGTCTTGGTGAGACAACCCCGGCTCGGGCCCGCCGAGGCTGCAAGACCGGCCTTCGGGGCCTTCTTGGGATGCAAGGGGCGAGTGGGGGCCCCGCCGCGGGAAGTCAAGAACGCGACAAAAAAGAGGCCAAAAATACCGTAAAGGAGGCTAATCGCGAAAAACACGAAGGGACTCACGAGGCCCGAGGGATCGCCCAGGGTGTGGCCGAGGCGCGGAAGATCGCGACCTGGGCATCGCACTTGACGACGGGCCGTCTCCCCCCACGGTTTCCGCGACGCGGGAGCCGGGCGTGAAGGGGCGCCATCGGCTCTTCACCTCGAGCGGCGCCCTGCGACGCCCGTGAGTCGTTGGCCCTTCACGCCGAGCCTCACCACCTTGCGGCGTCAAGGCGCCCACGTCGGGGTGACCCCGAGCCGCCACCGGTCCCGGGCCCGGGCCGGGAGGAAGCCTCGGGCGCATGAGTCTCGGCGGCCTCCGGCGTCTCGGGCTCGGGCACGTAGCGGCCCCGAGTGGGTCGGCAACCCCAAGGCTCGGTCTATACGAGCCGCCACATCGTCATCCGACGAGTTCACGACGAACTCGTCCTCCTCATCCTCGTCCTCCCGGTGGTCGAGGTATCAGCGATGGCCCCGCCTCGTCGCCGGCCCGGCGGTTGGCGCGGGCCATGTTCTTCTTCTTCTTCTCCTTCCGCCGCCCGCGCGCCCTCTCGCCGGCTTTCGTCCGAGCACGGTTTACCGCCCCGGCGTGCGGCATCTAGATCGGCACGGGCGGAGGAGAGTCGTGATAGTTCAAACGACCCGCAAGAAGATGGAATAAGAAACGCGGTGGTAGCCACGCGGCAACAACAAGACAATGCAAGAACGGCGAAGCCAAAAAGCGCTTACCAAGGAGATGTACCCACAGGCGGGCGCATAGGGATCTCGGGAATGCTGGGGACGGGGTATTGGACCCCAATGCCTCCCTCACCCTCTTGGCCGGGCCATCGGTGGAAGCGAAGGGATGACATCCGAGACTCCTCAAGACCAGGCCGAGGAGGTCATCGACTCATGAGCAAAGGGCGAGCCATCAATGGCAACACCCGACGCCGATGAAAAGCGCCTACCACACGGCCGCTGCGTTCACACCCCCATCTCGGAGCCGCGCAGGATCGCCGGGGCCTCGAGCCCTCCAACCGGGGATGATCCGCCGAGGGGGGGGGGTTCCACTTATTCGGACGCATTTGTTTAAGGACACGCCCGGGTGTATGCGGGAAGCGCATTCCCATCATTGCGGAGGTAGAACCACCGATCCTGCCACCCCTTATTAGAAGAGGTAAGCTTGGAAAGGATGTACCCATCGCCTCGGTTCGGCCTTGTGCGCTCCGATCGGACTTGGTGGCGCAAGAACCACCAACAGCGCAACGCCCGCCGTGCCCCTCCCTTCACCACCGAGGCGGTGGTGAGATCCGCCTTGAAGAACCACGGCCAAAGGTCCCAATGCGGCTCGATCCCCGTGAATCCCTCACGAGAGGGTAACAAAGATAGCCGCCCGAGAGATCGAGTTCGGGGTAGATGGTGGAGCTCGACGTCATAATGATGAAGAATCGCTCGAATAACCGGGCCCCACGGCATCCCGAACCCGCGCCGGTGAAGATCCATCGGGCTCACCACATAGCCATCGGGAGGGTTAGGCTCCTCCTCGGTCCAATGTGGCGCAATCCACTCCCGGCCTTTCGGCATTGGTACGAGGGCGAAGAAGCCCTTCCTCGACAAGGGCGAAGCTTTTCCTCCGTCGCCGTCGTTCTCGCCACGGCTTCGGCATCGAGCACCTCCCTCGTGTTGTCGCCGCCACCGGTTGCGCCATGGACGAACGGGAGGATGAGGAACAAGAACCGCCGGCAACACCGTTCTCACACGAGCACAAGGCAAGTGGATTTCTCCCTTAATCTCTCCCCTGTCTTTCTTTCTATCTCCTAATTGTTGCAGCAAGAAGGCAAGAAGGCGATGGCAAGAACAAAGGAGCAACTATCCGTCGCCGCCCGCGACCCCATATTTATAGGGAAGGGAAGGCAAACCGCCGGCACAGGAGACGAACCGACTTTTGGAATGAACGCCCGTGATGAAACAGGAACCGCTCATCCAACGGCTCGGCCCGCGGTAGAGCCGTCAAGAGCATTAATGCACCTTGGCGGTGCTCTCGACACGCCCACGACAAGAAGCCCGCGAGCCACGCCCCATCGGATGGAACAAGCGCGTCACCTTGGGCGCGGCGAGGAGACGCCTCATCTCCCGGTCGGGGTAAAACCGTCCCGGCCGTTCATATCCGGCGGCGCCCGACCCTGGGGGCAAAAAAAAGTCGATCCGATGGCGGTTCTCACCTCCGGCGGGAACCAAACGAGCCTCGCCGGCGCACGTCAACGTGCACCCTACGATCCGTAGGTTGCCGAGGTTGGGCCCACATGGGTTTCTCTGATCGCCTCGGGATAACCCGAACTAGGGACGGGATGGAAATGCACAACCGGCTATACCGGGCCCTCCGGGCCCGAGATTTTTGAACGTGTTTAAGACCCGCGGGTGTCGCTTATAGAGATGTCCCATCCGTGGGAGGCCCACAGGGCCCTCGGGGTTGACCCGGTCAAACCCCGGATCCGCTCAAGCGGTCCGAGGGTTCTCATGGGGTGAATCCTAGATCACACGGCCCGACCCTTGCTCCGGCGAGGGCACGGGCACCCCACTTAAACCGACCCGTCGCTACAACGTTCAAACGGAGCGCACCATGGTCGGCTTTCGGGGCACCGAGGTGTGTCTCCCCTCCTCCTCCTTTCGGGAGGGCGACAGAGGAGCGTATAATCAAAGTCGAGGAAGCCCGGGTCGACCTTGCGCACATAAGCGCGGGCCTCGGGTTGCCCACGCAAAAACAAACAGACCGCACAAACAAGCGCAATTTAAGAGTGTTTTAGCCTTGCCGCGTGCGAGGTATAAAAAGACCTCGAAGGAATCCGCCATTCCATTCGAGGCCTCGGGGGCTACACCCAACGGGTGCGGCTCACAAGACCCATTGTAGACGAACCACCCCGAGAAAAACAAGGCGACGGGAACGGCACAACCCCGGGGCGAGTCCACACTCGCTCGGGGGCTACTTGTCGGGGACCCAAATATTGGACCCCGTGACATTCTCATATAACGAGAAATCGTCGGGCCGTCGGGGCCGATGAAAACTCGGCCGCTATCATCCCGCTTAGAAAGACGGCCCAGCGGACGGTGGACCGGGCCAAAGAGCCACGACGCCACGTAAAGACGGAGTCGGCCCACAGACGGCCCACCGAGTCACCGCGACGAAAGAGCTCGCTACGCTCACGGAGGACAAGGTCGGGGACC
>JADLZK010007830.1:330000-386248 GCA_015847255.1 Hyparrhenia diplandra
ATACGTGCGGCAGATTTAGATTTTCCGGTGATGCATGCGAGGATCGCTGGGTCGATCGATAAAAGTAAGCGCCAAATTTGAGAGGCTGCGGAACTTCCAGAACGGATAATATCCATCCATATGCATATCCGAAAAGACCAAGTCTGGCCACGAACGCCTGCTATCCCCGATCTCCTCTTCATCTTTTCTTATCCGCAGGTACGAGCCAAAAAGACACCAGCGACCCTTTTTGACGGCAGATCTCTGTTCTGCTAGCTGCTTATAATAATTCAGTAATTAACTTTCGTGTTGATTTTTTTTTTTTGCGAAATAACTTTCGTGTTGATTAATTAGCTCAAATCTGATAACCATTGTCACAATTTTCCTTTCGGAAGGATAAGTACTTTTTCTCCCCCATGAGTATATAATCAAGGTTTTTATAATTAACGAGAGAGATAATAACTCTCCATTTGCACCATGTCATATTTACGGTTGACAGTGAAGAAAGCATAGCTCCATATATGGACGTCATTTTAGCTAGGTTCCAAGCAGCCGAAAATGAAGTGCAAGTGCATGCTTTCAGATATGCAATGTCTCCGTCTGCTGCACGATTTTTTTCAGCCCCGTCGTTGGACCCAACAACCCCCTCCTGATAAGAAAATGAAGCTTGCCAGTTTGCTCAGGCCTGCAGCGGCGGCAGCTGGGACCTGGGAGAGCTTGGGGCTGGCCGGCCGGCCGCAAGGAACTCACTCCGGCCTGTAAGATAGCTAGCTTCATATATATACATCCATAGTCGCGGCTAGTTAAGGTACATGTAGCTACTACGCAACTTCAGTTCAGGCGCAAGGTAAGTCTGATCCGCCTTCAGTTTGAAGCTCGATTTTGCTGCTGCACGCACGCTTACACCATTTGCATCATCCGTGTGCATTTTTTTCTAAGATCTATCGTTCCTTTTCACAGATCATTTTGCTTTAAGTTTTCTATCTACACAAACATGTCAAGCAGGCCTATAGTCTCGTACGTATAATTTATTTTCATGCGCCTTTCTCCTTCGATTTTTAAGCATAGATTTTACTTTCTTCTTGGCTCGATCAAAGAACTAACAGAATCGTTTTGGTGTCTATCTTAGTTCAAACTAAGTATTGGATGGATCGTACATGGCGATGCCATCATATATCATTTACTTGTTCATTGTCATCCGATAGATCCATACTGCTTTCTCACGGTCAATGCATGAAGTTATTTATTTCTGAAAAGAAACATGTATTTTTCTCCAACTCGATCCAAAATACTGAATATCACATGCGCATGCATCTAATATCCAACATATGCTCCGTTTTTCCTCCTTCAATTTGAAAACTGTTGAGTTCTGTCATCGAACTAGCACACTTCAACCAACATAGACACAAAATAAAATTAGGGAGTAACACCCTGCACAAAACGACCCACGCCACCAAGCTAAGATCGAGGGCAATACTATTACATACACGGGAGAGGACATGCATATAACCGATTAATTTAGTTATGAGAAAATTGGGAAATTTAATAATACCCTAATGATCACGACATATATATAGGTAGCTAGCTTCTTCGATTTGCAAGCTTTGATAATTTTTAGACCAATTTGTATGTTGATTTTGAAGATATATAGGTATGTAGCTCTGGAGAACAATATACAGTATGCAGCATAGCAGTGCTAGATAAGTAGGCCACCTATAGCGAGTCTCCCCTCCTCATCTCTGATCCGTTTTTGCACTTGCTGAGAGCTACCACTAGAATTTGGATACTGATTTCAATTCGCAGTTGCTAATTCTCACCACAATGAATTTTTCGATTTGCAACATTACTTATCTGCATTTTTTCTCTTCAGACATAGCACGTCTAAAACGCTGCATGTGTATTGTGAACTGTAAGCCATTTGCTGCATACGTGGGACACGCTGAGATCATTCATTTGCAGCACGTAACCTAAATTTTCTACATCCATGCAGCTAGCCACAACTCCGACCAGACGTGAAGAAGCATCGATAGGGTCACACACAAGCTACCTAACAACTTAATCGAAATCCATGGACAACCAGCCGCTGCCCTACTCCACCGGCCAGCCTCCTGCCACCGGCGGAGCGCCAGTGGTACCGGGCGTGCCAGGCGCAGCCGGCCCTCCGCCGGTGCCGCACCACCACCTGCTCCAGCAGCAGCAGGCCCAGCTGCAGGCGTTCTGGGCGTACCAGCGTCAGGAAGCGGAGCGCGCGTCCGCGTCAGACTTCAAGAACCACCAGCTGCCGCTGGCCCGGATCAAGAAGATCATGAAGGCCGACGAGGACGTGCGCATGATCTCCGCCGAGGCGCCCGTGCTGTTCGCCAAGGCCTGCGAGCTCTTCATCCTCGAGCTCACCATCCGCTCCTGGCTGCACGCCGAGGAGAACAAGCGCCGCACCCTGCAGCGGAACGACGTCGCCGCGGCCATCGCGCGCACCGACGTCTTCGACTTCCTCGTCGACATCGTGCCCCGTGAGGAGGCCAAGGAGGAGCCCGGCAGCGCACTCGGCTTCGCGGCGTCCGGGGCCGGCGTCGTCGGGGGTGGCGCCCCGGGCGGGCCGCCGGCCGCCGGGATGCCGTACTACTATCCGCCGATGGGGCAGCCGGCCCCGATGATGCCAGCCTGGCATGTTCCGGCCTGGGACCCGGCCTGGCAGCAAGGGGCAGCGGATGTCGATCACAGCGGCAGCTTCAGCGAGGAAGCACAAGCAGGGTTTGCAGCAGGCCATGGCGGCGCCGGTAGCTTCCCTCCTGCGCCTCCAAGCTCCGAGTGATCGGCGCGTACGTCTTGGTGATGGCTTATAGCTAATTAATGTGCATTATGTGTCTCGCTGTGTTTGTATACTCTATAGCAAACATGGTAATGGAGCTGCATACAGAACGAATAAGGCGTGACGTGGTGATTTGTACATGCACGTGATGTGCCAATTAATCAAAGATTAACATGTAGTTAATTAATTAATTAGATGTCAAGGGGCTCATAAGCAAGAAATGGCGAAAGACCATTGGTTGTGGGCTCCCACCCGGGGTTCAAATCCGGGTGCGACACCTTATTCTGGATTTATTCCGAATTCTCCGACACTATGCATTAAGTGGTAGGCGGACGCCCCTCCTCGATAGCGAGGCTTGTGGTGACCGGAACTTCAAGATTTGCCGGCTCAGTCCTTCGAAGGTGCTCATAGCAGTCCCACCCAGGTGCCTCAAATCTCTATTTAGTTTTTGTACTCGTGGCTATTTGGAGTGCTCATTATTGATTGATTCTTGGGACACCCAAGCTGAGGCTCAGCCTTCTGAGCGGCTTGTTGCGCGAATCATCACAATGAGACTCATCACAATATATAGATATAATAAGTTGTCAGCAAGTAATTAACCAATCCACAAGGAAATTTTATTGTCTCTTGCCCTCGGCGGTTTGTCACTCACACTCGTGCATTACATTTGTTATCTATTGCTTGTGTGTGGTAGTCGATTATAGTTGTAGCCTTAGTAGTATATAATTAATGCAACTAGTTTAAATTGTTTCTTTAGCTTAGCTCTCTAGTGTAGCTTGTTAGGCGCTAGCCCCTTGTGTGTTTGAGTGCTCTAGTGGTAGAAATCATTTGCCACTAGAATTGTTTTAAACACTAGAGCACTTAAACAACACTACTCATATTGAGGTTGGCTAGCATCCAATGTCAATTTGCTAACATATCCATCTTGAGGAAAAAAAAAAAACATAAATTTCAGATTTCTTCTCATTCCTTTTATCAAAACCGGCCATTAACATGCTAATATTGTCATGCATATTGATCTAAAAACATTTCTTGTAAGATAATCTTGTTGAGAGAAGTGATAGATAGCAGGGGAGGGGGCCGCGGGGGTGGAAAAAATCTTGAGGTATGTAGAAGATAAAAGGTATAGATAAATGTGTTTTGATGATTAGATAGATGGATATCTCAATTGACCGTGATCCACTCGTATAAATAGAGATTGAATTCTTATCCCAACAAGTGTTTTTCGTGTTTCTCATGAGATAGGATGAGTTTCCAAAGGATAAAACATAATTTGTAGCTCGTACTACGAAAACTGGCTTTAGGGGTCATAGAAAGGGCATTATTTTCTATGGTAGGTCCGGGCGAGACTAAAGAATAACAATGTGTCTGTTAACTGTACTTGGGAGGGCTTGACCGATCATGATTCGGTGTGCACATTGTATGTTTTCAATAAAAAGAGAAATTTGAAGCACATACATAAACAGTGCACATGCACCGTGCCTAACCTCTTAATTATTAATTAATTCGTACTAGCTATCTTTAAATGGTAGCACGTGTCGCTATTGTATACAAAAATCTTATTATACCATTACACAACTAGAGGCGGCCAGCGGAATTGACATCTTATACCACATTACGCATCTAATTATCCACCTATGTCATTTTGACGCAAAACATTAAGTAACCTCTAAACATGTGACTAAATTACCCCATCTCTACCATTATAAAAGATAATCTACAATAACACCATAAATTTGCACGTAAGTTACCCAATAACCTAATTAAGTAATTCAATTGAAATCTATACCCCTACAAGTATTAAAAATAAACAAAAATATCAACATCAAATATAATTATAAGTTAGTTATCAGCATGCAAATAGTGATCGTCATTTGTCAATGAGATAAAGGTTGCACTCGTGCACATATTATTATTACAAAAAAAGATAAATAAACACAAAGTGCCTATATAATTGTTTATAAAATCTCACCTCTACCACTATTATTAAAAAGTTAAAATAGTTTAAAGTGAGCACACATGATGTGCACCCCCATAAAGATCAAGTAAACATGCATGCATACATGGATGAATAATATATTGTTATATTTTAGCAATCATGAAAAAATTATCTTAATAAATCGCATATGACATTAACAATTATTTTAAAATTATATTAATGCCTTATGGCACTTAATTTTATAAGTCGTTGCTTTGGACGTAAAATTCTTCCATTTGATAGAAACGTTATATATTAAGTACACCGTACTATATTTTAAAAAAGAAATCCTGATGTACACATAAGATAAACGACATTAATACAAAAATAGTACCGATAGTGATGGATCGATCTTCGCCACCATTACCGTACCCGCCAAGAAAATTGCAACCTGGTACATTGACTAATGACGATCGCGGCCTGGGCGTGGTGGCCATTGCATGCCTATAAATAGTTGCTACGCTCGACCGTCAAGCAAGCCACTAGCCACACACGGTTGAGATCACATATCGGTGCATAATTAAGCTAGCACAACAAATAGAAATGGCCTCCAAATCCATCGCTTCGCCTGCTCTCGTGCTCCTTGCTATGGTGCTCATGCTTGAGGCCTCTGCTCATGCCAGTTTACTGGAGGATGCTTCGACACTGCTGGCACCAGCGCCAACGCCATCCCAAAATTTGTGCCCTAATGGCTTCGAGGACATCCAAGCCCTTGAAACGGCAGCTAGAGCGCTAGTGGACAAGGTCCTTATAACCTTTGTGCCTAATACACAGCGGGTCCTCGATTCCATCCTTGCAAAGTTAGGTCTCCTGTACCCTAAGCTGGAAATATGTGTGTGCACCAACGTGGGCCCGGGGTCCAAAATCAAATGCTTTGGAGGCAACCTCAGGGTCTAGTAGCATGCATGCAACACATGCTTGGATGTCTGCATTCATGTGTGCTTGACTGCTATTGTATTGTACTACGTATATTGGATAAATAAGCTGCCCTTTAGGGCATGCCTGTGTCAATCATGTATTCTTGTGTACACATGTGTTCATGTATTTGTCTGATGCCAGGTACCTAACTGGAGTTGACGTAATTGTGTATCATCACGTGACATGGGTGTGGCGTTCTACTATTGTACGTCTGCTCAAATACCTACCATATATATACACTGAAAGCATGTTGAATCGGGGTTATTAATAGGCCTCGTTTGGCCGGGCCTCGGCGACTCGGCTTCTCCACTGCAGCCTTTGTGGCGAAGAGGGCGGGAGCCGTGGAGCCCGAAAAAAGCGAGCTTCTCGGCTTCGTGAACAGTGTCGCACGGCCCCATTTGTCGGTGAGAGAAGAGGGAGAGGAGAGATAAAAAACGGCTCCTATGAGCGTGTAGCTACAGTGCCGGCGGAGGAGGGGAGCACGCAGCTCCTCCAGCCAAAACAGGCCCTAAAAGTCACTCGGTTTCCCCTCACACCACAGCATTCCAGGCATTGGTGGCGCTCTGCTTGTTCGACACATCGCCACCCGCCCTGCGCAGTGCTCGCTCCCGCACGCGCGCGTCTCTCGACCGACCAGCTTGGTAGATGTAGATCACCGGCCTTGAGACCATGACAAGTGGCCCCTCCTGCAGCAGGCCCCGTTGGCAGTGATTGGAAGCAGGTATTTCGTGAAAGAAAAAAGGAAAAATCTTCAGCTAGCCTGTCCGCTCGGCGGCTCTGCACTCCCCGCGCCGCACCCCCGCTTCGACCCGGCGTCCGCTCGGGAAAGCGGGAGTGGTGAGGGAACGGCGTGCGGCCTGTCGCATCCTCGGCGGCGGCGCCCAAAACCCTAGCCGCCACCAACATTCTCGCTTCCGCACACGCCCCGGCGATTTGGGTGGCGCAGAGAACCCTAGCCGCCGCAATCGCTCCTATCCGTCTCGCCGCCGTCGTCGCTTCCCTCCTCTCCTCCCCGCCTCGCTGTGTCGAAGGAGCCCACCGCCGCACCCTAGCCACCGCAATCGCTCCTTCCTCTCTCCCTTCCCACCGCCGCTTCCATGTTGCTCGCGCGCCTCCCTGCTCGACGCCGTCGCTAGAGCGCGGGGAGTCGCATGAGTTCGTCGCCGTAGCTGGAGCGCGGGGAGCCGCACGAGTTCTTCGCCGTAGCTGGACGCTGGAGCGCTTCACGCGTCCGCTCGGGCTCCTATCGAGTGGATCTGGCCGGATGTGGATCCGGCGGCCCTCCACCTGCTTTGTCCGGCAGGGGGGCTCCCGCGGTGCGCGTGTGCTCTCCTAGAGTGTTCGCGCATGTCAGCACAATTCTACTACTTTCTGTTTCTGTCAGGCATCGAATTGGTTCATCTATAATTTGATTTAGAGGACTTCTAATTGGTTTTAGTGGATTGCAGTTCGATCTGGTAAAATTTGGTGATGGCAAAGCTGATTCATAAGTGGATCAGATTCTAGCTTGGCTGATCTGATGGATGACTTACTGCACTGACAGACGGAGCGTACAATGGAGCTGTGACTAAAAACGAAATGCTTTCTTTCTGTTTCGTCGTTTTGTGGTGTGTTTTTAGGTTGAGAACCAATTCAATTTCTCTATGCATACACTGTCAGAATGAAATTAAATCATTATCTTTTTTTTGTGAAGTTTTTAGCCTATGGTCCCTTTGCATATAGAGTTCTATACCATGTTACAGGCTTACAGTTCAGTTTGCTTCCTGTAAAGGTAATAGAAAAAATCATCTGCATATGTCTGATAGTCCTTTCAGTAGACTATTTATAAGTGTTTATGAAATTTTAGGTAGTTAACATATTGCTGGTCTTATTGCCACGCCAAAAAAAAAAAAAAAAAAATCGGTTCATTTTTTTGCTAAGTTTATTCACGTAGAATTTTTTGGCTACAGGTTCAGAAGAGGTTTGAGTCACTTAAGAAAGAGGAAGAACCCAAGCACATATACTGATCTATACTGATCTAGGTGAGAAAAATATCCTCATATATGGTGTCAGTTTCTAAGCCCTCAGTGTAACAGTTAGTGTGTAATCTTTGCACAAAATAACTCTAGGGAGCATGGAGTCATTCTTTGGTTCCTTGTCTTGATAAAATAATACTAATTCGGTATCGTTATTTTTATAGTCCTTGGTCCTTACATTCCTTTCCTGTGTGATCTTCTCAGTTTGTAAAAAATATTACATGTAGCAAGTCCTCTACTTTTCCCATAGTAGATGGATGTTTTCCAAAAATTCACTGTGTTGATGCTTTAAACGGCTGTGGTATTTCCTCTTGAGACTAGATAGTTATTTGCTGCCTTTGTTTTCTCATTTTTTTTACTTATGGGAGAACAAAGTTAACAAAACAATAGGCAAACAGAGGAGTAGTATATGTTAGTATGTTAGTATGGAGCTGTTTCCATTTCAGATTCGAATGAGATGGGTTCGATCCAGTATGCTACCTTTCTGCACTAGAATATTTAAGGACATAGACTATTTTATAGTACCAACATTCCACCTAAATGATCTCTTTGAGATACCAAAGCAACACGCTACATGTATCCCTAATGCCCAGTTTTTTTTTTCCCATTTACAGGGCTTTTCTGTCTACCCGGTTCCTACGAGCTGTATATGTCATGTGTGACTATTCAAGTGCTTATCAATGGGAAGGGACTTTGCCACTGTGATGACCAGCACTATGTCCTTTGAAAACCTCATAGTTGTGAATTGTGTGTTCAATGTTATTTTTGTCTCTAGGTTCGTGAACCTACCACTACCATCGAGGCATTTGGATAGATGCTATAAGCTACTGGCCAAGGCGCTCGATAATCATGATTTCTCATTGTAAATTGTAATGAATGGATATGTAATGTACGACTGAAACAAACCATAGAGGCAAAATACGGAAAGATGAGGTAGCTTTTATAATTTGTACTAAGCATTTGTTAAGATATGCTTGATATTAGATGCTAATGTTGTGGTGATATGATATATACCAATGTTTGCGACCAGATCATAAGTTCATAACCTTATCATTTGATTATAATTATAAAGTAGTGTCTAAGATGTATGGATTGTAGCTTTTGCTCTCGAGGTCATTGTAGGGCGCCCAAAGGGCGCCTGATGTTCTAGTATACTTCAATTCTACAAAGAATGCCCATTCTCATTGCAATCCTGACATTTTTTTTTATCCGATATGGCCCGTTTGAAATTTCTCTCTATAGATCTTTTTTCCATTTCTATGCATTTGTGTGGCCTGCGTTGCTATGGTAAGTTGTAGGCATTTGGCGCTACTCTAATTCAAGTCTTCAGATCCTTGAGACACGATTAACAAAGTTGTTACATGTGTCTTGCTATCGACAAAAACGTCACTTACCACCGAAAACACAAATGTCGTTAAATCGTGAAATATTCGCTCCCATGGGTGTCGGAATCAAGGCCTCAGGTGCTACTGAAGCTCTTGTAACCACTAGGTGCTACCAAGACCGCAGGTGCAACTCTAGACATATTCCCTTTCACGGTTGCGGCTGTTTCGGCTAGCCAAGTGCCAAACGCTTACTTTCATTCCAAACACAAGTCTGATTCTCTTTTAAATTTGACCTTTTGTTAGTATCATTTTTAGGTCCGGTTCCTCTCCAAACACAAGTCTGATTCTCTTTTAAATTTGACCTTTTGTTAGTATCATTTTTAGGTCCGGTTCCTCTCCGTTTAGAATGGAGTAGAAACATAGGAAAATCAGAGGTTTTCGGCTCGGTTCTAGAGTAAATGGATATTGCGGACGTGTTCGGAACCTTGGAAATGGCGAAAAACTTTCTAGAGGAAAGGGGAGTAACCCTGTAACTTTTGTAGGAAAGAGAGCAACCCTATAACTTTTGGAGGAAAGAAAGTGGGATCAGAGCTCATGGAATTCTTTTGCTGACTCAACTATAAGTTACAACACAATTCACCTAGAGAAAGTAAAATTTACTCTTTCTTGTGATATATGTATATGTATCGCAAATTCACATTCCACACATGCCCTCAACTTTGACTCACCCTTCGTAGGGAGCTGTGGCTCAGAGCAAGATTAATGGTTTCGGCAGCTAGCCGGCGTCTCGCGCTCCATCTCACCTAAAGCTGCCACATTGGTGGTGGCGGGCTCCACCTTAATTAATGTCATTTGTGGTCCAAGAGCTTAATTGCGCAAAAGTTGAAGAAAGCCAAGACGTGAGCCAATCCAGAGCAAATCGCCGCTTTCCCGGCGTTTGGCGAGCCGCCGCCTCTTCTCTCTCTCTCTCTCTCCACCAGCAATGTTTTTTTCCTACGTACACTTAGTCGCCAGCTGATGTAAGCTTATAGTACTTGCTCTCAGTAACCTACCGTCTGACGAGCTAGTACTACTGCTAGATTTCCTACGGATGTCAAAGATTGCAACGATATTGCAGGCCCGCCAATTGAAACTTGAACTTAGTTGCCTCGACACATTGAAACTTGAACTTAGTTGCCTCGACACTATACGTGGCGAATGCATTGCCACAAAACAAGCAAGTATTACGGGATCAATCGTGGAAGACACATGAGCATTAAGCCAAAAAAAAAAAAAAAAAAAAAAACGTGTATGGACCATCCGCGCGCGATGACTTCCAATCAAACTGTCCTGCGTGGGGAAGAGAATTAGACGGTGATGCTTGTTACAATAACTGGTCCACTTCTTAGAAAATGGTTGTACGCTCCGTGCGCCATGCATGCAGCCCATGCGTACCTGACCACACCCACCCCCCCCACCATGGGTTGGATTAAAATAAATTTAATAAGTTGTGTTCTCAAATTCTCAAATAAATATACTTTGAATGTGTGGAAATGGATCATAATTTTTTACAGGTTAGATGCGCTAGGTTTGTATGGGACAGACCAATATCCTCCTCTACACAATTCATTTAGGCACTAGTGATATCTTAGTTATTTTTCATTAAAAAAAAACTTTTTTTTTCATAAAATATCTAAGTTGTAAACATAAGATGTTAAATCTAAGTTATGGCTTGACGAAGGTCTACATATTTTACGCGACTCACATATTTGTGTCATGAGAACTTTATACAAACACATGAGCTCTCGCAAGATTTTTGTGGACTTTACTAACTCGCGAGTTGAATTGGGTTGGCTAATATAAAATTCTTAGGTGGAATGAATTTGGCAATTAAGGCCCCGTTTGGATCCATAAAATGGAATTCAATGTAATAAATATTATAGTATAGACACATATTTGGGATAAACTATATAATGACTATAACTTTAATTAAGTTGAAAAGTAGAAATATAGCATGGTCTATAGAATCCATTTCCATGTCCACCTCTATGAATTTGACTTATACGTGAACTTTAGAAAGTTGTTGAATTTCAAATTTCAAGTCAAATAGCCTAATTCATTAAGTAGATTTTAATTTTTTTTTCAAAACAAAGGGATCCAAATGGGCCTCAAGAGAATTAATTTGATGTTGTTATCTTTTCTAAGAAATCCATTGGAACATTTCTGTGGATCAGCATATACCAATGTACACATCAAGCCTGTAGTGTTGGAAAACTAATTCCATGCACTCGTGATGTTATATCGTCGCCTGTGCAACGCTACTCGTCTACCGTCCCCGGTCTTTCCGTGCCTCCGTGCAGTTGACATAACACATGGCCTATCAGGATCTGGATGGTGAAAGTAACTGCCCCCCTGCTCCCCCGACCCTCGGCATTAAGCCTTCCTAGAGGCGACTCGAGGGGACCGGCCCGCCGCCGCCTCAAGCCCCACTCCATCGGCGCCCGGTCGGGCCGCCCGCCCGCCGGGCTTCCTCGCCCGGCGGTGGCGGCCAGCAGAGGAGGGCTCAACAAGGCTCCTCCCAGCGGCGCTCCCTCGTCTCCGTTGCCCCCGTGCCTCCTCCTCCGCCCCCTCCCCAACTTCCTTCTCCTCCGGGCCGGCGTCCCTGGGCGGAGGCGCGGCCCGATCCGGACCCTGCTCGACCGGATTGTTTGATGGATTTTGGCACATTGAAATCCATGTGTATCCATATATTTGTGTGTTTGTTACATACAACAAGCAAGGCTAAGAAGCTAACAAGGCTTCTACGTGCTGCGCCGTATATGCATATATATCAGAAGCTAATAACAAGCTTTGATGTGCTAAGGCCATGCACGCATTCATACACTTTGACGTGCCAGCAAGGAAGCTAGCGCGTGCGGTATGAGACGTATATATACGTGCACTTATATACGTGTACGTTCAGATAACCAAGTGTAGAGTTTGTAAATACGCCGGCCTATGTAGCGTATATTCCTGATATTCTACAACTTGCGGTATATACGGCCAACACGTATGGATTCCCAGCTAGGCGACGTACGTCTATCAGCTACAGATCGTCGAGTCCAGATGACGTCTATCTTGTTCCAGAAGATTAATGAATAGCCCTCCATCTTGCTGGGCCCGCATGTCATGGGCTGCATGGGAGAGGTGCTGATGACTGATCTCGGTGTTAAATGGAACGCACAAGCGCCGTGTACACGTACGTCTACGCGGCCTAAATATCTCGGCTTCTAGAAAACTCGATCAGGATAACTATCGTGTGGGATAAGTACGAAGGTGGAATCGATTCCTGATATCTCGGCAAGCCACAACAACCTCCTGGCGGCGTCAAGGGCCTGCCCCAACCCTAACCCTTGCCTATATAAACAACACCCTGGACTCAAGAGAAAGGGATCACACTTTGCATCCAGGCGCCGTCAGGCTGCCTAGCAGGTGTGCACGATGGCGGTCTGCATCTGAAGGAAAGGCAGCCGCCGGCACGGCGCCCAGAGGAGACTTGGCATCCACATGCCGTCAGGCTGCCGCCGGCACGGCGCCATGGAGGCCGGAGGCGCATCGCAGCTATGTGTGCCACGTCTATCCGCCACCGCCGGCCAAGATCCATTCACGGCCGGACCATCTCGTCACGTGCCTCAAGAGGAGGGCGCCGCCAAGAAGAAGGCAGCCGCCACCACCACCCCATGCATCCATCCACCAGGAGCACGGGTGTACGACGACAGAGCAGCAACTCGCGAGCGCCCTGGCTTCACCAAGGTGCCGCGCCGCCGGCGGCCGAACGAGCGGTGCTGCAGACACCTCTCTGCGCCTGCCGGAGATGAGGGCCAGCCGATCACCACGAAGGATCACCGCCGTGGCCGGATCATCGAGGTGCATAGCCAGTCGCTACCACCACGCGACGTCTGTGTCAAGATGACTCTCTCCTTCCATCTAGCCTCAAGATGACGCTTGGATTACACGATGGGCAGCCGCTGCCACGCACGGCGCTATCCATTCAGATCGAAAGCTCGGTGTGGCAGCCAGAGATGCTAGTGTCACGAGCAGGCGCACAAGGCATGCATATGAACCCGATCGAGGACTGCTTCATCCAGAGGCGCTGGTTTCATATATCCAGCCCCATTTGCTTACGAGGCAGCCCACCTGTACACGACGCCGCGAAGGAGATCAGCTACGATGGCCACGCCATTAGCCGGAATCCGATTTGTTCGATCTGGCCGCACGCAAGGAGCGGAGTGCAGCTATGTATGTGCCCCAGCTGCGCCAAACTACCACGCCGTCGCCGCCCAAGATCCTACGTCTACGCGAGTCCACAGCCAGCGATGGGACGCCAGCGGCGTCAGAGACCATGCATGCATGGTCGAGATGCACGCATCTGCTACTGTGCTACATCGGGCGCGTGTCTCACGCCAAATGAGTGCCTTCGACAATAGCTTCGATTGCATCTACACCATCAACGACACCGCCTGGACGCCATCGACGACGGCTCCATCTACCCCTACGTTGCTGCAGTATGTGTTGAAGAGACGAGCCCGGATGCCGCCATACCGGTCGTGAAGATGAGGCTGCCCCGACGACGTGCCGGGAAGGCGAGGCGAGCGCACACATGTACGTGCGCTCACATGAAGCTATCCTGGACAAGGGCCAGCAGTGGTGCATGAGCATGTTTGCTTAACTACCGCGCCAATGCAAGCTGCATGTATATGTGTATATGCGCTTCAATTATTTATGATAAGAGCGTGTGCACATGCACGTGCTAATTGTATGAGCGATCGAACTACAGGAGCTCGTTGAGCCCTATTTATATAATTTTATCTTTTCTATTTTGTATGCATCAGGTAAAGCTGTTCAGGCAATGGAGCTAGCCATGTACATCCACCTACCACTTCAGCTACTACCACCACCATGCGCCAGCCGCGCGCGCAGACGAGGCGGACGACATAAGCGAGCACAAGTCTTCATCAACAACTACAACTTCAACGACTCTACGTGATCAAGTCCACGGCGTACCGCGACGACGTTGCCGAGGAAGTCCAAATCAGTCAAGCTACATCAACCATGCAAGTGCTCCTACCACTACAACAACGTGCCGTTCGACACCGACGAGGCGAACGACACAGGCGGCGTGGCTAATACTCTAGCCCACGTTCTACCGGCTCATGGACCGACGAGGCCATGGACACGCCGGCGCCAACCCCATCTACACCAACACACATGCATGGAGAAGTCAAGTTTAAGACCGGCGGCGGCGATTTACCAACGCAGGCTTAATCGGAGGGTACTGTGAGCCTGACTCACGGGGGTAATTAACTAGGAGCTTTCCGAGGCCCTAGGAACCATGAAGACCACATCGCCTATGTCGATTGCCGCCAAGAAGGCTACCCATGGAGCGTGCATGTACTAGGAACATATATTTGTATTTGCATTAAATATGAATAAAGTTTGTGTTCCCTCTATTTGTTTATTTTGTGTACTTTAGTATGGCGGCACGCCCGCAGCATTTATTTTTATTTCGCACGGAGAGATCCTCCTCGCTTGAGTGATTTTTCTCGCGGAAACACGGATCCGCCCCCTCCGCGGGGATCGCCCCTCCGCGTCCGGATCGGGTGGCGGCGGGCCTAGGGTTTTGGCGGCGCGGCGGGCGGAGGCGTTCCTAGCGGCCCGATCCGCCCCGGCACGAGGCGCGTGGTGGCGCCGGCGGGCGGCGTGGCCGCCCCTCCCGCCGCTTAGCGGTGGTTGCTGGCCCTCCCCCCCCCTTCCCGTTCTTCTCCGGCCGACGGCGGGCGACGACCTAGGGTGCGGAGCCGGCGGGCGGTCCGGCTCACCCGTCGTGGTGGGCGGCGGGGCGGCCAGCCCGCCACACCTCGCCTTCCCCGCCAGGGAGGAACCTGAGCGCACGAGACCTTCCTCCGTCCTCACACATCGGGCTCCACGCGCCCGCGCCCGCCGCACCCCTCGCTCGAGGCGGGGCACTTGGCCGGTCGCGGTGGGGAGGCCTCCACCCACAACCCAACAAGATCGACAAACTCTGGTGGCGGGCGGGCTCGCGGCGCCCGCTCTCTCCCCGCCGACCGAAGATCGTCGTGCCGGCAGGCGGCGGCGCCCGCCCTCCCCCACCGCCGTGGGTGGAAGGCGGGGCCGTCCGTTGCCTCCTACTGTGGGGGGACGGCTGCTTGACGGCGGCGCCCGACGCAGGAAGTGGTACGAGGCGACGTCAGGCTGGCGTCTTTGGAGGACTTCACATTGCGTGGGGGGCGGGGCGCGATGCTACAAGGTGAAAACAACTCCCCCAAGCTCACCTTGGGCCGACGACGGTGGCGCTGCGCGTCATTACCTTCTTGAAGGCGTCGTTCTTCGTCGTCGGGCGGCTCGCCAGGCTCGGGGAACGAAAGTTCTGGTGGGTGCTCAACGCGAGGTGGCGCCCGAGGGCGTCATCTCCTTCATGAAGGCTCCGTTGAACCCCCGACCTCCGGCACCGCCATGCTGCTCCGCCCCGTTTCTCCATCGTCGCCTCTACACTACTGGCCTCCTCCCGCTGCGCCGTCGTCCTCGACCGCCCCGCGTTGGGTTGACACCATCGTCGCCTCCATCGTCGTTGTATGGCCGTGGGTCACCGACGTCGTGCCTGGCAACCGAGTTTTTCAACGCTTCATCCTGGTTCGTCCCCTTCGCCCCTGCGATGTTGCAGCTCGCCAACGATCATCTTGGCACGCTTGGATGTTGACGTCACTGTCGTCGCCGTGTACGCTGCTGGCCTGGGGCCACCGGTGTTGCGCTCGGCTTGGAGTCGTTCGGGGGTTCACAACACCGCTTCGCCGTCGCCGTCGTTTCGGGCCTTCGGTCACCGGGCGGCGTGCTTGGATCCACCTCGAGGCGTCGATGCCGGCGTGTGGACGCCCCCTTGATGACCTTCGGCGTGGGTGCCGGCGGCCGAGCTCCCACTCTTCTATCCAATTGGCGACTCGAAGGCGTCGGCCTAGCGATGTTGCATATCGCACCGTTTGTTGTGTTTTGTGGTTGATGGGGTGGTCTCCTCCTTCTTGCTTTGTTGTCGTGACCACTTTCTCTGTGGTCGCGTTGTGTTGTGTGTGTTTGTGGTGTCTTGTTGAGTTGTATTGTGTTGTTCGGCCGGTCTTGGCCTTTTTCTCTTAATGAAAATGACACGTGAAGTCGTGTTCGAGAAAAAAAAAACATGGCCTATCAAGCCTGATTTTTTGCACAGCCCAGTCCGGTCCACGCTAAGGCCATGTAGTTTGGATGGGCTAAAGCTAATTACACTACTACAATGACCAACTATAGGGGCGGCTCCAGATTCTCATTAGGGGCGGTTTTTTGAGCGGCCTCTAACCATGCGCTCCTAATGTGGTTCCATCAGGGGCGGCTCGTGTACCAGCTGCCCCTAATATGAATCTTGTTCACTAATCTTGTACTTGGATGAGATCGCTTCATGAACATGCGTTTATGAGATCACCGAATGGGTTGTCGGTTGAGAGACACCATTTTGTAACAGTACACATTAACTGAAAAAATATATATTATGAACTTATACCGACATTTGTAACACCCCAAATTTTGCTTCTTTTGAAAATAGAATAAAATGATTTATTTATGTATTTTTTTGTGCTCATAAAATATAGGAAAATAAATATTTTTTATGAAATTAAAATTTATCATAAGGTTAGATACATGCTTGATGCACTCATGCTGCTGCATTAATATTTTTGTGATGCCTGGTTTTTGTTGAAACTGAAAAGGATTTCGAAATCCATTTAAAAAGGCATTTGAAATTAAGTTTGAAATAAAAAGAAAAGTATTCTAATTCTATTTCCTTTCTCTCTTGCTATTTGGCGTGAGAAGTCCAGCAACTCAGTGTGGCCCGCTGGTCAAACTTTCTCCTTGGCCGTGGCACATTTCCTTTTGGGCTGCAGCAAGACCTGGCCAAATTGGAGCAACCAGCAGTGCAGCGCCACATTTTCTTCTTTGGCTTGCTGACGCCGCGACCCTGCTTGTCAGCGTCGTCCTCCTTCCTCACGTAACCGACCCAGGCTCTACACCGACCCTGCCTCCCAATTCACGCGTCCGGTGCAATCCGCACGCTGAGGCTGCCCATATAAGGCTAGTGCCCGTGACCGGTTCGCTCATCGCAACCCTAATCTGCAGAGCAAGCCGCCGCCGCCACCGCCCATGATCCAGCCGCCGCGAAGCTCTAATTCTGCCGCCGCCATTGACGGATTTCTCGGTTGAATTCGTTCCGCTGCGATTCTTTCTTTGAACTCGCGGTAAGCAAGTCCAATAGCATCACTTTGGGCTCCTGAACTCATTCATGAAGTTGCCGATGCCGTTATTCCTCTTCCTTTTGATCAGTTTTGCTTTCGCCGCGTCGCGGTACCTTGCAGGAACGCGTACGTCCGAGCCACCCCCGTCCAACATCAGAACGTCCTTGTTTCTTCTGAACTACCATGCACAATCGAGTCCATCTGTGTGCCGCCGTTGATCTGCTGCTGTAGTACGTGATATCTATCCACGTGAAGCTTCATCTTTTTGTCAAGTATAGCACGTACGTCTACGCTGATCTTTGCCAGCTCATGCATGCATGGTGAGTACGTATATATATGCAAACCACGTCTTGCTCTTGCCTTGTTTATTGTCTCGACCTTGCTAGCACTACCCCCTCTGCATGCTCGTAAGTCGTAATCATGTTGTGCCATGTTAGCTATTCCAAGATGATCCAATTTAGCTTCTTGATACTTCACGACGTTCACGTGATGTCCTGCACATGTTTCTTGCCGTTTTCCTTCACAAAACAAAATCTGAAAATTCATGGTAGTTGTACACATACGTACATCATCACCATAAGCCAAAGTGCAGCAGACCCTAGAAGCCCGGCCGTGCGTTCAAGTGCAGCCTTGCTAGCTTGATGGCATCAGCATGATGTCAGCATGACATGGCTATGATTTATGGCCGTTTTCCTATATAAAAATAATTCCAGAAATACTACTCAAAAATACATCTCCAATGATCAATCCTTTGGTGTATACATATGTATCTTTTGTTCCATTGACAAATCAATTCCACTATATCCTTCATGTTTATCTCGGCAACGATCTCTGATTGATGGTGCCATGTTTCTTTTCCTTTCCATCACAAATCAGTTTATATTTAATTTATTATTTTATTATTAACAATCTTGTTTAATTCGTATCTTCGCCGTTTTAAGTTCGTTTTTGGTGATCTTTACGTCATTGTGATCGTAGTGACGTGTAGAATAGTTTTATAAGCTTCTCAAACTGTTTTTCCACTATTGGTGTCTTGTTCTAATGGTAGTCTTGTTTTCCATGCATGATTGGATTCATGTGTTTGTGTGTTGCTGATTGGAATCGAGTAGATAGGTGAGCTTTATGTTGTTGATCTCGAAGAAGACCATGATCTATAAGAAGTTGATGAAGAAGGTGTTTTTGGGAAAGCATTGGACTTGAAGAAAGGATCTATATTTAAGGCAAGTATAGTTTTGGGATATGCTATCTTTAAACCATGATCTTATGGCTTGCTTAATGTTTATGCACTTTGAACGTTAAATATGAATTGTTGATAACATGGTTCATAGGGCGAAAAGAGCTATGTTTTATTTATGAAGCTCTTAGCTCTCCATAAGGACTTATTCATTTGTGATCATCCAGGGATATACAAGACAACTATGGGGGTCACATGGCTCGCTTTAGTCGTTCAGGGGGATAGTGTTTACTTGTGTCGATGGTTATCGAAACGGAAGAGAATGGGTTGTAGCCCTATCGCTATTCGGCATATTTAGATAACCCCTTTGAAAGGCTTTTATATGGTTTTCTCGCCCCGAAAACCATGACCCGTAGTGAAAGTGTACACCTCTGCAAGCAGAGAGTTAAAAAATGTTATAACAGCCGTGTTCGCGGTCATGAACGGCCTTGGAGACATCTATGAATAGAATCACATGCTTATTATGTTGATAATTAACTTGATGTTTATAACTGTTGGCTATACATGCTTATTAAATTGTTCATGATTTATCGTTTCATGCTATTCATTATTTATGTTATAATGATCATGGGTTTTTGGGTAGATAATACCTAGCTATATTTGCGGAGTTCGACATGGACTCATTCTTGCTATTCCCCCACACCTCAGGAAGAAGTTAGGCTTGTGATCAACCAGTCAGTCGTTCCCTGTGGTGCCTACATCGAATGTGGTGAAGAACGAGAGAGTCTTTCCGTTGTACGCTAGCTGATGTTATTTGCTTTTATATTGCGTTCGTTATATTTTAAGCATTGTGAATTGATTACCATTCATTTGTAAAACTATATGTGAGATTTGACTTCCAGGGCTCACATATGGCTTCATCTGGTTTTGTTCTTAAAACCGGGTGTTACACGCATATGCAGCAGCTCTTGTCTTTCCGTGCCTGCTTGTAGATTTTTCACACAGATACTCAACGACGGTTGAGTAACGCTGTATGGGTTTTGGGAAGAGGTGAAGAAGCTGCTGGGGGTGAAGGCTCCTAATCTACATCCTTGTTCGTGGACGACTAACGTGCTTCGGCAGGGTCTGCTCGACCAGGGAGGCGGAGGTTCTCATCTGTGGAGCCTGGGCTCTCTGGACCGGCCAACATGCAAGACGTAACGATCGTCGGACATGGGAACCAGGAGCGATGGCCCGATATATTGCCACGCTGATAGAGGAGTTGGCTACGCTCAAGATGCCCATGCAGGAGTCCAAACAGAGAAGGAAGATGAGGTGGGAGAAGACGGCTGATGGCTGGATCAAAGTTAATACAGATGCCGGCTTCGATCCTTCGATGTGCGCGGGAAGGGGTGGAATTGTCATCCGAGACCACTCGGGGGCGATCTTGGCCGCAGCGGCACGGTGGCTGGAAGATGTTCCAGATGTCCTAACAGCGGAAGCTATGGCGGTGAAGGAGAGCCTGGAGTTGGCAGCGGAGATCGGCTGTGAGCATGTTATTCTGGAGGTGGATAATCTTCAACTTTGAAACCTCCTTCAGAGTAACTTAGGGGCGAGAACCGTTATTGATGGTTTGTGTTTCGATATCACCGAGCTTGGGAAGAGTTTTAGAAATTTTAAGTGTGTTTGGGTGTGTAGGGATGCTAATTCGGTAGCTGATCATTGTGCCCAATGGGTTTCAGCTACCAAACGCTCCTTCTTTTGGCTCGACGAGTTTCCTCCATGGCTGTTGGAACTAGTCGCTGCCGATTGTAATCAGATTTATGATGAATGAAAAGCTCGGTGATTGCTCAAAAAAAAAAAAAGTGACGCTGTATGGGTGCTCCCATGGTCTTTCTGGTAACATTTTACATGTACAGATTCCCGTTAAACAGATTCTTAACAATCCACTCAGTTAACAACTTAACAGCTAATCCGATTAGTTAGGTTGCTATCGTTAGGTGGCTGCTCCCAGAGCTTTTTCAAATAAATATTCAGGCTAAAGTATCTTCTGAAGGTAACAAAGCCATTGGAGTGGGACAACATCACATCACTGCAGCTTGATCTGAGACATACCACCTCATAAGGCTGACTTGTGGTCCCATCTCGCAGGGGCGATTGCATCCATGAGTGCAGTAAAGTGTCCTACCTAGCCATAAGATGTGGGTCTTATCTACACCAAAGGGAAAGTTTAAGCGGCGACTTTGTTCTTTGCAAAAAGGAACTAAATGTGTCTCTTTTAGGATCTCCCTTGAGTCACAATCATCAGCCCATCATCTTTAACTGGTTGCTTGTGGCATGGGCCTGACTCTGCCTCAGTGGAGTTGGTCTTGGATTTAATAGTCTGAAAACCAAAGCAACGACGCGCGGCAACAGATTATACTTTTGTTAAAGATAATGCTTGGTCTGTGGAGAATTGGTTTACGGCTGATCTGACAATCACAATCTCCAGTGTTGCAAATTGAGGGCCTGTTTGGGATCGGAGTGGGCACAAAATTCTTTTGGAATTCACTGAAGTGGAAACTCCACGGCTATGTTTTCATTCGGGAAGCAGATGAGCTTGCGCGGTTCTAACCTGCTGCAAGAAATGAAGGAGCTACTCAGGTTGTTTAGAAAATTTCAGTATTAGATCATAAATATCCACAACTTGTGTCCTATTACCTAGCTTTCTTACCAGTGTTTTTGTGCGTTTGGCTATCTTTTGGTGGACTAACTGGGCTATGTTTTGGTGGGTAAGAAGAGCCCAAATTAAAATGCAAATAGTTGTCCAAGAGCACAAAAGAAAAATGTATAACTTACTTGGCCGATGTCAAAGAGTAGAATGCATAATATAGATGATCTGATCTCACACAAATTATATACAAACAGAGATTGGACTGAAAAGGAGAAAAGGGTGGCGTTTTCACCTCCTTGATGTTATACTTTGCTCTCCGTTGCTTGTTTGCATTGCATGATGATGGAGAGATATGATAATGGCAAATAATTGTGATGGTCAAGAAGCGCTAGTAGTAGGTTCGGTTGCTGTGACATAAAAACCAGTCATCTGAATGCTGATGAAACACATCGATTGCGATGCTTTTCCATGACGTTAGTGACTGGTCGATCACTAAACCACCTGTCCCCTAACCAACCAAGGAATTATGATCCCAAAGACCTATGTCTAACAAGCAGTTGGGAGTCGTCATCGGGTCGAGATAGATAAAATAAAAACAAGATAAAGGACGAGCTAGCGCAGAGACGATCTCAGCTACGAAAGGGAGTTTTTTTTTTTTTTTTTTTTTTGACAAACTACGAAAGGGAGTTGAATTCTAGTCTTTTGCTAATGCTGGAGAAAATGCCGTACAAAGGAGTGTACAATTGTAGGACTGATCTGGAATATGTAATACTAGCTGCTGATTCTTGCAGCAGCATAGCAACATGCGAATTATTCAAGCGACAAAAAGGGAAACAACAACGCACTGTTTGTGGCCACACATGATACATATCACGTGTTACAAGAGAACATGGGTATATCTAGACAAAATGACATACCCTACGGTGTGCTTAACACTCCCTCCATTCTAGAATATAGAATGTTTTTAGCTGTCCCTAATAAGCTAAACTATTATAGGTTATTTTAGTTTTTTAAGTACATAGCTTTTGTACACATATAGGTATATATTGTATCCTAATAGATAATAAAAATTATACATCTAGTAAAGTCAAAACCACTTACAATTTAGAAATGGAATAGTCGATGGGGCTCATGGTGGTACGGAATGAAAACTAGAGCTCTCTAGCCCCAAATTACTTGGTAGATCTCTAGCCACTTTCAACGATTTCAAGTGGTATGGAGAAGGCTCCCGCTTCGCGTGAAGCGAGAGCCTTTATTTTATCTTCTACTCGCTAAACTTTTTATAATATTTTAATAACAGATCTTACTATGGTACACCCAAATAACAATGAATCATCAATCTAAATAGCAATCGTCAAATATTACGTACTTGGGCCTTCTTGCGTTCTTCTCTTTATTTGCAAATAAAGAGAACGCCCGTCCACTCTGATTAATCCATTTACCGTGGCAAGCACCCAGCACCACGGTTAAGCGGCGTTCTTCCGTGGCAGGCTGTGTTAAGGCGCCCGCCACAGTTAATCCATTAACCGTGGCCGGCGGCCGGCTGGCCGCGGCGGCCAGGGAATTACCGTGGCGGGTAAACGGTGTGTCCGTCACGTTAAAGATTTTGCGCCATCACGCAAAATTATTTCGTTACTAGTGTTGCTTGTTCCTATTATTACACAGGTTGCCGGTGGTTGATTTGTCGGAGTAAACAAGGCCACAGCAGCAAATAAAGGGAGCTAGATTTAGCTTTGAAGGAACCAATCTACCCTCCCGGCCTCCACCCATATGCATCATGCATGTCAATCATGTGAAACCATCATAAAGCTGAGAGATGCTCACGTGCACGCTCTTTCGTACCAAATCCTTGTCCTTGGCTTTAGCTTATACAGATACAGACTAATTATATCAACCCATGCATGATATACTGTATCCAGCCAGCTACACCAGTTTACAATACCATGTTGACGTGTCGTCCTACATATGTGTGAAAAAACTAAAAAGAATGTACTATGTAGTAGAGAGCTAGAACTATCCAAACTACTGTATTTTCATGATTTGTCTCACTCCTAAATAGTACACGAAAAGTATTAATTTCGTGACAGCTTGGGGACAAACTACCCCGTACACGCCGCAGCCTGGTGCACGTATACATGTTTCCTCCGATATCGATCGGCGATTGGTGAAACGTGCACATGCATGCTCAGTGAGCTAGGCGTCCGTCCGCGGTCCGCCACCTTGCGATTTGGACGCACGTCGGTGGTCACGCCGGAGCCGGACCAAAGAAGAATTTTTACGTGTGTGCGACACAGAAAGGAAGGCCGGAACGCCAGATCCGATCAGAGCGCACCCCAGGGGTCCATTGCCTCTCCAGTCCACCACCAACCTCTGGATGCCGCTGTCCCTTTGCTCCCTAGCTCCCTGCTACGAGCGAGTATCCTACGCCGCCGGCGGTCTGTTGTTGCATGTAAACTGCACTGGCCAGCACACATGTGAGCCGTGCGTTCAAAGCTACTCGTGGTAGTAGTACCAGCGCGCACTTGCTTTTAACCACTTTGCCACTTCGCGCGGTGAGCTCCAGGGACCAGGAAAAAGCACCTCACACTCACACTCCACTCGATCGGCACACGAGAGCTGATGGGTGGGCCGACTCCAAGGTTAGATCTGGCAGCAGCAAGTTAAAAGCAAGCACCAACGATAACGTTTTAGTTCCCCTTAATTATTGTACTGAATTGGGAATTTTTTTCAATGTGGTATGGAATAACATGAATGATTGTATAGAGAAAAGGCTAGCTAGACATCATGACCATGCATACAGATACAGATCGATCTCGACTAGGGACAGAGGTATAATATTGGCTAGGATCACATCACAAAGATCCAAAAATGATTCATAGACAATCATTAATAATGGATGGACAACTAATGTGACCGGGCATGGAAAACATTGTTGAGAATGGTTTCACATATTATTTATTATTAAATATAAACAAAAATGAATCATGTAAATATACTTAACATGCATGCAACTCTAGAAAATCAAACAGAATCATGTATTCAGTTCGTGATCGACTTCATCAGTAAAGTATTAAATCAAACACTTTGTACCATGGCTCTTTTATTATTGTCCATGAGTTTAATAAATTACTATTTTAGATCAGCGTTCTCGGGCCACACACAAAAATAGTATATTCTACGCTCAGGTTAGCAGCTAGTATTTCGATACAGTTCAATTTTTATATGCTATTTTTTTTTTATATTTGTAAGTATACTAAACATACGAGGTACTAATTATACAACACACGTGAAAGAGAAGAACAGATTGGCACAATGCATTTCTATATTTGACATGATCAACACGTACGATCTCAAAATACACAAGTTTAACTAGCAATGTTTCTGATGGAGATAATACTAATGCATAGTAAATATATACTTTATGAAACCACATTCCAACACAAATATACTCACTAGTATTCCGAAACACCCAAGATCAACACACGAAAATTGGAGGGTGCTTGGACTGCTCCACTCCACGGTTTTTTTAGTTTTGCTCCATATTTTTAGTCAAACGGTTTAGCTTCACACATTGGGTTGGAGAAAAAAAATTATGGAATAGTGAGAGCACCTAAATTGGCGCTTCACAAATTTTAGGTTTTTATGGAGTTGCTCCATGAAGAGCTTGTGGAACAGTACGTGAGCCGTCCCAAAAACCACTTTTTTGTATATATTAACAAAAAGTTTCGAAGTGAATTCTATGGCAGACCACAAACGGTTGGATAAGGGAAGGATGTGTACATACTACCACAGTATATATAAAATACAACGTTGAATATAGTACTCCCCCTTGGCCAAGAGTCGATAGAGAGGGACAACGGTATTATTAATAATTATATTGGTTAAAGAAATGGTCGCTGGTACACCCACGAACTTGAACAAAGAGAGAGAGAGGGAGAGGCAGTCAGGGTTGGTTAGAGTGTGAGCTGACGGCGCGGCGGACGTGCTCGCCTCTCCTCTCCGGCTCTCCCTCTCCGCATGCCATTCCAGGCAACGCATTACCGGTATTTTTAGCCGCCGGAGGAGACGGGTAGCGTAGAGAGAGAGGGGGTGGGGAAACCAAAGCTCCTGGCCGTTCCTCTCTCCCTCCTCACGGGCGGTCTCCGTCTGACACTGTTCCGGCCATCCACCGCCGGGGGTCGTCTCCCGTCCAGATCCCTCTCCTGCAAGGTTTCTTGGAGGTACGCTCGGTTCTCTGTGGTTTCCCTTTCGGAATGTGCTGGTGCGGTGATGGTGTTTTGATTTGTGTTCGTCGCTTTGGCGGATCTGGTCGTGCGCAGAGTCGGCGGCGAAGATGATGGGCGGGTTCCTCTCCAGGGTCCTCCTGTAAGCGCTCTCTTGCTCCGAATCTTGTAGCTTGTTCTCTGTAGATTGTCATTTTGAGGTTGGAGCTTTATCAGGGGCCACTAGTGTTTGGATTTTTAAATTTGTTTTCTTGAAATGGGGGGATTTGTGGGTACCCATTCAGAGACTTCAGTCTTTCTCTTGGTTTAACTTCATTCATCCTTAGTATACTGGTTTCTTCAAAAACATAAAATAAAATGAGGAGATGCGTTCCTTCTTGTCGATTTGTCCACCTTCTTCTTCGCCGGAAAATGAGGCTGAGAGCACGCAACCATTCAAAAGTATTTTATTGTTCTCGAGGAGCATGGGACCAAGTTTTCAATGCATTGCACAACGGTCAAAGGTTCTGTTGGTTTATTCTTCCGGTCCGACTCATTCTTTTTGAAGATGATGTTCTAATAATCATGTTTCTTCAAAATGTTTCTTCAAACGGTTAAGATCGGTTAATATTGTTAAAACAGGTCAAATTTCTGTGCTCTTTTTATCTTTGACCTGCTTCATCAAGAACTAGATTTGATCCTGTAACCAAAACTCAAAAGTATGCAATCTTGGGCTTTCTTCCATTCGCTGTAGGCGCATCTAAAATGTTAGTCTATTGAAGGATACTTACTTTGATACTAAAACCATGCATCTTTAATTTGTCAACTTTTCTTTTTGTGGTTTATTACTGAATGAAGGTGGAAAATAAAATAAACATTCTTTTAGGGAAATGTCAAGTTACTATATGATGAGAAAGAACAGGCTTGTCACAATATACAAGTGCTAATATGCCATTTATCTTCCGGCATTTGATATGCCAATTTCCTGTAGGTTGGCTTTTGGCTATGCCTATCCTGCCTATGAATGCTACAAGACTGTTGAACTGAACAAACCAGAGATTGAGCAGCTCATATTTTGGTGTCAGTATTGGTAAGGTGTTTCAATAAATTATGTGGTCGCAATATCGACTTTCCATGAGCAATCTGCCAAATTTAGTTTTGTTTCCTGTGTCTAGGATTTTAGTTGCCCTGTTGACAGTTTTGGAGAGATTTGGAGATTTTACGATATCATGGTAAGACTGTAAGGTTGTGATTTCTTCAGTTCATTGAAGAGACTCTTAACATTGTCTGTGCTCTTGTTGAAGGCTACCGTTTTACTCAGAAGCAAAGCTGATGTTCTTTGTATACTTGTGGTACCCTAGGACAAAGGTACTTAGTTTGTCTTTAGCTTCTATCTTACAGTTTTTTTTTTTTTTTTTTTTTTTTTTTTGGCACAGGACTGATGTGTGCTTTCATTACAGGGAACTACATATGTTTATGGGACTTTCTTTAAGCCATATATTTCTCAGCATGAGAATGAAATTGACCGGAATCTCCTTGAGCTGAGAGCTCGAGCAACCGATATGGTTGTCGTTTATTTCCAGAAGGCTGCTTCAGTAGGACAAAATACTTTCTTTGACGTTTTAAAATATGTTGCTGCCCAATCACCTTCTCAGAAATCAAGGCTGCGCCCTCATCAGGTGTGGATCGAATGCACTATTACTCCAAAAGTTTCCAGTGAATTTTTGTCAAAAGTTTCCAGTGAATGATCTGATTTTGTTCAGTGTTCATCATGTTTACAATACAACTTTTTTTACTGTTGTTCGCTGATGCAATATTGATCATGATGCCATACTAAGTTTAGCAGCTACATTGTTGAAAGATGCATTCACTACTGCTTCCAAGTGGTATTGTTTGCAGCTATTGCTTCCAAGTGGTATTGTCAAAAATGCTGGAGAGCTGTGTTCATTTCATTAAGAGGGAGAGACTATAAGCCTCCCTGGAACACACACACACACACCCAAATTAGAAAGTTTTAAGTGCTCGCCGGTTTTTATTTTATAACTAAACTACCCACAACAGACTAAGTGGCCAGGGCGATTGACCAAAGGAGGAACTCCTGGAGCACATTGGCCCATGCTAAACACCAGATGCTACTTTCATTAGCAACTGTCTGCAGGGTCACCAATATGTATGTACATTTTTGGAACATATCATAAACTGTGATAGCATGTCAGCATCCTTGAGTCATATCCTGCCAAGTAGTAAGTCAACATGTTCAACCATTTGTGTCCTGAACTTTAATGTATTTTGGCATCTTGAACCTTCGGAAAACAACCTTGTGTCCTGAACTTTAATGTATTTTGGCATCTTGAACCTTCGGAAAACAACCTGTTTGCTGATATTTCATCCAAAGGAGATCACAAACACTATGTATTTTGGAATCTTGAACCTTCCAAAAACAAACCCATTTGCCAATATTTCATCGAAAGGATAGCACAAACGCCATACCAGTACTGAATACCTGCTAAATAAGCAAGGCACTTATGGTCGTTTGCTTCCTGTTATTTTTCTTGCTCACTTGGTAGGTTCATTTTGTAAATTGTCCAGTGACGTTACCAGCACCATTCTTTTCATGAAAGGTAGTATGACTGTTATCTTGGATGGTTGAGAGAAACGTAAGTATATACTCGGGATAAACTCAGATATTTGCTCCATGTAGGCATTCCTTCTGTATGCCATAGGAAGAGATGTAGTACAAGAAAGGTCACCTAAATCAAAAGATGCATGGTAGCTTGTAGATTTATTTATTTTTTGGATGTATGCTTCAAGTCCTTCAATTCAAATTAAATCACAGAAATGTGTACTCCGGTTTAACTGATTTGTTAGTGTTATCTTGTTATTGTTACCCATGTTGAAATCATGCTTTGATGTCTTCCAGGAACCACAGCAGCCACAACATCAGCAGCCACAAGTGCAGGTGGAGCTGCAGCAGCCGCAACCACAAAAACAAGCAGCGCCTGTCATGCGCAGAGCAGCATCTATTGCTGCTCGGCAAGCAGCAATGACACAGCAATCTCTGGAGACAAAACCCGCCCCATCTTCACCCAAGATCAAGCGTCAAACATCAGTGAGATCTGGTCCAGTGGCATCCACAAAACCTGCAGCAGCTGCATCCACATCAAAACCTGGCGGTAGCCTAAAGAAAGGTGAGGTCAAACCTGCTGCCGACCCAGTTCAAACTCCAGCCGCAAGTGCCGATCCACCAAAGTCTGGGCCTAGCGTTCCACCACTCCCTGAAGCCGAAGGAGTGGACAAGATGGCCATTGACGAGGTCAGTGGTGATGCTTCAGAGGGCGCAGAAGAGCTTGAGACGCCGATGGAGGAGACGATCCGTGTGACGCGCGCCAAGCTAAGGAGGCGCACGGCCACTGAGGATCCTGCTGGGAATTAACTGCAGGCCGTTGTTTTCCCTGCACATTGTGTTGATCTTTTCTTTTCTTTTTTCTCTCTTTTTTTTTTTTTAGTTTAGGCTGTGATATTGTTTGGTGGAATGGAGATGTTTTGCGACAGTGTTAATTATCTTATTTCTGTGGTTTGCCCCTTTTCTGTGATTTAAGATGTAAATAACACTTTTCCTCAGCTTGTCGGCATGTGTATATACTCCCTTTGTCACATGCAGTGTCGATCTAGGCACACGGACTTGTCCCATGGACTATGTCGTTCTAGCACACCACTAGCCTGCAGGCCTATCTTGCTCAGCTGGTTTCTAAAAAAAAAAAAAAAACGAACGACTTAGCACCAGCACTTTGCAAATGAGTGGACTTAGATAGCACCAGAACTTTGCTCAAATGAGTGGACTTGCACGATAGCACCAGAACTTTGCTCAAATGAGTGGACGGGAGGGACTTGCAGAGAGCCTTGTGGGACCAGCCAGCTGCTATTTTATTGCATCACAGTTCAGAGTATAGGCTACTTTTCTATTGTCTCGGAACCTTGTGGGACCAGCCAGCTGCTATTTTATTGCATCAGCATCACAGTTCAGAGTATAGGCTACTTTTCTATTGTCTCGGAACCTTGTGGGACCAGCCAGCTGCTATTTTATTGCATCACGCCGTAGTATAGGCTACTTTTCTATTGTCTTGGTACACTGCTATTTTATTGCATCACAGTTCAGAGTATAGGCTACTTTTCTATTGTCTTGGTACGTGTGTCAGGTCCTTAAACGACACACTTTGTGGGACGGAGGGAGTAGATGGCATGGGCAACGATTGCATCACAGTTCAGAGTATATATAGGCTACTTTTCCATTGTCGTGTCCTTAAACGATACACTCCGTGGGACGGAGGGAGTAGGTGGCATGGGACAACGAATGCCTGTAATTGCAACATAAGAGCAGTTTTTTTTTTTATCATTCTCTACGTACCACAGCACCTCTTCAGAAGCTCGACCGGGAGGACGGGTGGACGAAGCTTCTATAATCATTGGAAGGTGTCACAAAAAATGGTACAAACCATTATCGACCTAGGGCTATCCCACGATGCTATTTGTAAGGGATGCGTGTGAACAAGTACGAGATGGCAATAGAAAGAGTGAAAGACAAGGCGAGATGGCAATAGAGAAACAAGAGTTAGACACGTTTAGGCCGTCATCACGATGTACAGTTAAAACTTACTCCTGTGTGCCGTTGATGAGATGATGTCAATTAGAGCACCCTGCCCCTCCTTATATACTCTAAACGGACAGGGTTTAAAGTAAAGTATCCAATTTGGTATTATATACAAGCCTTGTAGTGCATATCTAGCGTTGTGCGGCACACGCTTCAACTTGTGGGTTGGGCCACCTCTAATGGTGCGGCCCACAACCATTGAATTTTGACATACGGTAATAAAAAATGTGTTTTTTTAACAATAGTGCAATTAAATAGAGCAGGGTAGAATCTTACGTTGTAAGTGCTAAAAGTTTATGGATAAATTTAAGTATGCACAACTAATCGAAATTAATCATGTGTACTATCTCTACGATTTTCTGAATACAATACCAGTTTAGATACTCCATAATAATATCTATTACGGTTTTGGTAAAGTTCTAGGAGAGGACGGAAGATATAAATAAATAAGATATAAGGCAAAGGGAAAAGGAAGAAAAGGGCAGTTATCTCTTTACTGCATTGCCAGAGTGGCAGCCAGCCAACTAAAATTTTTCCTATGTCCACTAAACACAACATCACTTCAACGTCTTATAAAATCTTTGCTGATAGTGTTACTTTGACACGTGGTAGATACTAGGAAAAATGTCCGTGCGTTGCAACGGGAGAAAACAATCAATAGTTATGATTAACAATGACAGAAATGGTTCATATTTATTTATATTTGATATTTTTGATAAAATTTGAAATCTAGAATTTATTTTTCAAAGATAATGATATCTTTAATCTATATACTATTTTAGACTATGTTTGGAGCAGATTTTCTATGGGTTTTACACTTTGACATGCCCTTAAACATCATTACACTCATTGGTTGAAAGGCACAACTTTGAATTATCATTTGTTGATTTGGTTCTGATCTTTGTTTTGAAAAAAGACAAGAAGCTAACAAAGCACTTTGTATTGGGAACCCTCATGTCTATCTTGAGATCAACTTTATTAACAATCATTTGTTTTTATTTCTTTACATTTTTCACATGAAAACAATCACTTTTTTTTCTATTCTTGACATCATGCCCTTATCCTTGAATTAAATCACATACTGATCTTGTAAATTTGGAACTCTCTCGGCCGCCGACAAAGATGCATTCTGTAAACTTAGTAGAAGTTGAACAAAGTTAATTCAAGCTTACAATTCGGAACGATAGTAGCTCTTAGTGTCCGGAAAAACACTCTTTTGCAGAAACATTGACTGATGAAACAAATACATGCTTATGTCCTTAGTTCATTTCTCTCTTTTTTTTTTTTTCCCACGATAAACACATGTCAGATATTGGAAGTGGCTATTTAGGATAGATCCCTTAGGATATTTCCTCTGTTTTTTCCCCTGCGCTTTCCTTCAAGCGGTATACCTGATTGCGTGCACGGAGAGGACGAATCGGCAAGGCTGAAAGCCTGAAAACAGGTGTAGCACACCAGTGTTCCTTTCGTGCCTTTTATGCCGGTGTGGCCCAGTGCTCCTAGGCACCACACATATTTATATGAATGAAAGGAGTAAAAGACAACAAAGTTTGTGACACCAACTACACCTGGAGCAAGCGAAGTATATGAGGTAGAGACAAACGAGCTCGACTCAATCAGGTCAAGCAGTTTGTATTTTTCTAAGCCTAACAAGCGGCATTTGGATGCTCCATGTGTACACTCCATACTGCCGACACGTCTCAATAGTTTAGGATATACATAGATCACCTCCAAGCATATGTCAAGAATAGAACTACTTAGGACCAAATCAAGGGGTGCTGAATGCTGATGGCGCTAGGACCTTGGTAGGTGGTTTGAAACTTTGCATGTATTGCACTTAAAAGAGAAACTAGCATCCATAATCTGATACCGAATTAGGGATACACCAGTGTCAACCATCATGTTCACACAAATGCTCAGCTGTTGTTGCTGGGTACATTTGATGAGTACGTAGTAAAGATCAGAGTGCATTTGAACCTTTTTTTTTTTGCGAGGAAGAGGTAGATGCAGAATTAAAGATGCATCATCTCGTTTTGTCAAAAGACATGTTCATTTTATTACTTGTTATAGCCTAGCCGGCCTGTGCCTGTCGCTCTTGTCAAACCCTTTGATCATCGCATCCAAGAAATCTTCAATCGCCGACGCAGCAGCTGGAGTGGTAGGCGTGCCAGGACGACAAGGCCGGGCCGGCCACCACCCCGCCGTCGCTTTCCGGCCGGCAGCATCCTCCCAGTCCCAGCTGCCAATCATCACGACGCGCCGCGCGCCGACCATGACATATGCCTTCTCCCGCCGGAGACGCAAACGTCACAACACACCAACGCTACCTGCTTTCGATCACGTTCACGTACAAAGCCCAAGTTGCGTGACGGGCAACGGGATTCCGCGGACACACCTCTTTCTCCATGGTCGATGCGTCGTCGCCGCCGTCACGGTCACCGCGCGATCCGTCGCGCAAACGACTCGAGTGGCCGTCGCGTCGACCACAGCAGCAGCAGCGCGGAAGCGGAACATGTGGGCGGGCGACCAAGTGGTGGGCGCCGACCCACACGTACGTGTCCCTCTCCTCGCGCGTTATCCAGCCGCCGACGCTCCCCGTCCCAGCCAACCTTTTGCCCGGCCGGCTCGTCTTCTTCTTCTCATGCCTTTTCAGTCTCCATGAGTGGACAAATCAAACGCCGAGACGCAATTCGCAAAAGCGACCGGCCGCACGACACGAGCTCGCTCGCTCGACCCACCTCCTGCTGCTACTCTGCTACAGCTTAGTGGGAAAGGGGAGAATAGGCGGGCAGAGGCATCGTCACGAGAGGCACGTCCACCGCCTGAGCTCACTCACCGCCACGCCACCGGTGCAACTTTCCATACACACGCCGGGGCTAGTAGTGTCGTCTGTGTGTATATATAAAGGGCGAGGGGGTGGTGGGCGCTATGGAGAGGAGTAATAGCAGCTGGTTCGGGTGGTGGAGGAAGCAGGGGCGCCCCCGTGACCGCCGTGAGAAGGTGGTGGTGGACGGGTCGGAGATCCGGGAGCTGGTGGAGGACCGGGAGGCGTTCGGGATGCTCGTGGACACCAAGTTCCGGCAGCTCGACGCCGACGGGGACGGCATGCTCTCCGTGGGGACCTGCGCCCCGCCGTGGCTGACATTGGCGCCGCGCTCGGGCTGCCCGCCGAGGGGGCGTCGCCAAACACCGACCATGTCTACTCAGAGGTATGCACTGCACCGGAATTATGCTCGATCGCAGCTTGCTGGTTTAGTGGTTTTGCTTGTCATGTGTTGCTACTCCTACCTACTTCCAAGAAAGAACCAAGACAAAGCTACCATGCCATGGTTGCTGATGCTGACTAAGTGAGATGATCACTGGCGGTTCAAAGCATGATTTGGATGTGGTTATGCCCCTCCTTTCAGTCTGAAATGTACTACAAAAATGGTTTATGGCCCTTGCTTTCTTGGAGGTTTACATGCTGCTTTAGTTCGGGATCAACGAACAATCCTCAAAGTCATGTGTCCCGACTCAAGTTTGAAGGGCTCTGGCCCTCCGTTGTCCGTTCCATGCCAAATTTGTAGTTTCTGCTAGTGGTGGTTTAATTTTAATATCCAGTTGTAATCAAAATAATAGAAACAAAATAATTCGCTCAACCATTCTTGACGTAATTAACTAACTTTTTGGGTCTGAAGCTCTGCAAAAAACAAAAAACAAAAAAAAACCCTGCATCCTCGACTTAGGATTGACTATTCTGCACTCCACTACTGATCTATAGGACGCCAACTGCATCCTCGCGTTTTGGGTTGATACTGTTTTGTTTTGTTGAGAGAGAAAAACATTATATCATGGTTGATAAGTTTAAACTTCGTCACTAAATTATGACAGATCGAGTTATCATTTGTCACTGCTATTATTACTGAAAGGTTGTATGCATTATTATTATTGAAAAGCACACATATATTTATGACATGGCAACAACTGAGATCTTTACTAATAAACCAATCGACGAGTGTGCTGTGTGACGTACTACATGTGTCAGTACCTCAATACTTCAATAATTGAGCTGTTAAACAAAAGAACATTAATCATTAATTCCTGATGGCAGAACAGATGGCAGGTTTCGAATGCAATGCAGGACGCATATTTGCCCGCAGGTCCATGTCAAGATGCCACAGCCACGAGTGCACTGCATTCCATTGGAGCAGAACCTAAAACATCGAAATCCTAACCAAAACATCTTGCCCTGACTGAACCGTTGACAATACTGGGCCTGCCCGTGCATCTTTACGAGTAAAATCACTCAAATCGACTTGTTTGTCTCGGCACGGCCGATTCCTCTGGAGTGATCTTACCCCTGGCAACCACTGGCTACAAAAAAATCCCAGATTGTTTGCAGGCTTCCACCTTACCTTGACACCTTGTTCACAACCCTACTGGCGTACGTGCAGGTGGTGAGCGAGCTGACTCATGGGAAATCCCAGGGCGAGGTGAGCAAGGCCGAGTTCCAGGAGGCGCTGTCAGACATACTCCTCGGCATGGCGGCCGGGCTCAAGAGGGACCCCCTCGTGATACTGCGCATGGACGGCGAGGACCTCAGGGACTTCGTGGCCGGCAGCAGATACGAACCCACAGCTGCTGCCATTTTCTCCCAGGTCGGTTTCGGTTCTGGTTCTGAAGACGCGTCCTCCCTGCGTCAGTGCCTGTTGGCCGCTCTCCAGAAGCTGACCGTCGACCACGGACTGCCACCGGCTTCAGACACCTGGTTCGCGGAGAACGTCGTAGAGCCGGCATTGCAGCAGCTTCCTGCCGATCAGCTTGAGCAGCAGCCGGCCTCCCGAGACGACTTGTTCCAGCAACTGAAGAAGCTGCTGGGCGCCATCGCCGATCGGCTCCAGGAGCAGCCTGTGATCGTCGCGCACACCGAGAACCACTATGACGGGAGTGGCGTCAAGAGGCTGCTGGCCAACAAATTCGAGTTGGACAAGGTACATATAACTAATCAAACCAAACTGTTTTGTTTTGTTTTGTTTTCTCAAAGTTGTGATTTTCAGACGGTTTGTTGCTGTTGGGGAATGCCAATGCCGATGTGCGTTAAATTAAATTAAATCTTGTTCTGTGCACCAGCTGTTGGATTCTGTTTGGAAAGGTTTACCAGCGGAACATAAGAGCAAGGCGTCCAAGGAGTACCTCATAGCGGCGCTTGATAAGATGGCCGATGCTGCAAGCCTGCCATACTATGGTGCTGCTAAAGAGGTATATCATCTCCAAATGGCACACAACATCCTCTAACCCCTCTCAACTTTGGAACTGACAATGATGATATGCTCAATCGGGACATAGATTTTGATGTTTCTAACCATCTGTCAGGTGGATGCTGTCGTGGAAGAGTCAATCAAAACAGTGGGCGTCGAAGAAGAAAAAGCAGCAGATGAAGCGGAGTTCAAGAAGTCGCTCACAGATATCCTTACGGCCACCATGCTGAGGCTGAACGACAACCCCGTGTTCATCTCTACCGACATCGTCGTGCACGAGCCTTTGTCCGGCTAATCCACCATGTGTTTCATCGGTGCCGTTGACATCGTCGTCGTTGGTGAAATGTACGACGAAAATTTACAGGAAAACGGAACGGGCCAGGGTCACTATTAGTAGTTAAGCAGTGCTTTTTTGTCTGATCACACAGGCACAAGCAAGTTTGCAACATGACAAGATGCGAAAATGCTGGTCATCTGGTTTGTTAACCCGATTGACATATAAGTTTGGAAATAAGGCGTTCAAGCCATATACATAATTGCATATCATCAATGGAAACCAAATAGCTATTCTAAATTTTGCTTTGGCTGGGGATGGCGCCTATGTGGAGCTCGAAGAAATATGTTACTCCGTGCACATAGTCATTCAATCAGATGTTATATACTCAAAGACAAAAATGGTAACGAAGAGACAGTTTGCAGGAACTTCCCTCAATTCCGGGTCTAAAAAGCCATCGACACGCTTGAGTTCAAAAAGCCATTCTCACAGAATTAGTTCAGCTCCAAAGGGGCAAACCAATGGAAGGAACAACCATCTCATCACCTCCAAAGGTTATCCTGATCTAGAAATTGTCTGAAGAACATATCTCAATGGAATGAGATTGCTAAGACCTAACTAGGCCTTCTGCCTCTTGGTCTTTGTCTTAGTAGGAGTCATGAAATCGTCGTCGTCATCGTCATCTGTGTCACTTGCCTTCCTCTTCTTTTGAGACGTCTGTTTTCCAGCACTCTTTGCAGCCGCAACTGACTTCTTTCCAGACGGAGGCAGTGCCTTGATTGGAGAAGGCTCTCTCTTTGCCACAGTTGTTTTGACTGGTGACTTCAACTTTTGGCCTTGTTTCTTCTGAAAAACTTTTGTAGCAACATCCAACGGGAGCAAACCCCATTCCATCAACCTATGTACATCCAAAGAGTAATTGAATATAGTTTGCTTTAAAAAGAACGTTCATGCATCCTTAAACTCCTAGCACCGAAGAAATATATTAACAGACTGTAGAAAAACCAATACAGTTCATAAATATGCATTCAGGTCTGGGGCTGCGGCAGCGGATACTTGATAACTTGACCATTAATAATATCTTCCAGCAAGTTGTAGGTGCACTCAGTAACTAGTAATATTTTATGGCAAGGGAATGATATAGTCTAGTGATGAATTTGCTGGGAACTAGCTGAAACCAAGATACAGCAAAAAAAAAAAAAAAAAAAAAAAAAAGAATTGTTTTGGTTGCCAAATGACTCTTTTTCATAACAGAAACTAACTAATGCAAGAGGCCAATTCCTTAATATTTAAATTTAAACCAAGTAAAAGGCTTAATATTTCATTATGCATGTTTTTAAGGAATTCATATCAGAATGGCATGGTTTAAAATAACAGAAGTTATATTTAAGCTAAAGCTAAATACCTTAGTTCATCTTTCCACAAGATATTACTTCACAAGATTCCAATCAACTAATCTAACATCAACCAAACATAATGCTAAATATTAATTCACAACATTATGGAAGCACAAAAAGCATGGTTCATTTCTTTATTATTAAACAACAAAGGATCAATTTCGCCAGAATTACATCACAATCAGACTGGTCTTTGCATGCAGGTTTACATGTTCAAAATTAGAGTTCCAAAATTCTTGGCTCATGCCTAAGTTTGCTACACTACAGCTTAATCATGCCATAATGTCTTAGGCAGCTGTATGGTTCAGATGCAAATGTGGCGCGCCGCACTTTCTAAGCACATATAGCTACATATTTTTTCTAGCCACATATGTAGCACCTAGCCACAAAAAGTTGCACTAGTTGACTAAGCTTTTAGTTGTGTTCTTTTGGTAACCTTAGGCATCAACCAAACAGGATGTGCAGAATACTGTGTTACCTGCTACATCATATTATTAACACAGACTGTAATGTTGTTACAAAAATCAAGAAAAGATCTTATTTGTAATGTTGTTTACACAGTTACAGAATGTGAGCATTGTTTCCATAGTGATGCATGCACCACTGTGATTATCTTGCCAAAGGTGTGGCTCGACTGCTTGACACATTTTGTAAGCACTCTATTTGACAAAAATGTTCACTTATATCAATTGTTTTTTCAAGAATTTGAAAAATGAGAAGGGACCTTGGCCTGCCCTTCTCATTATCAGCGGTTTGAGCTCTGAGCTCAAGGACAAACATTTTGTGAAGACGAATAGATCTCCTTGTTATGCAAGCTTTGGCAATGATTTATCAAACATGACATATTTTATAAAATTGGCCCTCAGGCACCAGATTGGTCTCAACTGATCCAACAATATATGGGTCACACTATAGCTACTACATCTAGTTTGTATGTAACAGAAATCTTTACAAGCTTATAAATATTTAGTATCTCACCAGGTTGCAGCCATGTCACTGGTGGGGACCTGCTCGTATAGTGATTCATAGAATACCCTCAATGGATCCCTCTGCAGCAAGAAGAAAATTAATTGTTTTGCAGATGCATATCAGATTGGAGAAGGTTAGAATAGTCATACTTCTTCAGGAGGATCATGCTTCTGCCCTGGCAATTCATATACCTTCCTCTCTTTCTTCAGCTTATCTGCCTTTACAATGGCCATGTTTGCCTCTCCTTTGACACCCACTCGTTTCTTCCTTTTCTTAACCTCCTTCACCAAGTCACAAGACAATAAGTAAATTTACAACAACATTTTTTTTTTTTTTTTTGCGAGGATACAACAACATAACATTAGCCTAGGTAGACTACATACCTTGAGATCTTCCAAATCTTCATCTTTTAGTTTTTTAACCTTTGATGTCTTGGCGTTACTTCCAGCAGCACCTGCACTTTTCTTCTGTGATTTTGGCTGAAAGGCGCATAATTGTTAACCTCAAAACAAAGAAGCTAAAGAAATATAGCTGGGAATGGGAACAGTAGGGCATGCAAATTGCAACCGTGAAAACATCATCGTCAGAATCAGCTTCTTCTTTCTTAACTTTCGAAGCCTTCGTATTGCTATTCGTGGTGCCTTTCTGCTTCTCGTTTCCCTACAAAACAGGACAATGTTAGCTTCTTTAGAAGACACAAGAGAGAGTACCACAGTTCAGTAATCAAGGGCAACATCATGTCATGTGCTTGTGTTAGGACAACAAAATTTAGTGAAGACGAAAATAGTGAATAAATAAAATTAAATCGAAGTTCAAAGTTAACAACCCTCAACTTTTGAACTAAATCCCAAAAATTCCGATAAAACTCCCTGAGATACAGATAAGTCCCAGGTTATCCCAACATTGGCCTGGAGGCCGGGGCATACCGGACCGAAGGGCGAAGGCAAAGCTTCGTCTCTGCGTTTACAATTCCACAACATCCACAGATGAAGTTGATATAATAAAATGAGCTAACTGAATGTAACCTAGCATTGCGTTAAAAAAAATGGTAACCTATAAATCTCTTAGTCTTAAGACCTAGCGTCCCTCACACAGTCGCACCACGACGCCCGCCACGCCACAGGGTAGAAAACAGAGATCTAGGGTAGAGGCAAACAAACCTTCTTTACTCGGGAACGCGAAATCGGCTGGTACTCTTCCTCCTCCTCCTCCTCGTCGTCGTCGCTCTCGTCCTCCTCCTCCTTCTTGACCTTGGAGGCGCTCGCATTACCCGATTTCCTAGCCCTAGACATTGCCAGCGGAACGTTGTCCAATTCGTCGTCATCTTCCTCCTCCTTCGGGGGCTTCTTTACGGCTGCGGAGCTAGCGGCAGCGGCGTTCTCTCCGGCCATGGCTACGCGGCAGCGTCGGCCGTACGGAGGGAATCGGGGGCGGCGCTGCTTCGGGCGCGGAGGGAAGCACGAGCGGCGCGCGGCGTTATAGATGGCAACGGCGGCGCTGCGTGCGGACGGAACAGAAAGAAGGGGAAGCCTTGGGCTGAACACGAGCCGAGCAAGTTTAGGCCGAAAACCAACCTGATGATTGGGCTGGACTTGTCCGAAAGACAAAAATATAGACGATTCAAAACACAAAAAAAGGTACAGACAAAATATAGACAAACTCAAAAAAGAAAGACAAAAATATAACAGGATCTGTTTCGACTAGACGGAAATTTGGTACCGTGCGGCGTGCGCGACTACAGCTGCAGGGGATCCGGCGCTTCAGTTTCGCTATAAATCATGGCAACGATTTTTGTGGTCCAGTTATTGGATTGTAAAGCGTCTCTGTTGAGGCTTGACTAGACACGAAAGGTCCATCACGATTCACGAATCAGACAGAACGATTTGTACCAGTAATACCTCTACCGGCTCTAGGGACCACAGACGTCGTCCACATGTTGTATGTGGATCACTCCACTTCTCTTCGTACACGGAAACTGCCGGAGTATATGGTAACCTGACCCAAAACCGATCAGGAAATCCAGAGAATCACGCTCCACTCGAATTAGGCAATTACAACCATGGAGTCAAGTCAAGGAAGCGTATCATCAGCCTGCAATCAAAACGCACCAAATCCTCCGCTGCTCCAAAGCAACGACACGGATTTTGCTCGATCTCATCCCCGGAAAGAAAGGGAGAGCAGCGCTGCCGGTCTCCACGCGTACGCCGCGCCAAACGTCACGCACCGACCCCTCTGATCTGCTTTATGTTTGTGCAAATCTTCCTCGATCATACTACTACACTACACGGGGAGTTTTTGTATCTGTGTGAGCTCAGGCCTTTCCGATTGTCAAGTGTCAAATCAGCAGGCCTGGGCGTCTGATCCGATCCTCTGCTTCCACCGTCCCTTGGTACGATCTGCACACGTCGGCACAAGGAAGGCCTTTGGTCGTTACACGCACCTTTCCATCTCCGCGCACACGACACGATCGTGGTTGGTTACACGCGCCTATATCCCCATCGTCGCTTCGCCCCCACGTCCGCCTCATTTTCGGCTCGCTTTCCCCTGCCTTCGACCCCCAACGCTCCCCGAACCAAAGCAATCGCCAAGGTCCAAGGCAACAACCGGCGCTGCATCCCAGCCAAGCAGCCATGTCGTACTACGGCGACCGGCGCGCGGAGTCCTCGATCGTGGAGGCGTTCACGCTGTCGCCGCTGCCGTACCCGGTGATCCTGATCCTGCTCATGGTGACGCTGCTGCTGAGCGTCTCGTGGTTCTTCACCTACGAGGACTTCATCGAGGAGGCGTCGCAGCAGCTGAGCTGGGCGCTGCTCGTCGTGCCCATCGCGCTCGTCCTCCTCATCCGCTGGATCTCCTCCGTCGAAACCTTCGAGGGATACTTCGGCTTCTACCCCAGGGAGAGCCGCTGGAAGGGCTACGAGCGGCCTCCATCCGAGGGCAGCTCGCCCTGGGGCGTCGCCATGGTCGTCCTCCTCCTCCTCGTGCTCGCCAGCTTCCACTCCACCATCCAGGACATGTGGAGGCCGTGAAACCAATCGGCGAATGGATCATGCTTCCATCTTCTCATCAGTCTCATACGTGATTATCTGTATCTGCATGCGGTGTGTGCTCGATCATCAGCTTTTTTTTCTTGCGCGCTTGGTTGTGTGCTGGTTGCTTTTGGTTGATCGATCGATGATTCGATGTACATATATGTTATTGTTAGAGGATGCTGCAGCTGGTTATGTATTAGCTGCGGCCTATAGAGTTTGGGGATGATAATACTCGTCAGTTAGCTGCCTGTAACACTGTGGTTTTTGGTTTTGTTATAGTAATCGCGATTCCTGGCTTGGTTTCTGATCTGGATGTATCCTTTTTCAAGGTTCCTTTGCTTTGGTTTCGCTGTCCTGGAATTGACTGGAACCGTCTCGCACACTTTGTTCTCTCATTCCACCAAACACGTACACAGAAACTAATATTCGTGCGTGAATTATACGTGGACACTATACTGTGGGTGTCTGAGATTCTTTACTTGGCCAGCGCTCATCGTCAAACATGGAAACAACACAGCTGGCCTGGCCTGGTTCGTGGGAGATATACTAATGCTACTTTCAAACGTGCAAGTGCAAGTACAGCGGCGCCACTCGATCAAGTCATATATGTATAGGACTAATCAACGGGCATGTATACGATATGCATAGGAAAAGAAATAATAACAAAGGTGTGGTAGATGTGATAAGAGCGGGGCACTGCATTCGGCGCCGGCAATCATGGCACTCGCCTCCTCTACTCTGTCGCTATCTTTCCGTTTGGCCATACTTGTATGGTTTCAGACTTCAGAGTTGAGAGACCGCTGTGATGAGTTGTGCGTCTCCATTCTCAGCCCATGCTTGTCCTGTAATGTCCGGCGCCATAGCACTCGTGTTGGAGCGAGAAACGGACAGCACTTTGACGAACACACGGAGGAAGACAAGGAATGGTGGTGGTTGGGCCGTCGCCGGTCGAGAGGAAAGAACCTTTTGTGCTCGAAATTCAATTTTATTTTTCCTACGGCATAGAGAAAAGCAGCAGCAGCAGCAGCTTCTAGGGATTTGCAACGTTGGCAGCACCTCCGCCAGTGGACCGGTTGTACCTGTGGTGTAGTACGAGTAGCTTATGGTACTACATACTACTAGACTGGAAAATTGGAAAACCTCCGACCCAGCAGTTTCAAACCCCGAAACTCGTTTTCCGCGGTCGCCCATCGCCCTCGGAGACCATCGATCAGAGGTTCAGAGTTCACGTCTCCTCTCCTGTCAAGGCCACCACCTCGTGTCCTCGTCACCCTGTGTGGCTCTCCAAGCATCACCGCTACCGCCCCGTCCTCACGTCCTGTCGGGCGGTGCGTCTGCGACGCGGTTTGCAATGCATTGTCGCCGTCGCCGGCACGGCACAGCCGTCGGCAATGCACTGCAAGGCACACACAAACCTAACAACATTCGTTGGAACGATCTGCAGCAGTCTGCACTCTGCTTAATGAACGTTAGGTTCCGTTGCAATGATGAAGAGGAGGGCCACAGCAAATTAACGGCGATGCATGGTGGCCGCGGCGGCACCAATCATCGGAGCAGGCCTTAATTTGGGAGCGCATCGCCCGCTGGCCGCTGGTGCGCGCGGTTGGTGTTAGGCACGTCACGGCGCTCGCTCACGCAAATCTTTGCTGCCGCACCGGACGGCGGAGGCGCAAAGGCCACCGGCGGGTGCCCGGGTTTGGGTTTCCCTTTCCTTTTTATCTCTCTGCTGGTCCCTATGGGATGCCTTTCAGCCTTTAGCTGCTGAAGCCGCGTGCACCGAAGTTACGCTCTAGTAGGTAGCTAGCTGTAAGGATTCCTCCATTTGCTACCGACACTGATTTAATTACTTCCGCTAAACAAAAGCGTAAAAGAAGCTCGCAGCTGCAGCTTGCAAAGCTTACAACAACTTGTTCGGCCCTTTCATCGACCGGGGGTACGTGTGTGGGTCAGATATCATGTGGGCATCCAACTTGTTGAAGCTCCCAACCGTGGATAACATGAGGCATTCGAGCTAGTAGCCCTGTGAAAGGAACGGGAGACAGCTTGTCTAGCTACTGGGCAATCCGCGCGGCCTGTACCGTTCGGCAGCGGGCACGGCGTCGTGCGCGGTGAGCGCAACGAGTCCTTCCACTGCCGGACTGCCCCATCTCTCCATGTCTGCTGGAAAAGATATACGCGGCCGGGGCTTCCAAAATCCATATCCATATCAAACGGGTAGGGTATGAATGAGAATTTCCCTTTTGCCGGTTCTCGTTGCCTTTCTAGAAACAAGACCACTAGCCAGCCACAGCCAAGCCGTGAGCTATGACAAAATCACTGTCAAAGATTTTTGTCCAACCAAAATTGTGTCAAGACAAAATGGCATGCAAATTCGATTTTGGGAGGATACTTGGTTAGACCCATCCACTTTAAGAGAGCAATATCCTAACTTGTACAATATTGTTATTAGGAGGAAGAATGCTACTCCTTTCCATCCCAAATTATAAGTCGTTTGAGCTTCAAGTTTGCAATATCTTACTCAAAAAAATTTGTGCAAATATTGTCAAATTCAAGTCATTTTTTAAGAACTTATATTAATAAAGAAAGCCAGGAAAAAAGATATTCTGCATAAATTTTTGAATAAGACGAGTGGTCAAACTTATTGTCAAAAAAGTTAAACGAATTATAATTTGGGATGGAGGGAGTACAATCTTTAATACCTTTAGCATTGTGCCTCTAAATATCTCCTTTCGGAGATCTCTTGTAGACCAAAATCTAAATGACTGGAACAATTTAGTGCTACGAGTTGTGGATCTACATTTAAAGGATCAACATGATACTTTTAGATGGTGACTAAATAGAAGTGGACACACAGTCCGCCACTGATGGACACCGAATGGGCCAAGACCTAAAATGTCTTGTTATGCATGAATGTATTCCAGATTATTTGAGACAAAACTATGAAAAAAAAAAATCTTCGTGTATTGTTTTTAAGTGTATTTCTTAAATAAAACCATGGCAACACGGGCATTATACTAGTTATTTATGATCGGGTAAAACGTGGCATCCACTTGGACTGAATCCGCATCAGATCACACATCCGGCAAACCGGCAGTTGCACGTTGCTCGTGTTAACATTGAGAGAACACATATGAATTAATAATAGTAATATTGTTATTATTTGTCAAAAAATATGATAGTAATTTTGTTGAAAACAACCGACACACCCGTCAGAAACCACACACATCTAATGCATTCATTCCCGCCCGTCAGAAACCTTAGACTAGAAGCACCGACTCCGAAGCGAATCCGCCCGCCAGAGATATAACATAAATAAATATAATAGTATGTAATAATAATGTCTTGGTGGTTGCTGTATGATACCGATCCGTATCAGGTCTCAATTCCGAGTCGGGGTTGCGCTTGCCCTTGTACTCTGACTCTCCTTGTTGGAGTATATAGTATAGGAGTACGCGTGGACGCGCAGGGCAGGATAGAGCAGGTTGAAGGCAGTCAGGATTAATAATGAACCAGCCGATCTCCAAACGACGCCGTCCAATGGAGCCGGAGGTCGGCAGTGGCAGCATGATTATTCCAGATGAGGTGCTGCTGTTGGAGATCCTTGTGCGCCTTCCGGTGAAGTCCCTTATGCGCTTCAAATCCGTCTGCAAGGCGTGGTACGCCACCATAACCAGCACTCATTTCGTTCGTCAGCACTTGGAGCTTGCAAGAGCTAGGTCATCATCCGTGGTGCTAGTCCCCCGGAAGTTCCAACCGGAACACAGGAAGGTGGCCTCTCGGTTCGTGCAGATCTACAGCTACGAGCCAGCACAGCAGAGCAAGGTCGCCAAGCTCATTATGCGGAACAAGCCTCTTCCCTATGGCGGCATCCCACTGTTCACCATCCCCTGCACTGCGACGGACTGGTTCTCATCCCCAGCATCACAGGGAACATATTCGTGTGCAACCCGGCCACCAAGGAGTTCGTCGAGTTGCCGCGGGGCACTCGGAGTCGTGTGGTGTCGGACCAAAGGGTCGCCTTTGGCTTCGATCCTTCCAGTGGTACGTATAAGGTGGCTAGGCACTTCTTGCGCTCATACAGTAAAGGGCAAATATTTACAGAATACGACGTTGGGCATGAGGTCTTGACGCTTGGCGATGCCAGGGAGACGTTGGAATGGAAAGCCACCATTGATCCACCTTACCCTATCAAGCCTAGGACTCCTATTTGCTTACCAGGATTCTTCTATTGGAGTGCAGTCCAGTCCGTGGCTGACGCCGACCAGGGTAAGCTCGCCACAGATGTTATCCTTCGATTCAGCATGCGTGATAATACATTCACTGTGCACCCCAATCCTCCATGCAGGAGCTGCCTAAGTCCCAATGACCTTATGTGTGAGCTAGGTGGCAAGTTGTGCTATGTCCACTCTCCCTCCGCGTTGGAAGTCTACATTTGGTTAGCACAAGATGAACAAAACATATTAACATGGTCGCGACGTTGTGGTGTTTTCCTGCCCATACCAAGGAGTGTTCGTGTTTTTGTTTGTGCTTCAGCTGATCAGGACACGGTATTCCTCTCCGTGGATGCTAGGATCTTTTCAAGTGCAACCTCCATGATGGATCTCTTGAAACAATAGTCAATATGCGATACGACCTGGGCTATTACAACGAGGAAGGGGTAAAATTTGTCTACGGCCAACTCCCTTTTTTGCATTACATGGTGCCATATGTGGAATCTTTATTGCGTATTGGACCATGCTAGACACCTGACTGCATTTTAGTTGGCAGGCCGGTGCAGCCCACGAAGCAGAACTGCACGAGGCCCATATTCGTCGTGGGTGCCTAGGTGGGGCGAGAATGGCGGCGACCGCTATCTTGGGGTCACGATCATACTGTTTTCAGAAACACATCAGTAAACGTCAGGGATCAGCACTCTAAAGAGATTTGTCATGTTTTTCACCAACTGGATCTGGATATTTCCAAGGTTTGCAGCATTGAGTTTTTCAGCAACTGGGTCGAGCTGTCGAGTACAAAGTCCTTAACAATACAACTTCCCGAGAGCTACTATGCAAAACACTTCGACGTCGCTCCTCTCCGGCCCTCGATCACCAGCTGTCTCGTTGGTGACCTGATGGAGCCATCCGCCCACCGTGCACAGTAAAAGTAAACATCCGGCATAGTGTCCAACATCTGTCAATTTGTCCATGTACAGAGATGGGCAATAGGTACTGGAACTCGGAACTGAAGGTGTACCGCTTGCTTCCTACTCCCTGTTTCTGTGCATCAGGATGGAAAGTAATCATAGCAGCAAGTTTGAATTCCAGAGACGGGCCATTTGAACGAAGTGGTAGATTATGACTGGGGGCATAAAACTCGTGGCTGGCAATAAGAGAGCACATGCATGTCAATCACAATCCATGAAAAGACGGCCAAAGCACATGGATGGAAACAGAAGGAAGATTGCACAAGCAAAAAGAGTCTCTAATCACAGTCCATCGGATGGAAACAGAAGTAAGGGATGCACAAGCAATAGGAGTATAGTGGTTGCTTATGCTGTGTTATATCCAGTCACAGACATGTTTTAGTAGAGATCTTATGTTTCTAGTAAGAGTACTCTTCTAGTAAATAAGGTAGAAAGAGGTGAGAATATTTCTTCTTTTATGTCTGTGCATCAGCTTTGTGTCTACATCGCCTATTCAATGTACTAGCTACTGCTTTGAACATTGTTTAAGTCTGCATAAAAATTTCCATGAACAACCAAACACAGGCAAAAGTGCGCTGCAGAATCCTAGATACATGCTAATGAAGGAAACCGAAGAGTCCCATAATGGATTTTTCCTTTAGAAGCATCAGTACAATCACAATTCACCTTTTAGGAAAAATCATAAGACTGAAGCCGAGAATCATGTAGATCGGGGAAAAACTACAGTTATAGTGCAACCACAATCAGGAAATTGCAGAATCATCAACAAGCATCATCATGAGTGAACATTTAATCAATAAAATGCCACATATAATACCAATATAAAGGGGTCGATAGAGTATCTTGACAAAACAAGTGAACAACTACAAGTGCCTCAACAATCAACAATAAACATTGTTTCATTTGGCATCATTGTTTCATTGAAAGAAAATTGCAAATTAATTAATTAAACCATATATCATTTGATTGCCTAAAAGTTTCCTGTGATACCATTCACATCAATGAAGTACTAGCTACAAATAAGAGAATTTCTAACACTGTCACAAATCTTAAATAACTCTAGCAATGTAAATTGTGACTAACAAGAAAAATAATACAATGAAAATACCTCAATAACCAAATGGTTTTATCATTGTATGACCTGAAAACATACTTCATGACATAAAATTCCATACCCAGGTCCCAGTACACATAAGACCTTAAGATTCTTATGGCGAAAAATAAGTTTGCAACGCAGCTGCCGAAAGCAAGTGAGCATATGTAGCACCCATATCTATAGATAAAGAGTATGCACGTCAGCAAAAAAAGAAGCATAGACAAATTGCTGATCATCGCCACTTCAATTGAACAAAAGCAAGTCATGATATACTTAGTTCTCTTCCGTGGTACAAAAAGTCACTAAAAGAATCTATGGTAGTCTACACAACAGAGTGCCATCCCCCAAAACCCATGACATGAAAAATCTTCAGAACGGTGTCATCCAAAGAACCAACTAATGGAACTAGGAATTAAATGCTTGGCTACGAGGTAGCAAAGAGAAGCATCAGGCTTTTCAATTATGATGGCTACCTAGTGAGTGTTTCTTAACTTCTGTTCCACTTTCACAATTTGCTGAGCAAAATGAGCCTCTCAATCTGATGAATTAAGGAATGGAGGTAGAATTCTGATACACACCATCAGGAGAGGCCACGGAGACACTGAATAGACAGTCATCTTGCGCTACTTGAGCTGCCATTCCGACCACGTGAACCCTTGCCATTGCTACTGGTACGCAGCTTCTGCTTCTCAGCCAGCTCAGGATGGTAGTACTCAAGATACCACCGCACAAACTTCTTGAGGCCTGTTTGCAGATCTGTGGATGGCCGGTAACCGAGCTCCCTCTGCGCAAGGCTTACATTAGCATGCGTGTACGGCACATCTCCATTCCTTGGCATCTTAACAACCTTCCTCACAGCCTTAACTTTGAGCAGTTTCTCCAGCAAATCCACTAGCTGTGTAACAGGCACAGGTGAAGTGTTGCCCAAATTGTATGTCCTGAACGGGCGGTACCTCGCTTCTTGCCTCCACTGCCTGTGCTCCGACCAGCTGTATCCAATGCCGCTACACACCCCTTGACAATGTCATCAATGTAGGTGAAATCCCGGGAGATGGTAGTCTGGTGTGAACCTCCACCGGCACTCTCATAGACCGTAATTGGCCGACCAGCAAGGATGTCCCTGGTGAAGAAGAAGTAGGCCATGTCCGGACGCCCCCAAGGCCCATAGACAGTGAAGAATCTGAGGGCGGTGAGTGACAGACCATAGATGTGGTTGTAGACATGAGCGATCTCCTCGCCGGCCTTTTTAGTGGCTGCATAGAGAGAGGCTGGTCGATCCGTCCTGTCATGCTCGGAGAAAGGCACATGGGAGTTGAGCCCGTACACCGAAGACGAGGACGCCCAGACGATGGCGGGCTGAGGGTTGGCCGCGCGCGCGCCGCCTCGAGCAGCGCCACGAGACCGGCAACGTTGGCGCGCACATAGGACATGGGGTCCACGAGCGCGTGCCGCACGCCGGCCTGCGCGGCGAGGTGAAGGACGTGTGTGAATGGCACGACGTCGAAGAGCTTGGCGAGGAGCTCGGCGTCGGCGATGTCGCCGTGGACGACGTAGACCCCGGAGCGGGCGAGGAGGCGCGGCGCGGCCGCGCTTGGAGACCCGTGTCGTAGTAGTCGTTGAAGTTGTCGAGTCCGAGCACGCCGTCCCTCGGCGGCGAAGCGCGGCGGCGGCGTGGCAGCCGACGAAGCCCGCGGCGCCCGTGACGAGGACGGAGTGGCCCCTGGAGCGCCTGACGCGCGCGGACGCCCGCACCTTCTTCTCCCAGGCGGCGCCGCCCCAGGAGGCGGTGGTGGAGGGGGGACGCGTGGAGGGAGCGGCGCGGGGACTCGGGGCGCGGGCCGCGGGGCGGGCGCCGCGGGGGAGAGGAGGAGGAAGGCGAGGGAGGAGGGAGAGGGAGCAGACGGACCAGAAGGCGAGCTTGGAGAGGAGGGAGGTCGGCGAGGGGTGGTGGTGGCGCGGGGGCAGGCGGTGGTGGTGGTAGTGGTGGAACTGCGGCTTGACGGCCGCCGCGCCGCCCGCCGCGGCCGCCGAGCCGGGCGCGCCGGTCAGCTGCGGCGCCATCCCCTCGATCCCGCGGCAATGCGGCTGGTCCCTGGATCTATCGATTGGGGGCGATGGGATTGGGTCCGCGGCGGCGCCTCCTTGCGTGCTTTTGCTGCTGCCGTTTTTTCGAGTGGGGATTGTTTCGATCGAGGGCCTGCTTGGGGTTCGGTTCGCGGAGGGGCTACATTTGGGGAGAAATCCCGTGCATTTTTCTCATCGATCTATTTTACCTTCCCATTTTAGATTTAGATTTTTGTTAATTATACATACGGAGTATATATGATATAATAAGATATGATATGATGCGGAGCACGACGAGTTGCCACGAGGATGTATACCACAATGTCGTTAAAGAAAAAAAAAAAAGGGGAGATTGCATTGGTATATGGCACCGACGTGTCCAAAACCCTATCGCCTGAATTTAAAATCTACAAAAAGTTCAATGCAGCTTTAAACTTTATTTTAAAGTGCTTTCAAAATCACAAAAGCAGATGTGTTGCAGCAAAAATTTCTCTTTGTTTTTCTTCCTTTTGCACCTTTTTTGAAAATCAGTTTCGCCTCGTGTGGACCAGACCTACCAGGTGCCTGCCTCCGGGATTTCGCTTCGTTATCCCTTCTCGGTTGTTGGGGCTCGAAATCTTCGGTTCATCGTTATCGTTTTGGTCAGACTCCGTTGTATACAAGCCATCGTCGCGAGTGGTCGGTGGGGTCGCGTTCGCGCGCGGCGCCGGTCTCTCCTCTCACCAAGCAATTGCACTTGCATTGCATCACGGGTTAAGGATCGGATCTTGGACTGTCGGTATGGTACGCTTCTTCTCTCGCCTATCACTGTTGTGTTTCCCATTATTGCTGAGCATGTCAATGGGCTATAGTCACCATCCATCAGACCGTATCAGTCGCGTAACAGTTATGGCGTTTACCATAGCAGCAATTACCATTTTTTCCAATTGTTGTTACAAGGGCGGTGGTTAATTTTCTCAACAATGCGTACGGTTCTACTAGACGCAATTGAGCTGTTATTACGGGCTAACAGCTGGGTGTGAGCATGCCATGCGCGCTCGCATCACATGTGGCCATGTGCGTTGAGTGACTTCCACGTCGTCCTACGAGTAAGCAACAGTGTGGCACGAACGGAACGCTGCTAATCTGCTCTCGTTAACAGACAGCGTGAGCCTAGTAGTACCCCACTAAATATTTACACGTATTACCTTACAGAATTTAATTACTGTAATCTCGGAATCGGTTCAGATCAGTTCAGCGTCTTCGGTCCAAGGGACCAGGGTGCTGTGCCGGTGGCGGTGCAGGGTTGAACGCTTCCACACCGGGAACTCCTCTGATCACACACCGGATGGGTCCAGGAACCTTTGTTAGTCAAGTCAGCTGTTCTTTTTCTTTTTTTCGGTGACGGTCGCACGATCTCGAAGCTTGTTACTCACCTCACTTGTACTCTACTACTCAGTATGAATTATCTCATTGGTCCATGACAATGTACTGGATCAAAGTCACCGTGATGTTATTCTCCTTTGTAACAGAACTGCCTGGTAATTCAAGGTAAATAGGGAAGAGTGAAAATTGATTGAGGTACTTTTATCAGAAGCCCTCTTTGGATCCCTCTAGCTCTAAGCTCTAGAGCTAGTTTCTAAAACTAAAACCTGAAATAGCTCTAGCCAAAGGCGTGTTTGTATACAAAAGCTACTAACAATAAATAAAGTTGTTTAATCATTTAACCCATTTAAATCATAAATACTTCTATTCAGATTTGGTGTGGCGGTGCTCACGGGTGTGGCCTCCTTCCACTCGTAAATTACACAAATAAATTATATATGCAAATCAAGCATCCCAGATGACAATAAAATTTAAAAAGAAACGATGGTCGGATTATTGGCTTTTGTATTGTTATTTACGGCATGACAATTACCAGGCGCTGATGATTTCACACCGTCCCGGCAGGCCACCGTCGTTCACATCTCTATGGTGGTGGTATGCACACGCAATTGCTAACAGCGGGGGGGGGATTGAGCCGTAGCTCGAGTGGTTCGCTTCTGGTGGTAGAAGCGGCTGGTCGTGGGTTCGAGCTCTGCTCGACCCACAATTTCCACCCCGGGAACAGTAGTTCTGAATAATTTCAGTTGCCTCCCGGCGTGATGTCAATGAATGGTCAGACGACGTGCCCGTCGTCTCCACGGCTCGAGCAGTTTTCGTCGATCTCGAGAAAAGGACGTGATTCGGACTATGTGTAGTTGTAAGTCTGTAGGTGTTCACGGTGGTGTGCGTGGGTGTGTAGTGTGTGAGTGTGTTCATTTGAGCAGATACTACGGTACTCGGCTTCTAAGGTAAAGAAAAACAAAAAAATTGCTAACAGCGGAACTAAGTCCGACAACCAGTTAATGGCTCCACAAGATGATTGGCACGAATCATGTTGCCATGATAAACCAGATTACTGAATCAAATTTTTTAAGTTGAACAGACCACAGATCAGACTTACAGCTACAATAGGATTATAGGGGAGAAAGAAAAAGTCTTATATGCTAATAACAATAACTCGGTATCTCTCTTACAAGCACACAAGGAGCACAAAACAAAAGCAAAACAAAGATATGGATAGTTGATGACATTGCTGAACTGCAAGTCCTTACACATCTGCAATGGTCACCTCAACCTCAACACCGGGCTCGATGGTGATGGAGGTGATCTGCTTCACCACATCAGGGGAACTGATTAGGTCAATCACCCTCTTGTGGATGCGGAACTCGAACCGATCCCATGTGTTTGTTCTGACCAACAAATTTGACTGTGATCAGTCAAATTCATAACTTAACAACAGAAAAATGGTCAACATCCCATTATATTCCAAATAAAATGGACGAGCTTGATGACAGTCAGGCAGGGGTGAGGTGGGCAATGTACAAGCACTCGCTATTTAACAAAGTTATTCATTTGAATCAATTGTTTTTTCAAAGAATTTGAAAAATGAGAAGGGGGCTTTGCCTGCCCTTGATGGTACTAGAATGTGTTCTGTCCACATTCTAGACAAAAGCGTCAATAAACAGATGGTACTAGAACGTATCAAATAGGCCTAGGTGTTACTCTCCAGAAGATGAAGTCTAAAAGTTACTAAGGCTACAGTGTACTTGAGTTGGCATGAATCCCATTCCCACTACAATTTGACACAGATAGTTACGGATAATATAGAGGATACCATAAAAAAAGGTACTTCCGCTTCAAATTATAGCTCATTTTGGCTTTTATACATTCTAGATACATAGACATATATCGTATATCAAGACACATGCCAAACGCTATGGGTCTATAGAAAAAGCCAAAATGACCAATAATTAGGAACAATGAAGTAGGCTTCAGAATAGATATAGTGGTTTTACATGTTACAATAGTTAGAAAGATATTTTTATTTAGAAAAAAAAATATTCAAAGCACCAAACTAATTTAGAGAACACATCAATGTGTCATGTATTCCTATTAATGAAAGCACTAAAAACTCAATCAGTCAAATTAACCAAAGCCTTTCGGTCAAAAAAAAAATTAACCATAGCCACAACCCAGACACTTTCAACAGCAGAGGGCAGAGGCTAGGAAATAGCTCGATACCTTCACCGCAAGGGGACTTGCGGGTGGTGATGTGGAGAACCTTAGTAGGGATCCTGACAGGTCCCTTAACCCTCAATTGCTTGTCCTTGGCTCCCTTCACCAAATCCGCACAAACTGAAATGTACAGAAATCCAACACAATTGTCAGTTCAGTAATTTATTGAAAGTAACTCTGAAACGACAGTCCAATATTCAGTGGTGAAGCTTGCATCATAGCAAGTGACTAAATACAGTTTAATCAGCCTAACGAAACAAGATAGTAAGAAAGTATATATACAAAGGAGACGAGTGCAAACTTCAATTCCTTCCTTCCATACCATCCAACAGAACAAACAAAGCACTTAGGCGCTCCACTGATTGTGCATAAGTAAACAGTAAAAAATGGAATCGTGCATAGAAGTTTTGTTCAGATAACTAATAAAATAGAGAATGGGTTCACACACCCCAGCAACTGTAGCCAGCGACTAAACTAGCTCTGCATGTCACCGAGACTAGCACAGAAAGCAACAAATTCAACAGGCAGACCTGAAGCATAATCCTAAACAATATACGAATCATCCATAAGGGAAGCATGTATACGCCATCACGATATACTCCATACGAGCAAGATTAGCTAAGATATTAGATCACATCAGAAAATATGAGTCTGAATTCATAAGGTTTGGTTATACCTTTCTCCAAGTTCTTGACGTTCTTGGATGAGAGTGTGATGCGGATGCGGTTGAGCTGCAGCTCGGGGGCATCCTCGACGCCAAGCTTCCCCTTGAGGCCGCCATAAACTGCCGCCGCCGCCATGGTGCTCTTGCGCTCGGGGAGAAGAGAGAGGGTCTTCGCTTACTCGCTCGGCTGCTCGGTCCAGACGGCGCTGCAGGCTAGGGTTTCGCCGGGGAAGGCTTCGAGGCTACTTATATGAGAAGTTAACAGGTTGGCCCAACTGTAACCAGGCTTTAACGGCCCAACTAGAACCAGGCCTTTAACGGCCCAACTAGTCTTACCTTTCACATTTGTCCTCCAGAAGAAAACCGCGGGGCCATTTTGCTTGTTGATTGGGGAAGATTGGGGGAAGCCCGCGGCCTCATGACACCGGCGGCGTCGATCGCGTCTCGCACCTAGGCGAGGCGAGGCGAGGCAAAAAAAAAAAAAAAAAAAAAAAAAAAAAAGGCGAGGCGAGGCGAGGCTCGCGAGTCGCGAACAACCACGACCTGGCACGCACCGTCGCCGCCACCTCGATCGCCTCAGTTGCCTCCTTCGTATTTGGTACGTTAGCTTCCCTTTAATCCCATTCGATCTATTATGAATTGCAATTTGTTAATAATAACTGGAAAATAGAAAGAGGGGAGTCTGACTGTGTCTGACTCCTTGATTCCCTAAAAACATGAAGAGAGAAAACCAAAGAAAAGGTGGTGCTACAGATTTAAGGTTTTTCTATGAATATGAATATAATATAATATAATATAATATAAAAGTCATGCTCATTTTTTTATGTTCGTCTTACTGCATCGCTTTACTGTTTTGACCCAAAAATTGTGGACTTTGGCTTCAGTGTCTATAAGATGCGGGCGGTGATGTTCCCACAAGAAGCTCAAAGAGGAATGAAAGAACTGATCTCACAAGAAGCTGTAAGAAGAATAAACAAACAGTTTGCAATGAAGGAGAGACAAGTGAGCTATTGGGCCTCAGGTCTGGTGGTCCTTCCTCTTTAATGCTCACGTTTCTTACAGCTCTATCTGGGCACTGATAGTTGTTTTGTATCATGTTTCTTTAACTAGATGACTTGCATCAGGAATCAAATAAAGGTGTTTGGAGTGAGCTGAGTGAAGAAGTTGCGTCAGATTTGTCTAAAATTGTTGTGTCACTTGTTGTAGTTCATGGTGATTATTTGTGCTCTTGTACTCTGCTTTTCCCAGACATATTAAACACTGCTAAGTATTGTTAATATAAATACGATATTGTGCAGAGCACAAGGTGCTATTTGCATGCTCAGGCTTTGCTGTAGATTGTGATGGAAATGCAGCAAGGTTCATGACTTCAGCAAGCCTAGTTAAAGCTTTTAAATGATAAAAGGAAAGACCATGATAACTTGAAGGTTGGTTCTGCAAATCATCCTTTACTATTTTTTACTTTTTATAGTTATGATGATAGTTGTGAACAATGTAATTCTTTTGCTTTATCGCATAGATTGAAGTGCGAATGAAGACCATGTTGTCGAGGGGTTTTTGGGAGAATATGATTTGAAAGACAACACTGCTTCTGTCATCGTCAAGAAATTTTATGGTTTTTGCACCATAGGATTCAATCATGTGCTAAAATTGCAGCCCCACAGCAAGGTACTAGTCCTAGGCCGTGACACGTCTCTGGCAAATTAATCGCCCCCTGGTGGGATTCTGACTGATGATCCCATATGTGAGGATAAGCTTATGTCTTCCCTTGTGAAATCTCTAAAAGGTACATCTGCATTTTTGAAATGAGTATTTAAATCTGTTCTTGTTATTATATGCAGTAAAAGTGTATCTGGGAGACAACAAAAGTGATGTCTGTGCTACTTACCCCCTTTTCACTTTATTTTTTTGTCAGTGTAACAAGGGTTGCCTCTAATTCTTTTGCTAGGTTTTGGCGAAGAAGCGGGCCCTTTTGATTTTGATGGGGAGTTTGTTGGCATGATCCTTTTCTTTCAGTAGCAAAAAACCTTGTTCTTGCCAAAGTTTGAAGTTTTTGAGATATCTTGGTGGTCTACGAATCTCTGGATGAGGATGAGATGGAATTTCCTGCATTAGATTCTTGAATGAATATTTCCAGTGGATACCTACTCTTGCATACATACACTATTTATAATGAAACAAGCACTTTTTGACATTTATAGTCCTCTACTGTGGTTTTCAAAGTGTTACTTTATATAATAACAACCTGATTCATTTTCATCTATATGTACCTAAATATTTTTTCTGTCTAATTGACACATGCCACTATGCCATGTACTAGGTTAAAAGCATATTATTCCTCGTGTCAATCTTGAATCCATTTTATGTGTCGACTTTTATTCATAAATTAAAGAAAGGAGTTTTCGTCCAGATAAAACACAGTCACACTGCATGGGCTGTGGAGCCTGTTGACTCTGGAGGTTTTCTTGTAATGTTTCCTCAATACTAACCTGTTTCCTTCGTATATCTATACATGTACCAAAAGTTGTAGTCCTCTTTCTTCCATGTTTCCTCGTTCCTGGCCACAATTATATTCTGCCATGTAGAGTAACATTCATGATTAGCGGCTCTGTTTGATGTTAACTTTTGGCTTCTTTGGTACTCATGTTGATAAGTTTTTCTGCAGGTTGGGGAAGTTTCCCATTAAGCTAGTGTCTTTCTAAAGAAGGTGAACACAAAGCGTCACTTTAAGCCTCTTGTGTAGTTCATCTTCATCTACAATAATACTATCTATTTGTAAAGTTGTC